>CAMQGK010000453.1:3127500-3650000 GCA_947000775.1 Pterois miles | reverse complement strand
ACCGCTGATACACCAAAGTGTCCCACTGATATGCCAAAAGACCACTATATGCCAAAGTGCCACTAAATGCATATCTATCTAATACAACATGTTAAAAAGTCCCACTATTTGTGAGAATTCCAGTGATACATCAAAATGTACCACCAATACCCACATCAGCAGTGCATGCCAGAATGTACCAATAATATGCCAAAATTGCCACTACACGCCAAAATGTTCTGCTAAACACCAAAATGTTCCAATGATGCACCAAATGGCCTCTAATATGCCAAAATGTGCAACTGATACGCCAGTATGTGCCACTGACATGCCTGTATGTGCCACAGATATGCCAAAAAGTACCAATGATATGCCAAAAATGTGCAACTGATACACCAAAATGTACCACTGATATGCCAAAATGTACTGCTGATACAGCACAATTTGCAACGAATACGCCAAAATGTGCCACTGATACATGTGCTACTGATGTGCCAAAATGTACCGCTAATATGACAAAATGAGGAACTGATTCGCCAAAATGTGCCACTGATAAGCCAAAATATGCCACAGATATGCTTATATGCAGGCTAAATGCAAATGGTAATGCTAAATGGAAATATGCTAAAATTTACCGCCAGTATGCCAAAATGTACCAATCATGCTCCAAAATGTGCCACTATGTGCCAAATGTGCTGCTTATACACCAATATTTACCACTGAAAGGCCAAAAATAACCACTGATACACCAAATGGCCACTGATATGTAATATGATAATGCTAAATGCTAATATGCTAATGCTAAATGCTGATATTCTAAAATGTACTGCTGATACACCAAAATGTACCACTGATATGGCAAAATGTGCCACTGGTAAACTAAAATGTGCCAATGACATGCTAATATGATAATGCTAAATGCTAATGTGCTAATGCTAAAGGCTAATATTTTAATATATTTTAATATATTTTAATATGCTAATGCTAATGCTAAATGCTAATGCTAAATACTAATTTTCAAAAATGTACCTCTGATACAAAAAATGTACCAATGATACATCAAAATGTGCCACTATATGCCAAAATGTCCTGCTGATTTGCCAAAATATACAACTGCTACACCAAAATGTGCCACTACAGGCCAATATGTGCCACTATATGCAAATATAATAATAATGCTAAATGCTAACATGCTATATGTTAGTGCTACTTGTTAATTTTCTAAAATGTTCCACTGAAATCCACAATATGCCAATGATACTCCAAAATGCACCACTATATGCCAAAATGTACCACTGATACGCCACAGTGTACACTTGAAATGCTAATATGCTAATACAAAATGCTAATATGGTAATGCTAAATGATAATATTATCAAATATACCATTGATATCCCAAAATATACCATTGATTCGGCAAAATGTGCCGCTGATATCCAAAATGTCCGTCTGATACACCAACATGTACCACTGACAGGCCAAAAAAGACCACTGATACACCAAAATTACCACTATAAGCTAATATGATAATGCTAAATGCTAATGTGGTAATGCAAAATGCTAATATGCTAATAACCAATATTCTAAAATGTTCCACTGATATGCTAATATAATAATGCAAAATGCTAACATGCTAATGATAATATTCTAAAATGTTCCAATGATATGCCAAAATGTGCAAATGATATTCTAAAATAAACCAAAGATACGCCAAAATGTACTGCTATATGAAAAATTTATGGAACTGATAAGCCCAAATATGCCACAGATATACTCATATGCTAAGGCTAAATGCTAAAATCATAATGCTCATGGAAATATGCTAAAACGTACCACCAATATGCCAAAATGTGTCACTGCAACACCAACATGTACCACTGATACACCAGAATTTACCAATGATATGCCAAATGTGCTGCTGATATAGCAACATGTACCACTGATATGCCAAAAAGGACCACTATACACAAAAATGTGCCACTGATATGCTAATATGAAAATGCTAATGTGGTAATGCTAAATGGTAATATGCCAAAATGTTCAACTACCACACCAAAATGTGCCACTATAGGCCAATATGTGCCACTGATATGCGAATATAATAATGCTAAATGCTAACATGCTGATATGCTAGTACTACTTGCTAATTTTCTAAAATGTACCGCTGAAATGCCACAATATGCCAATGATGCTCCAAAATGTGACACTGATATGCCAAAATGTACCACTGATACGCCACAGTGTACGCTTAAAATGCTAATATGCTAATGCTAATGCTAAATGATAATATTATCAAATGTACGAGTGATATGCCAAAATGTACTGCTGATACACCACAATGTACCAGTGATACACCAAATGTGCCACTAATATGCCAAAATGTACTGCTGATGCACCAAAATTGTCAACTGATTCACCAAAATGTACCACTGATACACCGAAACGTGCCACGGATATGCCAAAATGTACCACTGATACGCCACAATTTAACACTAAAATGCTAATATGCTAATGCTAAAGGCTAATATGGTAATGCTAAATGCTAGTATTCTAAAATGTGCCACTGATATGCTAACATAATAATGCTAAATACTAATATGCTAATGCTAATTGCTAATATTCTCAAATGTACCGCCAATATGCCAAATTGTACCAATCATACTCCAAAATGTACCACTGATATGCCAAAATGTGCTGCTTCTACACCAACATGTACCACTGAAAGGCCAAAAACGACCACTGATACACCACATGTGCCACTGATATGCTAATATGACAATGCTAAATGCTAATATGCCAATGCTAAATGGTAATATTGTAAAATGTACTGCTGATCCACCAAAATGTACCAACGAAACACCAAATTGTGCCACTAATATATCAAAATGTACCGCTGATACAACAAAATGTGCAACTGATATGCCAAAATGTACCAACGACAAACCAAATTGAGCCACTAATATATCAAAATGTACTGCTGATACACCAAAATGTACCAATCATACTCCAAAGTGTCCCACTGATATGCCAAAATATGCCACAGATATGATACAATGTGAATGCTAAATGCTAATATGGTAATGCTAAATGGTAATATGCTAAAATGTACCACTGATATGCCAAAATGTGCTGCTTATACACCCAAATGTTCCAATGATACACCAAATGTGCCTCCAATATGCAAAAATGTGCAACTGATACGCCAGTATGTGCCACTGATATGCCAGAATGTACTGCTGATACAGCACAATGTGCAACTAATACGCCAAAATGTGCCACTGATACATGTGCTCCTGATGTGCCAAAATGTACTGCTCATATGACAAAATGAGGAACTGATTCGCCAAAATGTGCCACTGATAAGCCAAATTATGCCACAGATGTGCTCATATGCTAAGGCTAAATGCTAATGTGGTAATGCTAAACGCTAATATGGTAATTCCAAATGCTAGCATTCTAAAATGTGCCCCTGATACACCGAAATGTACCACTGATACACGAAAATATACCACTGATATGCTAACATAATAATGCTAAATGCTAATATGCTAATGCTACAGCAGTCTCTGTGGCGCAATCGGTTAGCGCGTTCGGCTGTTAACCGAAAGGTTGGTGGTTCGAGCCCACCCAGGGACGTAGCTATGGGGGCGGCAGTAGCTCAGTCTGTAGGGAGTTGGCTTGGGAACCGGAGGGTCACCGGTTCAAGTCCCGACATGGACCAAAAACTGAGTGTGAACTGGTAGCTGGAGAGGTGCCAGTTTACCTCTTGGGCACTGCCGAGGTGCCCCTGAGCAAGGCACCAAACCCCCAACTGCTCGGGGCGCTTGTCTGGAGCAGCCCCCTCACTCTGACGTCTCTCCATTACTGCATGTGTGTGTGTGTGTTTGTGTGCATGTACCATGTATAAGTTAAACAGAGTGTAAATTGAATTTCCCCACTGTGGGACTAATAAAGGTAGATCTTCTTCTTCTTCTTCTTCTTCTAAGTGGTAATATTCTCAAATGTACCACCAATATGCCAAAATGTACCAATCATGCTCCAAAATGTGCCACTGATGTGCCAAAATGTAATGCTGATATGTCAAAATGTGCTGCTTTCCACCAACATGTACCACTGAAAGGCCAAAAACGACCACTGATACACCAAATGTGCCACTGATATGCTAATATGATAATGCTAAATGCTAATATGCTAATACTAATATGCTAATTCTAAATGATAATATTATCAAATGCACCGTTGATGCTAGATGATAGATGATAAAACTTACCAGTGGGTGTAGTAGGCCCCTATTAACCCATATCTCTGGGGCTTGTGACTGATAACACCTATTTAATAGCCTGGCAACAGTCTAATGGCTGCCTTTCCAAAGAGGATGACAATGGAAATATAGCATTTGGCTTCATTGTGAGATAGAGGTGGTTCAGGCATCTGGTAAGGATGCCTCCTGGGCGCCTCCCTAGGGAGGTGTTCCAGGCACGACCAGCAGGGAGGAGACCCCGGGGACGACCCAGGACTAGGTGGAGAGATTAGAACTCCACCCTGGCCTGGGAATGCCTCGGGATACCCCAGTCAGAGGTGGTTAATGTGGCCCGGGAAAGGGAAGCTTGGGGTCCCCTGCTGGAGCTGTTGCCCCCGCGACCCCAGATAAGCGGTTGAAGATGAAGATGAAGATGAAGAAGGCTTCTTTGTGTTTTTTATAATGTTTCAACTCTTATGCCTTTGTCAAGTAAATGTTTTTATCTAAACAGAGACTCAGTTTCCGGCCTGTGGTGAACATCAAATCTGTAACTTTTTCTTGTACAGGACCTTCTTTAGGATCAGGGTAGAAAACCCAGAGGTAGAGTTCTGTTTTTCTTTACATTTTTTTTCTTTATTGCAATTTTCTCCAGTAGCGCCCAGACTTTAGAAAGTTGTGTAGGTCAGCAGCTTTGATGCTTATGTGGGTTAAAAATACTACTAAGTTTCCTCTCTGTCAACTGGTCCTATAGTCTTCCCATCTTCTCTTCAGTTCAGTTCAGGAACACTCACTGTCAGAGACATGAGGGTAAATGGGGGGCGGCAGTAGCTCAGTCTGTAGGGAGTTGGCTTGTCCCGACATGGACCAAAAACTGAGTGTGAACTGGTCGCTGGAGAGGTGCCAGTTTACCTCTTGGGCACTGCCGAGGTGCCCCTGAGCAAGGCACCAAAGCCCCAACTGCTCGGGGCACTTGTCTGGAGCAGCCCCCTCACTGACACCTCTCCATTAATGCATGTATGTGTGTTTCAGGTCTGCATGTACCATGTATGAGTTAAACAGAGTGTAAATTGAATTTCCCCACTGTGGGACTAATAAAGGTAGATCTTCTTCTTCTTCTTCTTAAATGAATTCATATTTAGTCTGTCAGTGGATGTTATCTTTTTCTGTAATCAGTAACACTTCTTGTTCTTTTAAATGTGTTCAAACTGAAAAAAAATATCAGAATCAAAATATTTATTTCCAGGGGTGTCAGGTATATACAAGGACTTTGCTTTGGTTTGTTGGTGCTAATAAGCAGTAAAAATAACAACAGGCACAATATAAAAATATAAATTTCTTTAAGATATAAATAAAACCCACCTGTCAGCACTAATTCCCATCGTTGAATACCACAGAGGGAGGTAACAAATTTTTATGGGATCTGTGCTTATTTTAGTATTGCACAAAAGTATGTTAATATTTTAGTACATGTGTGACCATCACCGGCCCTCCTGGTAACTAATCTTTATTGTTTTTTCCTATCACGAGCCAGAGAGGTAAGTGCTACACTTCAGTGAAATGAGGGGAAAATGAGGGGTTGATAGGGGGATATAAATAAGATGGGCAGGGAAACGTACATGCTATGAATGTAAGGTGCTGATTTATACCCACCAACCAGTAAGGGAAAAACTTAAACCGTCGGAAAGCACGAGTGATGGAGTGCATAAAGTGCATGAGCCCAGTGTAAAGTTTGAAGACTGACCTAGCACATTTTGGCGGGTCCCATAAGTTCTCAACAATGGGACTCGACAGGTGCTCTCAGGCCCTGAACCCAATCGTGCATGTGTTATTGACACTGAAGCCCAGAGCGGCCGTCATGACCAAGCCTGGCCAAACTGGTCAAGCGCCCCACCCCATTCCAGGCTATGAGAGCACCAAGGAGGCAACACCCAGATAGCCACCAGCGCCACCGGGCCGCACGCACACCCAGATGCCCAGAGGAGGCAGCGGCCGACACCCCCCGGGGTAACCCGAACGGGCCCAGGGGGCACGACGGCCCACCCGCCGCCCAACATCCAGCCCCAACCACCCCACTAAAAGGGAGGGGGCGAGAGAGGGCCCCACAAACCAAACAGGCCCCACCAATGCAGCCGCCCTAGCGGCCACCCCAGACCCGCCACAGGCCGGCCGCTCATGGCACCCCAACCCAGAAGGGAGATGGGGCCACCCCCAAGGATGCACAGACCGCCGCCCCCCCACGCCAACCCTAAAGGTCACAGTGCCGAGGACGCAGGGCACACAGACCGTCCACCCTACCACTTCCCAGGATAGTACTGGCCCCGGAAAAGGCCTCGGCCAGCTGTATTTGATCCCCGGTGGCGTCGCAGGTCCAAACAAGAGCCTGTGAGTGGATGAGCGAGTATTTTATTTTATTTTCTTGGCGGAAACGGGCTTTAATACATTTTTAAAGTAATTTTTACTCTTGCAAGTTGTCTGTCTGTTTGATTCCCTTCTTTCTTTCTTTCTTTCTTTCAAGGCTCCCACTTTAATTGTGAATCCAGATCCCATTTCCATTTTCTCTCTCTCTCTCTCTCTCTCTCTCTCTCTCTCTCTCTTTTTTTTGTGTGTGTGTGTGTGTGTGTGTGTGTGTGTGTGTGTGTGTGTGTGTGTGCGCGTGTGTGTGTGTGTGTGTGGCGCTGCTGTCTCCAGGCTCAACCCTCCAGGTGACTCCTCCTCCTCCTCCAAACATGGCACCGGTCCGCAGCGTAGCAGCTTCCCCGACAGACGACGCGGAGAGGGACAGAAGTCGGAGAAGAAGAAGCGGCTACTAAACCCATCCTGAACGTTTTTTAAAAAAAACTCTTTTGAAACGAACACAACCTCTCGCTCTTTAAGGTTTCCATCTGAGACTTTTGGACACGTTTACGCACCAGGCTGTGCGCGTAACGGAGAGCCCACCTGTCCGACGAAGGTAGATTTCACTCCGTTTCTTCTAGGATGTGAATCTCCCTGATTTATGTGAAATAACGGAGCAGACCAAGCAGAGTGACGGGTACATCGGGGTCAGAGCTGGCTCTGGTAAAACATGTGCAGCCTTCCGAGGAGCAGAAACACAGAGGCTGTAGAGGACTGAGTTTTTCCAGTGGAGAAAAACAACTTTTTCTGCTGTTCCACACCGAGAGGATGGATGGAGAACATTCTGCGCTGTCAGGAGTTGAGAGGGAAAGAGAGAGGCTTCCACCAATTTACAACAGCCCCGCTCCTGCTGTAAGAATCCCGCCTTTTCTCCTCATTCATGTGACTTCCATGTGACTAGCTAAATTTATTTATTTTTTTTGCAGTGGAATCATACGTGTATAGGTGAACCAGTGTTTGGTTTGTCCTCTGACAGTCACCTTTAATGCCAAATGAAGAAGAAGCTTGAGCATAAACGTGATCTTGAGTGAATGGATTTAAAAATAAGGCCTTAATTAGGGGGCGGCAGTAGCTCAGTCTGTAGGGAGTTGGCTTGGGAACCGGAGGGTCACCGGTTCAAGTCCCGACATGGACCAAGAACTGAGTGTGAACTGGTAGCTGGAGAGGTGCCAGTTTACCTCTTGGGCACTGCCGAGGTGCCCCTGAGCAAGGCACCAAACCCCCAACTGCTCGGGGCGCTTGTCAGGAGCAGCCCCCTCACTCTGACATCTCTCCAATTGTTGCATGTATATGGACCTGTTTGTGCATGTGTGTGTATAAGTTAACAGAGTGAAAAAATTGAATTTCCCCTAGCGGGACTAATAAAGGACTATCTTCTTCTTCTTCTTAATTGGTACTAAAATGTCTTTAAATTTAAATTTTAAACTATAAATTTAAACTTTAAATTCTCCATATACCTGGTAACACAATAATATACCAATTGCCTGTCACATTAAAGGGAATGTATATATGTTTATATACAGTATATTTATACATTTTTAATCATTTCCTATTGTCAATGTGTAGACTGCTTTTAATGTGAAAAATGCGGGATGTTTAATCCAGTGGATATCATGTCATGCACGCTCCTGAGAAATGACCAACGACCAGCCAACACCATTGGGTGCCATCACCACATTTTGTCTTGTTTTGTATTACCAATGCTTGAACAGGTTGTAATATAACTTTAAAACTGAGATCTTCCCCTACATACTTGGCTGCCTATAACAGCCTGTGGACTGATTTCTGACCCCGGACAGTTTTGCTTCGTAACGTTAGCTTATGAAGTAATTTGCAAATGGCAAACTGAATATTGGACATTGCATAGAGTAATAGTGATATACAGGATGACTGGAAAGTAATGTCATGTGTAATGCCAACTGCAGTTCACTTAATGGCCACTGGTGTCATTAATAATAAGGATGTTCTGAAAGTTACATGTAATACCTTTAAAGGGAAATACCACCTAAATTAAGAATTCCAATATGTTATTGCCATGGCCTAGGACAGTTCAAGCAATACTTGTGAATAAAAGCTACTCTCTCCTAAGGCCAGAAACCAGAGAGGAAGTCTCAACCTTGTCATGTGACTCTGCTGTTCCCTGCTGCTCTTTTCCACTGATGCCATTCGCACCAAATTCAGAACTCCGTTGCTCACTGACAAAACAGCAACAAACACAGCTCCCGTCTACCTGAGCTCCCTCATCCAGGTCTGTACTCCTTCCTGCCAATGAAAGGTGCCTGGTGCCATCACAACAGGGCCCCAAGTCGCTAGCTAGACTTTTCTCCTCTGTAGTCCCCCAATGGTGGAAGTTACCTGAAGCCACCTGATCCACAGACCCTTTCCACCTTTAAGAAAAAAGCTAAAGACCCACATCTTTCATGAGCCCCTCCACACCTAATGACACTGATGCTGTTGATGATGTTGATAAAGATGATATTTGATATATTAGATAAATTTGATGTTGCTGGTGTTTGCCTCAGTGCACTTCCTGTCGGCATCGGTGTCCAATCAGACTTGAAGCTGTTGTTGGCACTTTGACGTTGTTCCCTCCTATCTAGATCCTTGCTTGTGCTTTATCTTATTGTAGCATTCTCATGGTGCTGCAGTGGTTAGCGCTATTGCCTCACAGCAAGAGGGTGAGAGAGAGAGAGAGAGAGATTTTTTTTAATTGAATTTTTATTTGAAAATGGCCACAGTTCCCCTTTAATTGTGTTCATGTAAAGTTATACATGCAATTTAAATGTCTTTTATTTTTATTTTAGTAACTTCATGAGCTTCTGCTGTTTCTTGGCATCAGGAGAGCTGAAACTCAATTTGATTCTTCATAGTAATTCATAAAGTCTGTTATAATTAATTATTTAGAGTCACCCTTGCCATAAAAATGTGTTTAAGAAGTCTTTTATCCATCCATCCATCCATCCATCCATCCATCCCACATACACTGACATGAAATGTTTTAATGTGTAATAGAAAACTGTGATATTTGATTTTACTAACTGCTTGTCTGCTTTTGATGTTGTTGTTTCTTTTGTTTGGTGAGCCAAAGACAAATGTCCACCCTGGTCAACAATAAAGATTTATCATATTGAATTTATCTGTCTTGCTTAACCGGAATATTGTTCATCTTTTACTTTCTCACCCAATTCGTCTGCTGTCAAACTATTCCATAGGCATTATCAGTCATTATTAGCACCATTGCTTTTGCATGGGTGAAGGTTCAATGAGTGTGCACCGGTGAAAACCACCCCCACCACAACGTCAGCCTGCAAAGAAAGGTTCCCACTTGTAACGCTGTAATAGTAATAGTAAATACTTGTGTCCAAATAGGCTTTTAGTTGTATTATTCAACATTTAGAGTACATAATGAATCCACAACACATATGCTTGCCATTTTTCTGTATCTGAGACCAAAGTTTTGAAAGTCTACAAGGCCTACGAAGTGCTACAGGGGATTGGCATACAGTTTATTACACATAATGTACCTATTATTTTAAAATGCATTTGCTATATTGTAGTTTCTGGTTAGGCGGTTAGTGAAGGTAGGCAGCACATTTAAAATATATGTTTTAAAAATAAATGTGTGAAGTGGGGCTTTCCAAAAATCTACAAACAAACTTTACCAGCTAAAAAGAGTCAGTGTCAGAGTAAATAGTTTTAACATCCTGATAATTACAGGTGTTGACTCTGATATAATTTGCAAAGGTTTTTTTTTTTTATTATTATTTTTTTTCCCCCTGCTTAATTTCAGCATTAAAGTTGAAGTAGGTAGAAGTCGAGCAAATGTGATTTTTAAAAAGTTATTTTTTGGTTATAAAACGGTCGCTTTATTGTGACAGTAGTGCATGAGACAGGTAATCTGATAAAAAAAAAAATCATGTTCCTCTGTGTCCTTCAGTGCTCCTAATAGCATCTGCAAGACTTCACAGACTGGAAAAAACAACCAATCAGAAATGAGCTAGAGCCTTGCTGTCTCCAAGCAGCAATCACTGAAATCAAACCCATCAAATAAAAACAAAGTCATGGCAACAGCGGTGACGCACGACGTCATATAAGACCTGCTGATCTTTGCTCTCTCTCATTTTGCACTTGTGTTTGAGGAGACTTGACCTTTTGCAAAATTGGCGAGCTGATCTCTTTGGAGGAAATATCTGAAGAGGTGATCTTGTTGGAAAACTACTGAAGTAGAAGAGGAAGCAGAAGAAGAAGGAGGAGGAGATAACTCGGAGAAATGGCTGGGAGCCCGGTTCCTTTCCTGCTCGGGTGTGACCTGGACCTTCATGGGCAAGGTAAGACAATTAAATTCATATTTTCTCTTAATTGACCGCTTTAAAAACTTTAAATGAAAATATTTTGTTGAATGTAAATGTGAATAAGTAGCATAATATTTGATTGCCTGTCTTAAAACACTGCTTGGGTGATGCGCGACGTTTTCTCTATGTAAAAGTTGAATTAGCAGCTTTGAATGTATTAAAACTGTCGGCAAAGATGTGAAATTTATTAAGAACAGAGCCGTGATTTGAAAACATTTGTTTTGTTTTGAGGGCACCAATTTATTGAATTTGACGTAGACAGTTATGGCAAATAAATCGGCGCCTGGGCTAATATTTGAACAATGCGTGAAAACAAATGTTTTGTAACCATGGAGATGATGTTAGTATTAGATTCAAATGTAGGCAGCTAGTAGGGGCTGACGCCACCACGTCAGACGTGCAGATGTAAACAAACCGGGACAGATGATTTAACTTGTTTTAAACTGGATTCAGAGTTGTTGTCGAAGCATCGGGTTATTTTAAGTTCAAAGTTCATCACAGTTATATATATATATATATATATATATATATATATATATATATATATATATATATATATATATATATATATATAAATATATATTATATAATATATATTATATATTTTATTTTATTAATATAAAATTTTTTTTAAAAAAAAAAAAAAAAAAAAAAAAAAAAAAAAACTAATTTTCCCCCCGGGATTAATAAAGGTTTCTTTATATGTGTGTGTGTGTGCGCGTCCTGCGCCCAGGATGCCACCGTCTCCTGTGCGCAGTCTGATTTGTAATGTACAGTATAAGCTGGAAAATAAGCGACTATAGTATTCACAGAAGCTCAGACGATTGTGTGGTTATTGTGAAGAAACTCGCTGGTTGCGCGTGAAATTACCCAAGGTTCAGCGTGCGTAATTACGCATGCAGTTTTGTGTGTGTTTGTATTTCACACCGCTTATTGTAAACCATAGGAGTGATGGAGATTGTGACATCATCTTGCAAACACACAATTCACAGTGTCATGACGAATCCTCCTCTGCTGAATTACCGAAGGTCCTCAAAACCGTGTGTTGCCACTGTCCAATAACTGTCTCTTTCCATATTAATTATTTTATGATGTGATGCTCGGTAAAAACATTTCTATTTTTAGATGTGAAACTGTGTGGAGACATTACTATTGCACGTGTAATTCAATCTTATTCTATTCATTTCTCATCATAAAAATGATAGCATTATGATATATTTATATTATTAATTATGCCTATAAAGGCTACATATTCCTCCAACGCCCCAATAGTAGTGCCCATTGTTAATAATATTGTTATATGTTTGTGATTATAGTAATATTACAAGACAGTGGTATTCATATGTAAAACTGCTTCCTGTGATATTATTAAAGTTTTCTTAGAGAAGTGGAAATAGTATTTGAGCATGTGGGTCTCAATGGATTATAAGACAATGCCTTTTCATATGATATGCCAGAGTAATCAGTGGCATGCTCTACACCTGTGTCTGTATTTTAATGCAGTAATGGTGCAGTCGTCTGTGACTGATGATTTTGGATCATAGTTTCATAATCTGAACTCGGTCCGTTACTATTTCTTGTAATGCCTCTGTTTGGTTGTCTGGTTTTTATTAACCTTTCTTGTTAATAAAAGCCTGTATGACGCCATCTTGTCTCTTTAAAAATCGTGGTTTGTCTTGTCATGGTTCAACCACCATATTTGTGCTTATAGAGGGACTGGGCAAGGCAACTCTTTTTATAAGGTAAAATAAAGGTAAGAGCGTCTGAAAATGAACCTGTTCTTACAAAGTTATAATGGTGCATGCGTCGTGTCTGTGATTATGTGCTGGAGCTTGTGTCAGCATCTGTATTAGTGTGTGACCCTTTTATGCATGTTCTTTAACACCTTCTCATGTAAGTGATGTGATCTTACATGACCACTAATATCTGTCCGCATGAGGAGGTTACTGGTTATTTTACATGAGTGACATTTGCATGTGTGTTTGATTTGTCCTCTCACCAAGAAAATGTGTTGGAAAAAGGTTAATGTCTGCAGTCTGTTATTCAACAACACACACACACACACACACACACAAACACATACACACTCACACACAGTCCTGAAAAAGCATAATTTTTCAAGTTTTTATTCTTCAATCTGTTATTCTGAGATAATCATAACGGTATAACTCAATGCACTTCTTGTTTGATTATTGCTTATTTAGTCACTGTTAATTATTGTAATATGAAGGACTGAGGTTTTCCATACTTAAACATTCTTTCCTTGCAGGTGTCTACCGTCCTGCAGCTGAGCTGAGCACGATCGTTGATGTAGACAGCAAAGGTAACATTCTCCATTTTGTTGTTCTGAATGATGATGGCTCTTCAGAAGCAGGTGGTCACATTCCTGAGGGAATTGAAGGTTTGGGCATCCCCCATCTCCCTTCTATCTATGATGATGAGGAAGCAGTGGTCCAAGATGTGGACATCTTCCCTCTCCCTTTGGCTATCGACCCTCGGCGAGAGGTTGAGGATGTGGACATCTTGCATGACCTATTCCCTGCTCCCATCCCTGTCCACTTGGCTATGGCACATCTAGCAGAGGTCAATGGTTATGATGAGGATGATGATGCAGCCTCAGATGACAGTGATCGCTGGAGTTACTGGGATGGTGATTTCAGTAGTAGTGACTCCGGTTATGAGAGCATGTCATTTGAGGAGGAAGAGGATGATGGTTTTCAGGCTGATGAAGATGAAGGTGAGCATAATTTTGAGATTGACAATGTCAACTTTCAACATCCTCACTTACATCAGCGTCAGCCGCCTCCTCAGGATCAGGAACCTGATCAGCATCAACAGCCTCATCAAGATCAAGGAGGCATCCAGGAGGAGGACAGCTCAGAGGAGCCGACTCCCTCAACTTCTGGCCTCAGCTCCTCTGGAAAGAGGAGCAGAGAGGAGGACAGCTCCGAGGAGCCGACTCCCTCAACTTCTGGCCTCAGCTCCTCTGGAAAGAGGAGCAGAGAGGAGGACAGCTCCGAGGAGCCGACTCCCTCAACTTCTGGCCTCAGCTCCACTAGAAAGAGGAGCAGAGAGGAGGACAGCTCCGAGGAGCCGACTCCCTCAACTTCTGGCCTCAGCTCCTGTAGAAAGAGGAGCAGAGAGGAGGACAGCTCCGAGGAGCCGACTCCCTCAACTTCTGGCCTCAGCTCCTGTAGAAAGAGGAGCAGAGAGGAGGACAGCTCCGAGGAGCCGACTCCCTCAACTTCTGGCCTCAGCTCCTCTAGAAAGAGGAGCAGAGAGGAGCACAGCTCCGAGGAGCCGACTCCCTCAACTTCTGGCCTCAGTTCCTCCACACAGAGGAGTGGAGAGAGATACTGGGACGTCATTGCTAAGAGACCAATGTGGTTTGATGACAGTGACTCAGATTAGGATTTCAGCCCTGTATGAAGCAGGACTAACAATCCATCTGGAAGCAGTCACATGTGATACCTGGATTTCTCTTTGTGAGAAATGGTCTTTGTATCTGACAGGACTGACAGCACCCTTGGCAGAGAGTTGCAGCAGGGCCTGTCTGTAACCAGATATTCAGTTTTAGGTATGTTTCTTTGAGAGGTGTCTTTTTTTTTTTGGTAGGACTTATTTTTACCTTAAAGGCTGGCAGGTAGGATTTCTTTATGCCTCTGCACCAGTGACAGTTGCAACTGGAGGCATTATGTTTTTGGGTTGTTGAGTTTCTTCACATTTGGTACTAGCTTCCACTTACAATGACTGATTAGAATTTGGTGGACAAAGGGAAGTATGACATCAGAAACTATTTTGGGCGTGATTCAATATTTCATATGTTAATACTGATACTTTCAGTAGAGGTGGCGAGAAAATTTTATACATATGTAGTTTATGCTAAGGGTAGTATATATGTAGTTTGTTTGTATATATATATATATATATATATATATATATATATATATATATATATATATATATATATATACACACACCCACACACACACATACATATGCATACATATAAATGAAAATTATCTATGCAAAATTAAATTAGATATATAAAATTAAATATGTTTTTTTTAAACAAAGTTAATTTAGTCCTCCAAAGAAGGGGGGCCAAAAAACAGAGTTATATATATGAAAATGATCTGTAAAATTGTCTATATAAGATTATATTTTCTTCATAAAATTGACAAATTAAATTAACAAAAATTAGAACAAAGTTAATTAAGTCCTCCGAAGAGGGGGGTGGTGGCGGGCCCAAGGTCAACGATTTGGCCTCTTTATATATGTTTATATTTATATTTATTTATTTATTTACATATTTTTACATATTTATATTTATATATTTATATGTATATTCACATACACACACATATATACAAATAAATAAATAAAAATTATCTATGCAAAATTAAATTCGATATATAAAATTAAAAAATGAAATATTTTTTTATACACAAAGTTAATTTAATCCTCCAAAGAAGGGGGGCCAAAAAACAGAGTTATATATATGAAAATTATCTGTAAAATTGTCTATATAAAATTATATTTTCTTCATAAAATTGACAAATTAAATTAACAAAAATTAGAACAAAGTTAATTAAGTCCTCCGAAGAGGGGGGTGGTGGCGGGCCCAAGGTCAACGATTTGGCCTCTTTATATATGTTTATATTTATATTTATTTATTTATTTACATATTTTTACATATTCATATTTATATATTTATATGTATATTCACATACACACACATATATACAAATATATAAATAAAAATTATCTATGCAAAATTAAATTCGATATATAAAATTAAAAAATGAAATATTTTTTTATAAACAAAGTTAATTTAATCCTCCAAAGAAGGGGGGCCAAAAAACAGAGTTATATATATGAAAATTATCTGTAAAATTGTCTATATAAAATTATATTTTCTTCATAAAATTGACAAATTAAATTAACAAAAATTAGAACAAAGTTAATTAAGTCCTCTGAAGCGGGGGGTGGTGGCGGGCCCAAGGTCAACGATTTGGCCTCTTTATATATGTTTATATTTACATTTATTTATTTATTTACATATTTTTACATATTTATATTTATATATTTATATGTATATTTACATACACACGCATATATACAAATATATAAATAAAAATTATCAATGCAAAATTAAATTCGATATATAAAATTAAAAAATGAAATATTTTTTTATAAACAAAGTTAATTTAATCCTCCAAAGAAGGGGGGCCAAAAAACAGAGTTATATATATATATATATATGTATATATATATATATATATATATATATATATATATATATATATATATATATATATATATATATATATATGAAAATTATCTATAAAATTCTCTATATAAATCATATTTTCCCCACAAAATTAACATATTAAATTAACAAAACTTAGAACAAAGTTAATTAAGTCCTCCGAAGAGGCGGGATGGTGACAAGCAAAAATAAAAGGTTATATATAAATATATATATATATATATATATATATATATATATATATATATATATATATATATACACACACACACATATATATATATATATATATATATATATATATATATATATATATATATATATATATATATATATATATTACGAAAGGTAATTTAGGGGAGGGTGGTAGCGGGCCAAAAATGATTTAATTAAAAATATTTATAACCCACGTGTCAGCAGTCAAGCAGTGTCGTCTGCAAATTTCTGCATGTGGCAGGACTCTGAGTTGTACTTGAAGTCCGATGTGTACAGGGTGAATAGAACTGGAGAGACCACAGTCCCCTGCGGCGTTGCTGACCACAGTGTCAGACCAGCAGTCCCCCAGTCTCACATACTGAAGTCTGACTGTTAGATAGTCCATAATTCATGCCACCGTGAGTGAAATCCACTCCCATCACTGTCAGTTTGTCTCTGAGGAGCAGGGGCTGGATGGTATTAAAGGTGCTGGAGAAGTCCAAGAATGTAATTCTCACAGCACCGCTGCTGCTGTCCTGGTATGCAAACTGCAGCAGGTCATGGGCGTGGCGGACCTGTAGTCTCAATTGGTGTCCGGTTAGGAGATCATGTCATTTGTACCAAAATGTACCACTTGTGACGACCCCTCCTCCCTGGCGCTAGGTCTTCTTTTCCTTGTTGCTGCTGCTCCTCTCTGTTTTGCAGGGAGAAAAGTCCTAAGTGTGATGAGCCTCAGTCTGCAGTCTCCGTCTCTCCCTGGAAGACTCTACACACTCAGCAGCATGACACAGACATGGTAAACACACATTGTTTGCTTTGTTCTGTTCTTCTCACCACACACATTCACACACACCCACACATGCTCTACACAACTGATTTACCCATTTACACATGTTGAATTGTTATTTTTGTTTTTGGTGATTTGTAAAATAAATGAAGTTCTTTTTCTGACTCTACCTCGCCTTTGTCTCCCTCTTTGTCGCAGCTTTGAGTCAAGCTGTGACAAACTGATATGCCAAAATGTACTGCTGACACTCCAAAATGTGCCACAGATGCATCAAAAATGTACCAATGATATGCCCAAAATGTGCCACTGATATGGCAATTTGTGCCACTGATATGCCAAAATTTACCACTAAAATGCTAATACATTCTAATGATAATATGCTAATGCTAAATGCTAATATTGTGAAATGTTCCGCTGAAACGCCAAAATGTACCAATGATATGCCAAAATGTGCTACTGATGCATCAAAATGTACCACTGACATGGCAAATTACACCACAGATATGCCAAAATATATCACTGAAATGTACCACTGACACACCAAAATGTTCCGCTGATAGACCAAAATGTTCCAATGACATGCCAAAATGTGTTACTGATATGCCAAAATGTACCACTGATATGCCACAATGTACCACTGAAATGCTAATTTGCTCATGTTAAATGCTAATATGATAAAGCTAAATGATAGTGTTATCAAATGTACCGCTGATATGACACACTGACACACCAAAATGTACCGCTGATACATCACAATATACCGCTGATACACCAAAATGTCCCACTGATATGCCAAAATGTACCATTGATATGCCAAAATGTGCCACTAATATGCTAATATGCTTATGCTAATATGCTAATGCTAAATACGAACATGTTAAAAAGTCCCACTGATTTGTGAGAATGTGCCAGTGATACATCAAAATGTACCACCAATGTACCCACATGCAGCAGTGCTATGCCAGAATGTACCAATAATATGCCAAAATGTGCCACTGACACGCCAAAATGTTCTGCTTAAACACCAAAATGTTCCAATGATGCACCAAATGTGCCTCTAATATGCCAAAATGTGCAACTGATACGCCAGTATGTGCCACTGACATGCCTGTATGTGCCACAGATATGCCAAAAAGTACCAATGATATGCCAAAAATGTGCAACTGATACACCAAAATGTACCACTGATATGCCAAAATGTACTGCTGATACAGCACAATTTGCAACGAATACGCCAAAATGTGCCACTGATACATGTGCTACTGATGTGCCAAAATGTACCGCTAATATGACAAAATGAGGAACTGATTCGCCAAAATGTGCCACTGATAAGCCAAAATATGCCACAGATATGCTTATATGCTAAGGCTAAATGTTAAAATGGTAATGCTAAATGGAAATATGCTAAAATGTACCGCCAGTATGCCAAAATGTACCAATCATGCTCCAACATGTGCCACTGATGTGCCAAAATGTGCTGCTTATACACCAATATTTACCACTGAAAGGCCGAAAATAACCACTGATACACCAAATGTGCCACTGATATGCTAATATGATAATGCTAAATGCTAATATGCTAATGCTAAATGCTGATATTCTAAAATGTACTGCTGATACACCAAAATGTACCACTGATATGGCAAAATGTGCCACTGGTAAACTAAAATGTGCCAATGACATGCTAATATGATAATGCTAAATGCTAATGTGCTAATGCTAAAGGCTAATATTTTAATATATTTTAATATGCTAATGCTAATGCTAAATGCTAATGCTAAATACTAATTTTCAAAAATGTACCTCTGATACAAAAAATGTACCAATGATACATCAAAATGTGCCACTGATATGCCAAAATGTCCTGCTGATTTGCCAAAATATACAACTGCTACACCAAAATGTGCCACTGACAGGCCAATATGTGCCACTGATATGCAAATATAATAATAATGCTAAATGCTAACATGCTGATATGTTTGTGCTACTTGTTAATTTTCTAAAATGTTCCACTGAAATGCCACAATATGCCAATGATACTCCAAAATGTACCACTGATATGCCAAAATGTACCACTGATACGCCACAGTGTACACTTAAAATGCTAATATGCTAATACAAAATGCTAATATGGTAATGCTAAATGATAATATTATCAAATATACCATTGATATCCCAAAATATACCATTGATTCGGCAAAATGTGCCGCTGATATGCCAAAATGTGCGTCTGATACACCAACATGTACCACTGACAGGCCAAAAAAGACCACTGATACACCAAAATGTACCACTGATAAGCTAATATGATAATGCTAAATGCTAATGTGGTAATGCAAAATGCTAATATGCTAATAACCAATATTCTAAAATGTTCCACTGATATGCTAATATAATAATGCAAAATGCTAATATGCTAATGATAATATTCTAAAATGTTCCAATGATATGCCAAAATGTGCAAATGATATTCTAAAATAAACCAAAGATACGCCAAAATGTACTGCTGATATGAAAAATTTATGGAACTGATAAGCCCAAATATGCCACAGATATGCTCATATGCTAAGGCTAAATGCTAAAATCGTAATGCTCGATGGAAATATGCTAAAACGTACCACCAATATGCCAAAATGTGTCACTGCAACACCAAGATGTACCACTGATACACCAGAATTTACCAATGATATGCCAAATGTGCTGCTGATATAGCAACATGTACCACTGATATGCCAAAAAGGACCACTGATACACAAAAATGTGCCACTGATATGCTAATATGAAAATGCTAATGTGGTAATGCTAAATGGTAATATGCCAAAATGTTCAACTACTACACCAAAATGTGCCACTGATAGGCCAATATGTGCCACTGATATGCTAATATAATAATGCTAAATGCTAACATGCTGATATGCTAGTACTACTTGCTAATTTTCTAAAATGTACCGCTGAAATGCCACAATATGCCAATGATGCTCCAAAATGTGACACTGATATGCCAAAATGTACCACTGATACGCCACAGTGTACGCTTAAAATGCTAATATGCTAATGCTAATGCTAAATGATAATATTATCAAATGTACGAGTGATATGCCAAAATGTACTGCTGATACACCACAATGTACCAGTGATACACCAAATGTGCCACTAATATGCCAAAATGTACTGCTGATGCACCAAAATGGTCAACTGATTCACCAAAATGTACCATTGATACACCAAAACGTGCCACGGATATGCCAAAATGTACCACTGATACGCCACAATTTAACACTAAAATGCTAATATGCTAATGCTAAAGGCTTATATGGTAATGCTAAATGCTAGTATTCTAAAATGTGCCACTGATATGCTAACATAATAATGCTAAATACTAATATGCTAATGCTAATTGCTAATATTCTCAAATGTACCGCCAATATGCCAAATTGTACCAATCATACTCCAAAATGTACCATTGATATGCCAAAATGTGCTGCTTCTACACCAACATGTACCACTGAAAGGCCAATAACGACCACTGATACACCACATGTGCCACTGATATGCTAATATGACAATGCTAAATGCTAATATGACAATGCTAAATGGTAATATTGTAAAATGTACTGCTGATCCACCAAAATGTACCAACGAAACACCAAATTGTGCCACTAATATATCAAAATGAAACGCTGATACAACAAAATGTGCAACTGATATGCCAAAATGTACCAACGACAAACCAAATTGTGCCACTAATATATCAAAATGTACCGCTGATACAACAAAATGTACCAATCATACTCCAAAGTGTCCCACTGATATGCCAAAATATGCCACAGATATGATACAATGTGAATGCTAAATGCTAATATGGTAATGCTAAATGGTAATATGCTAAAATGTACCACTGATATGCCAAAATGTGCTGCTTATACACCCAAATGTTCCAATGATACACCAAATGTGCCTCCAATATGCAAAAATGTGCAACTGATACGCCAGTATGTGCCACTGATATGCCAGAATGTACTGCTGATACAGCACAATGTGCAACTAATACGCCAAAATGTGCCACTGATACATGTGCTCCTTATGTGCCAAAATATACTGCTCATATGACAAAATGAGGAACTGATTCGCCAAAATGTGCCACTGATAAGCCAAATTATGCCACAGATGTGCTCAAATGCTAAGGCTAAATGCTAATGTGGTAATGCTAAATGCTAATATGGTAATTCCAAATGCTAGCATTCTAAAATGTGCCCCTGATACACCAAAATGTACCACTGATACACAAAAATATACCACTGATATGCTAACATAATAATGCTAAATGCTAATATGCTAATGCTAAGTGGTAATATTCTCAAATGTACCGCCAATATGCCAAAATGTACCAATCATGCTCCAAAATGTGCCACTGATGTGCCAAAATGTAATGCTGATATGTCAAAATGTGCTGCTTTCCACCAACATGTACCACTGAAAGGCCAAAAATGACCACTGATACACCAAATGTGCCACTGATATGCTAATATGATAATGCTAAATGCTAATATGCTAATACTAATATGCTAATTCTAAATGATAATATTATCAAATGCATCAATCAATAGCACCGTTGATGCTAGATCAGGGGTGGCCAACCAGTCAGAGACTAAGAGCCACTTTTTTTTCTGTGTTACTGCAAAGAGCCACATCATACACATGGGCACACATGAACATCATCCCATGCCTTAATCATGTATGCACGCACATGCACACACACACAGACCTCTGCTCAGCCAGATTTAATGAAAATGTCCCACACCAACATGATAATGGCAGTTATATTCATCAGTTAACATTGTGTGCACTGTCTCACACAAACTCTCTGTTTAAGCAAGTCCACAAACAAAAATAGAATAATGTTCAATTTTTTTTCTTTTTTTCTCTTACTCTGCTGCTTAGTGAGACTTCTGGCATTCCTTTTCTTGAACAACCCTCCTCAAATCTGGCTTGTATTCTGTGGTTGCCACTCGAAGCAATTCTTTCAGATGAGTGTCAGTCAGAACAGATCGATGCTTTGATTTCACGTGTTTCAGGGTAGAAAACACAGACTCGCAGACGTACGTTGACCCAAACATTGACAGTATCTTAAGCGCAGCCCGTTTGATGTTGGGGTATTTTTTCATTGGCACACTTTTCCAGAACTCAATGGTCCCTTCCCTTAAGACAGCTTTCAGTTGATCCTCCTCACAAAGATCGATCATCTCCAACTCAGCCGCAGCCTCATCTGTGACGAGCGGGACTTTCAAACAGTCTGTCTCCGCATTAAATGGGTCAACGAGGAACGTAATCTGTGGTCTTTTCTGTTGTAGATCACTGAACCTGGTCACAAAGCTTTCGTGCAGGTTTGCAACCAGTGTTGCATGTTTGTCTCTTTTCTTTTTCAGGGCGGCGCTGGTGGCTTGCTCACTGGCTTTTAGCAGAGTAGGAAAATGCGTTAAATCTCCCTTTTGAATATGCGCCTTGAACAGCTTTAGTTTGTTGACAAACGCAAACACACTTTGCACCAGATCAGGAAGCATTTTTAACTTACCCTGCAGGGTCAGGTTCAGTCTGTCCAAGTGGCACAGCATGTCGACTAAAAATGCCAGATCCATAATCCACTCGGGGTCCGAAAGCTCGGGATAGTCCTTGTCCTTCTCTTCCATGAACAGTTTCACGGCATCCAAAAGCTCAAAGAAGCGAGCGAGTACCTTGCCTTTTGACAGCCACCTCACAGTGCAGTGCAGCGGCAGGTCACCTGGAAGCCCTTGGTCCAGCTCAGCGATGAGATTTCTGAATTGCCTGTGGTTAAGCGCATGTGCGCGGATGTAGTTGACAATTTCCATCACAGGCTTCATGACGTTGTCTAAATTCAATGATTTAGACACGAGTTGCTCCCTGTGGATGATGCAGTGGAAATTCCAAAAGTCTGGAAATGTTTGATCAGCTTTGCACAGCCCCACAAGCCCGTTCACGGATCCGATCATGGCTGGCGCTCCATCCGTGGCTATTGCAGTTAGTTTCAGTATGGGCAGATTAGCTTTTGCAAATGCAGCCATCATTGTTTCTTTCACATCTATGCCACGGGTTCGGTCTTTTAATGGCACAATATCAAGGAGTTCTTCTTTGACCATACATTCTGTGCTTGCGAAGTTCAGTCCCTTTTGGAAATTCCTGTTCAATGTTAGGATGGAGTGAGCTGAAGTGACGCTGAAGATTTGAAGCTTTGAAATGAGCTAATGCTGCGTGACATATAAGGCAGATCGGCTTGCCATTACGTTCAACAAAAAAATATAAACTCTCCCACTCTGTCAAAAATGTCCTGTGTTCTTCTTCATATTTTCGTTTGGCTGTGCTTTTTTTCCCTGCCATTTTGAGAACTAACTTGACTGATTGTTTACAAATGCAAATGAGGTCGCGCCAAAGATTCTTTTCTCGCACGTTTGATGTCACTCAAACCGGCTTCTTCTTCTTTGCAACTCATCCCGGCTTTCCTGGTCAGCGTGCCACCTAGCCGTAAGGGGAATGAATGGCAGCGCCAGCCAAGCATTTTTGACGCATGTGAAAGCTCTTGAAGAGCCGCGTGAAACTAGCCAAAGAGCCGCATGCGGCTCGAGAGCCGCGGGTTGGCCACCCCCGCTGCTAGATGATAGATGATAAAACTTACCAGTGGGTGTAGTAGGCCCCTATTAACCCACATCTCTGGGGCTTGTGACTGATAACGCCTATTTAATAGCCTGGCAACAGTCTAATGGCTGCCTTTCCAAAGAGGATGACAATGGAAATATAGCATTTGGCTTCGTTGTGAGGTAGAGGTGGTTCGGGCATCTGGTAAGGATGCCTCCTGGGCGCCTCCCTAGGGAGGTGTTCCAGGCACGACCAGCAGGGAGGAGACCCCGGGGACGACCCAGGACTAGGTGGAGAGATTATAACTCCACCCTGGCCTGGGAATGCCTCGGGATACCCCAGTCAGAGGTGGTTAATGTGGCCCGGGAAAGGGAAGCTTGGGGTCCCCTGCTGGAGCTGTTGCCCCCGCGACCCCAGATAAGCAGTTGAAGATGAAGATGAAGATGAGGAAGACTTCTTTGTGTTTTTATAATGTTTCAACTCTTATGCCTTTGTCAAGTAAATGTTTTTATCTAAACAGAGACTCAGTTTCCGGCCTGTGGTGAGCATCAAATCTGTAACTTTTTCTTGTACAGGACCTTCTTTAGGATCAGGGTGGAAAACCCAGAGGCAGAGTTCTGTTTTTCTTTACATTTTTTTTTCTTTATGGCAATTTTCTCCAGTAGTGCCCAGACTTTAGAAAGTTGTGTAGGTCAGCAGCTTTGATGCTTATGTGGGTTAAAAATACTCCTGAGTTTCCTCTCTGTCAACTGGTCCTATAGTCTTCCCATCTTCTCTTCAGTTCAGTTCAGGAACACTCACTGTCAGAGACATGAGGGTAAATGAATTCATATTCAGTCTGTCAGTGGATGTTATCTTTTTCTGTAATCAGTAACACTTCTTGTTCTTTTAAAGAGCAGAATGTTTTCAGTGTAGTGTGTAGTGAGGAAACAAGTATACCTTCAGCTCAACACTGATCCAAGTACGCCAAAATGACTCATGTACCCAGCTGGACCTGAGCCTCAATGAAGAAGAGAAAAAAAAAGAGACTACTAGCTGTATTTTACAGCCCCAGTTTTAATTCTTAATTTATTATTTGCCAACTATTCATCATGCTTTGAATTCCAGTGTTGTTGTCGACAGTATTTTTGGATACTACTACAGACCACCCCAGTCGCAGAGTAGGTCATGAAATAGTGACAAAATGAATATATTGATTTGTTTACATAGACACAAAATTCACATATTTTCATGATGGTCAGCATGAAATCAATGAATATATAATCCATGTAATTGGGAACTGGAAAGTATGAATAATAGTGTACTTCTGTACTCAATTTACAACACTTCTGGTGTTATTTTAACCCAAATCGTGATCTCTTCCTCAGCAGTTTTATTGGCTAAGCCTGACAGAGTTGATCTTTTCCTAAGCCTCATTTAGTGGTTTTATTTTCAAAAGACTAGATATTTGCATTTGCACCACATGCTGCTGGATATTTGTAGGGAAACGCATGAAAAATATGTTGTTGAAAGAAAAATGAGATTTGAGTCTATGTACAAGAATCAAATAGATTCAATTTCATGACTATTTCAAGAACTGCTGTGAGACTGTGCTGTGCAGACACTTAATCAAACAGAAATTCAAAAGTCCTCAAAAGTTTTCAAAACACAAACAGTCATATAGGAACTTCAAAAAGGAACTACAGTCTATGAATTAAATCAGGAAATATCTAATGAAATACTAAGTAATCAAGATGATGAATCTGAGAATACATGCTATGCGAGTTGTAGATAATCTGTGCTACAGACACAGTTCTACCCTTCTAAAAAGCATTGAGGTTCGATACCCAGCCCTCGATCGAAATTAACTTGGAGCACTGAATGCACTATTAGCATCAGGCTCAGGGTTTGGGAAAGAAAGTGGATCTTTTGTAGATCGTTTATCTTCTGAAGGAAACAGTTTTGTGGCTAATATCAGACAGAACTACATATTTGCATTCCTTCAGAGAGGTCAAGGGCCAAGATCAACACCGATATTGTCCCCTGGAGGATTTGTGGAGGATTAATGCCTTGCTCAAGGGAATCTGAAGAAGATAATTTAACCAGCAGCCTTCCAGTCTCAGTTGGAATATATCAAATACATTCTGTACTGTATATGTGTCAGCACCGAAAATCAAATAAGCAGTCCTTTGGTTGGTCTCTTAGTCATTCATCCACTCATTCATTCATTCACCTATTTATTTATTCACCTCCTGACTCATACAATCACACCCATGCAGCTAGTGTCATATTCTGGACGTGTTTGCAAAAGAAGCCCACAGCCCATAAATCTGGGAGTCAGCCACAGCCCATGTGCTCTTACATAAGACTCTCATAATGCAACAGTGCCTGGTGCCACAGTCTGCTGGCTCGATCCTCCTAACGTAAATGATGAACACGCAGGTTTGAATGCAGCTCTCTTTCTACAAAGGAAAAAAAAATACATGGTCTAAAAAACTCAACGCAATTTGTCTGTTTACTACAGACTGTTCAGAGTTCCGGTGCTGTACATTAAACCACGTGCCAAAACTCCAAGCCGCCTCTGTGTTTCCACATCAGGTGCACAGGACTGCAGAGAGGCTGGACTGAGAGTTTGAGGCCCAGACGCCATAAAAGCTGAAGCAAAACACATCTGCTGTTACAGTAACACACCGCACGGACAGACTGCGGCAGAACAGTCTGAGCTCCAAAAACAAACAGAGCTCAACCTGACGGCTCCACTCAACCAATTTTAGAAAGGCTGATTAAGATTTTTTCAAAAACGAATAAATGAAAGTTAGTTTTTGCTGCAAAATAACCCCCCCCCCCCAAAAGCAATCTGCAGAGAAACAGAAAAAGTGCAGTGTTACATAACAATGATCACTTTCGAAGACACTATTTGTGCTCCTTGTTGTTTCTACTGTTTAGTCTCCTTGTGTCAAACAAGGCAGAGTTGTTTAACTTTCTGTTGGTCTTGAAATAAAACTTAACAATATCAGATAAAACTGTCCTCAAGGCTTTTCCAGGACCTGCAGAACACTGAGGCTGACTTTAGGAAACCAGACCCATAAGTTGAGATGATCTCAACTTTACCGAGAAACCACACACACACACACACACACACACACACACACACACACACACACACACACACACACACAGATCTGCGACATCAGGAGCCCTTCAGTTTCTTTATGTTCAGTGAGAGTTGGCCTGCAGCCCGGACCCTGTTTCTCAATTGACAGAAGTTAAACTGTAGTGGTGACGCAGAGTCTACAGGGCCACAGTCAAGACAGAAGGAATCACATCACTTCACTTCCTCACACAACTGTCAAAATAAAACTAAACAGGACTGGGAAATGATTAGAAATGAGATTAGAATGATTAGAAATATTCACAGTCACAAGTAAATCACCTGCATGGGAAATACATTGAATTTTCGAACTGAAACAGGTTGGTGGTTGATAAAACATGCTTAAGTGCTCTCTAGGGTGCCCTTCCAATGGGGAAAATGGGATACGGTGCCATTCTAGTGGAGAAAGTGCTATTAAGTGTCCTCTAGCATGCCCTTCCAATGGAGAAAAGGCAATAAAGCGCCCTATAGTGTGCCCTTCCAGTGGTGAAAACAAAACCCGGCCCTTGGTTAAAACTGGTTAAAGTGACCTCTAGGGTGCCCTTCCAGAGGAGAAAATGCAATAAAGCACCCTGTAGCAGTCTCATCCAGTGGAGAAAATACGCTAAAGCACCCTCTGGCATGCCTTTCCAGTGGGGAAACTAAGATAAAGTGCTCTCTAGGATGCCCTTTCTGTGGAGAAAATGTGCTAAAGTGCCGTCTAGCATGCTCTTCCAATGGAGAAAAGGAGATGCAGTGCACTATACAGTGCCCTTAGGAAAGCATGATGCAGTGCCATATAGGCTGCCATACATGCTAGAAAAGTTTCTGCATGCTGGTGCCCCACCGCATGCAGCTGGTGCCTGTTTTAATTTTTTAATCTCCTGCTCCTCAGATAGTCTACCACTGGATCTCTTTCAACTTAGAAATATCTGTTAACATTGTGATGCAACTATTCACAACTGACAACACTGAGACCAGCCAATAAAAATAAAAATAGAAATGAAAATAAGCTTTTTTATCTTATTATATTTTTGCTCCCCAAGACAGAGCTGCTGGCCTTGTGTCCTGATTATATATTTATATATACTCCACAGTGTTTACTTTATACAAAATGCTTAAATGTGTTCAAACGGAAAAAATATCAGAATCAAAATATTTATTGCCAGGGGTGTCAGGTATATAGCAGGACTTTGCTTTTGTTTGTTGGTGCTAATAAGCAGTAAAATAAGAGGCGCAATATATAAATATTAATTTCTTTAACATATAAATAAGAAAATAAACCTGATATAAACAGATGCAAATATTGCCAGTGTGCAAACAATAAGATAAGATAAGATATTCCTTTATTGGTCCCACAGTGGGGAAATTCACAATCAGGTACCAGAGAGAGAGAGAGATGTTGAAAAAGTAGCTAGAAAAAGGAGTATTTTCGATGTCATTTATCAATTTTGTAAGTCAAAATTATGTAATTATTAGGGGGGATCAAGTCAGATTCAAATGTCAAACATAGAGAATGTCAAATATTTGATGTTAAAAGCCATAGTTTTGGTTTTTCCTACAATGTTTTATTTCTGTTATTTTTATTTTTTAACATTCCACCTATTATTTTCTTTTCTTGGCGGAAACAGGCTTTAATACATTTTTTAAGTAATTTTTATTCTTGCAATTTGTCTGTCTGTTTGATTCCCTTCTTTCTTTCTTTCAAGCTCCCAGTTTTATTGTGAATCCAGATCCCATTTCCGTTTTCTCTCTCTCTCTCTCTCTCTCTCTCTCTCTCTCTCTCTCTCTCTCTCTCTCTCTCGTGTGTGTGTGTGTGTGTGTGTGTGTGTGTGTGTGTGTGTGTGTGTGTGTGTGTGTGGCGCTGCTGTCTCCAGGCTCCACTCTCCAGGCGACTCCTCCTCCTCATCCAAACATGGCGCCGGTCCGCAGCGTAGCAGCTTCCCCGACAGACGACGCGGAGAGGGACAGAAGTAGGAGAAGAAGAAGCGGCTACTAAACCCATCCTGAACGCGTTCTTAAAAAATCTGTTGAAACGAACACAACCTCTCGTTCTTTAAGGTTTCCATCGGAGACTTTTGGAGACGTTTACGCACCAGGCTGTACGCGTAACGGAGAGCCCACCTGTCCGACGAAGGTAGATTTCACTCCGTTTCTTCTAGGATGTGAATCTCCCTGATTTATGTGAAATAACGGAGCAGACCAAGCAGAGTGACGGGTACATCGGGGTCAGAGCTGGCTCTGGTAAAAACATGTGCAGCCTTCCGAGGAGCAGAAACACAGAGGCTGTAGAGGACTGAGTTTTTCCAGTGGAGAAAAACAACTTTTTCTGCTGTTCCACACCGAGAGGATGGATGGAGAACATTCTGCGCTGTCAGGAGTTGAGAGGGAAAGAGAGAGGCTTCCACCAATTTACAACAGCCCCGCTCCTGCTGTAAGAATCCCGCCTTTTCTCCTAATTTATTTTCCAACAAAGTGATTTTCACATAATTTTTCTCTTTGTTGTGCAGAAAATATGATTTGTGTGTGTATGTGTGTGTGTGTGTGTGTGTGTGTGTTGATATTGTACTATCCATCAAATTGGGGAAAAAACAGTAACCTAGCATCCAATGAGCAACTACTATTTTTAAATTATTATTCCAAATTAGAAAACAATATCAGTTTAAATGTTGCCAAAAATTGCAGTGTCTTTTACTGTATATATATATATATATATATATATATATATATATATATATATATATATTATGCTTTAAAAAATAAACTTTTAAAATATATAAACAATTTCATAATAATAAAATAAAAATTTCAGAAACATACTAATAATCAAAAATAAGGAAAGCGCTATTATATGATGATGATTCTTCTTCTTCTTCTTCTTCTTCTTATTATTATTATTATTATTATTATTATATACATTATAGGGAATTATCATTGTGTGTGTTTTATATTTATACTTTATGTTGATCTTTTAAAAAATAAAATAGATAAAATACAATTTATAAAATAAAAATAACATTTTTATAAACACAGTAATAGTACTATTATATGATTTGTGAATATTAATTAGCATTGTGTTGATTTTATTTTTATACTTTATGTTGAGCCTTTAAAAAAATAAAATTGATACAAACATCTTATAAAATAAAAATAACATTTTAGACACAGTAATAGTAATATTATGTGATTAGTGAATATTAATTAGCCTTTTGTATATTTCCGGTTTATTTCAAGTCTGAATGTTTATATTTTACTGAAATTATTTCTCCAGTTTTGTTTAAAATATTTATGCTATTTTTTTTGTTTTATTACAAACAACACAACAAATGATTGTAATGGGGCGTTAGAGTATTACATGATCATTTGCATGTGCATCTCATTTTAATGCAAAGATGTAGTCCAATAAGTCCTCAATCCAAAATCATTCTATGATATCATATCTGATATTCAGACAATTCTGCTGTCATAGTTTTCAACTTTCAACTCTAACATGCTGTGTACATAAAGTGACAACAACCTGAAAAACTGTAGTTTTCTCCTTGTGGAAAAAGTGATGCCCCCGTCTTACATAATGACATATTCAGCTCTCCAGCGCACCCAATGATGTAATCATTGTGTTTTTAATGCATAACAGGGAGCTGACTGTTGGACTGTTAATCGGCATGTTTTACGTTTGCTTCTGAGTGTCACTTTGGAGCAGACTGGCGGGGATGCAGGCTGGTTGATGTCATCTCCATAGTGTCAGGGAGCAGGAATGTGCAGATCAGATGGTTTTGACCAATAAACAGTCTGTCATTGCTCAGACTGACTCGGGTTGTGTCTGGAAATGCCATAAAGTGGCTGCATGCATCCTCCCTCTGCAGCTCTCCCCTTCTCTGGGACTTCAGTCGATTCTCTGATTCCTCCTCAGAAGTCTTCTGGGTCCGCGAGCTGATCTGAGGAAATTCAGGCTCAAAGGTTGGATGAAAAAGGTCCTGGATAAAGCGGGCTGTCATTGTATTGCAGACCAATTACAACAGAAGAATTGAAGACATCTGGTGTTCACTAAAGAAGGAATAGAAGTTTGTTTTTCACCTGAATAGAAATGAAAGCATAACTGCTGTTTGGATGCTCATTTCAGCTTTTCAAAACATATTATTTTCTCTAGACCTCCAAGATTTCAGTCTAGTGAATCTTTTGTCTCAACTTCAGTCTGATTATTTTCTTCAGTCTGTGATTCTTTCTGTTTATCTGATTTCTCCTGCTGTATATGATATTATTCTCTCATAGCCCTTTCACACCCAGAGAGCCAAAGGGACCATCGGTGGCCTAAATCTGTCACGACTGGTTGCCAGACTCATCCTCACCATCAATTCTGTGAGTCATCTTTGGCTCGAGAGCTGCTAACTAGAGCTGATTTCTCAGCCTAAATCAACCTAAATCTGCAAACCCAAACCGATGTCAGATTTAGTGGCCACGAGCCAGAGTCCGGTGCCAGAACTGAACCCAGTGTGCCATCACTCAGCTGCTGTCAGTGTGACTTGAACACATTTTTAAAAGACTGCTGTTCACTCACTCACTCTCACTCACTCATCATCAACCGCTTATCCGAGGTCGGGCCGCGGGGGCAACAGCTCCAGCAGGGGACCCTAAACTTCCCTTCTCAGCTCTGACTGGGGGATCCTAAGGCTATCCCAGGCCAGTGTGGAGATATAAACTGTCCACCTAGTCCTGCCTCTTCCCCATGGCCTCCTCCTAGCTGGTCGTGCCTGGAACACCTCCCTAGGGAGGTGCCCGGGGGGGTATCCTTTCCAGATGCCCGACCCATCTCAGCTGGCTCCTTTCAATGCAAAGGACTGTTGGTCTCTGTAAATACCTGGTCATCATGTTTACGCAGAGCTGCTCATCAGCTGATGATTTATCAAGAGACATGACAGAGTGAAATCAGGAGAACAGAAGTCTGCCTAAAGTAGGGCAAATTTGGCCCCCTATAAGGTTTTATTTGGCTCACCAATAAATGAAAAAGTAAATGAAAATTAATTAAAAAGGATAGCCTAATATAGATAGTTGTTTTCGCCATTTTATTTTTTTGTGAGGTAAAAATGCTCTTTAAATATGTAGGCTCCCTAATTGTTAATTGTGTTTGTAATTTGGGTAGAGTGACACTTGCGCAGAAGTCAATTTGGCACAAGGAAGTAAGAAAAAATGGAGGCAGACAGTGGCACATAGTCAAAAGGCATTTAAAAATAAGGGAAGTTGGAATCCTAGTACCATTTTGCATCTTAACAATACAGTGGAACACAATAGTTGTTTGCTTCCGGGCCACCCCAGTTTCAGTTTTTGCCCTCCAAGTGAAAAAGTTTGGGCATCTCTGCACTAGAAAATTGACCAAAAAAACACAACCATGAAGTTTGCTTATTCTTAGAAAAAGCAATATTTCTCCGATCAGCCTTGACTGATAAGAGCACATTGAGTCTCACAATAATCTACAGGATCAGAGAGAGAGAGAGGGGGAGAGGGAGAGAGAGAGAGAGAGAGATGGGAGCTCCTCTTGGTGTGGTTTCTCTCTGGATGACAGCGTTTTCTCTCAGACTGGACGTCCGAGCAGAGTTGGACAGAACGACATCACAAGACTCACTGAGATAAAAACGTTTCATCATCGTCAGACGTGAACTAGGAAGCAGTCTGTGTTTATTTCATCGTGGAAAACCCAGAAATATTTGTTGACAACAGTGACTGATTTGGATGCAGTCTCTAGTGTTTGTTGCTCCCTGAGCGTCACTGTGGTGTCTCCGCTCCATGTTTCCCAGAGATCACCTGTCAATCAGCCAGAGTGGGTGGGGCTGCATGACGTTGATAATGAAAGAGTCAGGAGAGAGAGGAGTGTGATGTGGCTGCCCTGTGGCTTCACTGAGAAAGGAGTATAATTATACTTTTTAGGTGCAAGGATGTAGCGACCCACATTAGCTGAACAAAACTAGAAGTTTACAGCCCTGCTAGTGGCCCTGTGAGGCTGTTTGGCACAGAGGGACTTTAACCTAAATGCTAAAAGTCAGCATGCTAACATGCTCACAGTGGTATTTGATCTTAAAGTCAAATATTAGACAAGTTGAAAATGTGATCTGATGATGGTGCTAGATTAAAAGTAGGGCTGGGAAATATATCAGTATTATATCGATATGATACACTAGATATTGTGTTAGATTTTATGATTAGAAATGATAGCATAATTGTTGTCTTTTCCTGGTTTTCAAGGCTGCATTACAGCAAAATGATTTAATTTTCTGAATGTATCAGACTGTTCTAGCTGTTTTATTTTTTGCGTTTACCCACGTCAGTCATTATATCCACATTACTGATGATTATCAAAAATCTCATTGTTTAAATATCTTGTGAAAGCACCAGTAGTCAACCCCACAACATCATTATCGGTACTGAGGTCCATCCATCCATCCATCGTCAACCGCTTATCCCGTTAGGGGTCTCGGGGGGGGCTGGAGCCGATCCCAGCTGGCATTGGGCGAAGGTGGGGTACACCCTGGACAGGTTGCCAGTCCATCGCAGGGCACATAGAGACAGACAACATATAGACAGACAGCCATTCACACTCACATCCACACCTACGGGCAATTTAGAGTCATCAATTAACCTAAATTGCATATCTTTGGACTGTGAGAGGAAGCCAGAGTACCCGGAGAAAACCCACGCTTACACAGGGAGAACATGCAAACTCCACACAGAAGAGTCCCAAGCCGGATTTGAACCTGTGACCTTGCTGTGAGGCGAGAGTGCTAACCACTGCACCACCGTGCAGCCCTGGTATTGAGGTATTTGGTCAAAAATATTGTGATATTGGTTTTCTCCATATCTCCAGCCTTAATTAAAAGATAATTCCTCCTGAGGGGAAAATTGATATCTGAACTAAATTTCATGGCAATACATCCAATATAACAGTTTACATTTTACTTAAAACTAGGGTAATTAATCACATAATTGTCCTTAGTTCATCTCAATTAATCACAAATTAATCACATATTTTTTATCTGTTCAAAATGCACGTTAAAGGGAGATTTGTCAAGTATTTAATACTCTTACTGACGTTACTCTTATTGACTCATTAAGGGAGTGAGCTAACATGCTGCTTTATGCAAATATATGTAGATACTTATTACTGGAACACAATTTAACACAAAACAATGATATATATTATCCAAAAACCCTTGTCACTGTGCTGACTTGACTATGACTTGCCCCAAACTGCCTGTGTTTATCATAAAGTGGGCATGTCTGTAAAGGGGAGACTGGTGGGTACACATAAAGCCCATTTTCAGTCATGTATCTGGAGGTCAGACGTCAAGGGACCCCTTTGAAAATGGCCATGATGGTTTTTCCTTGCCAAAATTTAGCATAAATTTGGAGCGTTATTTACCCTCCTTCGCAAGTCACTATCAAGATATCAGTATCTTCACTCTCTCTTTTAAAACTGAGCCTACTACAGCCTCCGAAAGATCGATTGTGTTAATGTGTTAAAGAAATATGTGGCGTTAAAACAAGTTTGCGTTAATGCGTTATTGTTTTAACATGACAGCCCTAATTTTAATAAAAGTAATATGAAGCTTTCTGTAAATTTCAATCATGACGAATTGACTACTGCACTGTTAGTTGAGTTGAAAATGCCGCTTGTTCTTTGAACTTATCAGTCATTGTCTTTAGATTCGCCGGCCTCGTGTTGATTTCACTGACGTCGTTCTTTTCAGTGTGTTGGTGTTCGTGCATTCACTCCTGCATCTCATTAGTGCTCTCACAGAGTGATGGCGCTCCTTTTCAAACACACATGATGAACGTGCACGTGTCTGTGTACTGTATGTGTGTGTCTGTGTTTGTGTCATAACTCTGACAAAACAAGCTGTTACTATCTGAGTTTGTTTCTTCAGAGACAAACCAGCCTTTGTTTTCTCTCTCTATGTTACTGAGAGAAAATAATATGAGATGGAAACAGTAGAAATCGTGTGTGTGTGTGTGTGTGTGTGTGTGTGTGTGTGTGTGTGTGTGTGTGTGTGTGTGTGTGTGTGTGTGTGTCGTGCGCTGATGCCAAGGCTGTGATTTTGTTCAGATTTTTCCTCAAGGTCTCATTTCTTTGGAAACTGATTCATTCTGAGCGTCAGATTTAACCATCTTCTTGCTCCTTCTGTTCTGCAGCCCCTGAACACATCGCTGCTGGTGTGTGTGTGTGTGTGTGTGTGTGTGTGTGTGTGTTGCTGCTGTCAGGAGCGGCTGCTGTGCATCTGTTGATCTCTCCACCTCCTCTTCCTTCACCTCTCATCCCTCCTTCTCCTCTCTTCCTCCTTGTCTTTTTGTCCACTGCCTCCTGTCCTCTTCCCCATAAGTCCTTCATGTCCTCCCCATTTTGTTCCTCATCGTTATTTTTCCCCATCTCACTTTTCTTTCTATTCTCTCTCTTTCCTGCTCTCCTTCCTTCCTTTCGTGCTCTTATTTGCACTTTCTTGTCCCCTCTCTCATCCTCTTCCCATTTCTCCCCTTGTAATTCCTACTGTATATCCCTGTCTTGTCTTTTTGTCTTTCACCCTCGTATTCCTTTTCCATGCCTCACCTTGCTTCATTCCCTGTCTCCTTTTTATCTTGCCATTTTCCTTTTTATCTTGCCATTTTCTCCTCCCACCTCTTCCTCTGCTTGCACTTGTTGCTCATGCGCAGCTTGTAGAGTCATAGTCTGAAATAACAGAAGATCAGAAGGTGATTAATCACAGGGAACATGTAGTAAATGTTACGTCAGATCAGTTTGGTTTTTATTCTGTTATTACTGTCTGTTTCATGCAGCAGACAGTCTGGATTGATTTAAGGAGTTCTCATTCTGGTGAGAAACCTCAACATTTGAGAATGGGTTGTGGCATTCGAGAGCCACTTTAGTGAATTTATAAGTAAACTTGTCTCCTAGCTTTGTCGGCCAGGTGGTAGCTATTTACTTAAGATAATTTTTACAGAAAAGTGTAAAAAATCTCAATCATTAATCATTTTCATGCCTCTTTTATTGTCAGTAATAAAACGCATAATGTCACATATTCTGAGCTCCAGTTTCTAAAATTGTATTTGAGCTTTACATGTTGCTTCAGTCACTGTAGCTTCCTTTTCAAGTGGCTTTTACAAACATTATTAGCAGGTCTGACAGTTATCATGGCTAGATTAGCGAATATCTTGGCTGATAAATTAAAGGAATTGCAGTGCAGTAAATTACAGCAGTAATTTAAATTTTAAAGCCACGTTTAAATGTGTAATTGATTCAGTTTTTCTTGATTCAAGTGTAAAGATGTATTTCTGTCATCTTAAAAAAATAGGTAAAAAAAGGTAATATTATTAAACTGTAAAATGTTCAGCTCCAGAAATAAACTTCAGAGTATTTGTATGAAATTTGAATTTAAACCAGATTTAGGGATCCACGCCAAAAAAGATTTTTTCCATGTTATGTTTGTGAACATAATAAATATTTAGAAATATAACATTTACATATATATGAAATATTTTTGTTGGAAGTTTGCTGTTGCTTTACAAGTAATTAGATGCTGACTATTAGATTTTTTTATGAGGTGTTTAGTGTGAATGTTTCCAACAACACATCAGCAAAATTTTTTCTTCTCTTTTCCTCGTGGTGATAATGACATCTTCCTGCGCCAGGGTTTCGGGCGAGGAGCTAAGCAGCCGTTTCCGTCTCTGGGCTCCTTCATCTCCACACTGAGCCAGCGGAGGGACGCAGGGGGGCGGGGCTTCGCCGGCGGCATGACTGGCACCCTGACCAGCGCCCAGTGGCTCAGGCACGGTGAGTTCACGTCCACTGTTGTATTCTGTTCCACCAAACACAGCACTTAAGCTTGATGCATTGGTAAGGCACATTATTTTGGGGTTTGTTTTTCAAAATAAATCAGCTCATTTTAATTTTTTCTTCTGGTTACTACATTTTGGGGAGCTTCGCTTGTCACAAGAGAACCTTGTTTATCAAAAATCAACCCCCAAAACGTCTTATTCTCACATTAGGCTTTTAAAACAGTTGCTGAATGTTCGCCAGTGGAGTGAGAGCTTTCCACTTGCGGCTCGCTCCAGCTTTAAGAAAATGAAAATAAGAGTCTATTATGTCCTGAAACAAAACAACTGTTGAAAACACCCAAAATAAACACATTTGCAAATGATGTAACAACCGTAATTTGCAACTAACGTGCACCCACTGGAGTGAACGCGCTACTTTTCACTTCTTTTCCTGCACTTTCTTGAGCATCTCAGCAACAACTTCCATCTGTCTATGTCCAAACGGCACTCGAACATCATTCCAAATGAGTCGGCACCAAGTTTGAAGAGAGACTGAATGAGTAACAGATATTAAAAAAATGAAGTAAGTAAAAAAACAGAAAGGCATACTGCCCCCCCCCCCCCCGTGTTTAAAAAACCTGCACATACATGCGTATTTGGTTGTTATTGCGATATAACATGTAGCATCAAATTTAACTCATATTATCATATGGCTTTGTTGAATACTTGATTCTGATCACAGCGTTCTATGGCCTTATAGCAGACTGTTGCTACATATAACAGATCGCTGATGTGGGTGCAGGTCTGATGTTTGACTCTTTCTGTGTCAAATCATTGATTTCTTAAGTAAGTAGCCATGCAATAAGCGGGATAATGTACAGCTAGCGGGTCATTGTTGTGAAATAAACCCCTTCAGGGTGACCCAAAGGAGTTACAGGGCATGCTGCATCGCCCAGTCAGGGTTTATTTCACAGCAATGACCAGCTCGCTGTACAATATTCCTTACCTGTATGTAGTTTTGACTTCAAGTTGTGCAAGCTATATCAGTTTGAATGCAGTTTGAATGTGAGTGCGGTGTGTTCACTGTCTTTGTTCTCACTGTAGTCTCTGTCTGGACTTGGATGTAATGATGTGTTACTTCCTCTGTTTACAGTATGCTTGATGTATGTGCTCAAACTCTTACTGTTTATGCTGAGCTGCTAGCAGCAACATCGGAGCAGCAACTCGTGTCTCCAAAATGGAAGGTTTTCAGAAAAAAAAAAGAAGATGAAGAAAAGCTGTTCAAGTTTTCCAGTCGGTGACCGGCGGTGCATTTAAATCTTGCAGTATGCAGAAAATCATAGGATCACACATCTAATTAGATAGTAAGAGGCATTTTTATGGGGCTGAAGTTCAAGCTTCTTTTCTTGATTTCTGGCCATTTCAGCTTCATGGTTCACGAAGGTATTTCAGATTCTGGGTTGAAAGGTGTTTGGTATACTCCCTGCTCAGTGTGTTTCATGATAAATAAAAGTTAACTTATGTTTGATTGAATTCAGTTTCAGTGTTCTTAGAAATTAAAGCATCAGCAAAGGAAATTTAGTAAAATCAAAAATATCAGTTACGAAACTGTATCACTCTGACAGAGAAAGGAGATGAAAACAAAATCAAGATCAAAAAATCATCATGAAGTTCTATATTGTTTAGTCGTCGTCAGCATTTTGACATAAGAGGGAAGGTTGCCTCCTGTTGAAGGCGAGGTTATTTCTGACTGCCGTGAGAACGCAGACCCAGCGGAGCGCTCACCAGCCCGCTTTGTCACCACGGCTCCTGATGCCAGAATAATTATGCAAACCTCCGCCCCAAATGAAAACCATATGAAAGTGAAAACACTCAACACACACACACATAAGATAGTGTAGCATTCCTCGGGCCTGTTACAGTCATCCGGCCGGCTGGATAATCACCACAATTTGCTATTTCATCTGTAAAGTATTACAGGAGGTTTGTATTTCCTTTTAATGTTGTCAAATATGGTTTTGTGTGCTGAGGCTGAGCCAAACAGAGATCTGCCTGAGTTTCATATGGAGATCAAAAACAGTGACACCTTTTCTAGAAACACCGATATCAAAGTCCATCTTGTTATGGAGAAAGATTAAAAACTTCATTGATCTCAGCAGGGAAACTGCAGCAATTATAACAATATAATGAGTGCATACAGAGAAGAAATTAGTGGAATTGGTTGTGTAAATACGTCTGTTTTCTCTCTTGTTCCTGAGAACAAGGTTCTGGCACATTTGAAGGTCATCTACCGCCATGCTCTTGGCTTGGTTGTCCTTTAAACATCCCTAACTTCCTCAATGCCCAAAGCAATTATATGTTTGAAGTTTGTACAATGAATTGTGGCATTTGTGACAAATATTCCCAACATAAAAATTGACAGTAGCTGTCAGGAAAAGGCTTTTTCCTTGAGAATGTACACCATTTAGATTCTGAGATCCGATAACAATGAGAGCCTGACCACCTCCAAATATGGTCTGACTGCTCCAGTTGCATTCAGATCCCAGTACACTCATGCATTTACACCTGGCACTTTTCCTGCTCCAGATTCTCCAGATAATGTATCTGGATACAGTCCACATTTTAAAACCAGGTGTAAATGGAGTAAAATTGTCAGAATATACATTACATGGCATCATTTCCATGTGTCAAGTGTGGCTGACTTTATCTGCTGCTGTTTTTTTAACTGAATAAGTAACCTCAATGAAATGAGGACTACTCTTTTTATTGCGATATTGGCTAAGTCTTTATTTCTTTTTTTCTCAATAATTTCACTTAAACTGTTATGTTCAGCCTCAAAGCAAGAGGGTCGCAGGTTTGAATCTGGCCCTTTTCTGTGGAGTTTGCCTGTTCCTCTCATGTTAGAGTGAGTTTTCTCCAGGCTAGACTATTTATTTATTATCAAATATTAAATGACCTATATAATGATAGAAGATTTTGATCTCTCAGCCCTAACCTTAACCTGTGAGTTGTTCCGTAATTAAGTTGACTTTTTACAATGAACTTGTTGCAGTTTGTGAGAAAATCTCCGTGCAGAGTTAACAGCCCATCTTCAGTTTGACGTTTGTGGACTACTTCATTCATTAAAGCCCAGCAGGAAAAACAACATGAGTAATGAATGGACAGGACTTGATGGCAACACTTGAGGATGATTGTCCTCTTATTCTTCATTAAAAGGCATCCAAGGCCGTGTTGGAGTAAACTTTGATGAAAGACAGAAGAGGAAGGAGAGGAGGATGTCCTCAGAGGTCTCAAAGGTGACCATTTTCATTAAAGGGTGTCATGACGACTGCCACTTGTTGTCAAAACTAAATTGGATGACGCACATGCTGACAAAGCAGGGGTAATTACGAAGCAGTCAGGGAGGAGGAGAGAGGTTAAGGGTGCAAAGATGGAAGGAGGAAGGTTAAGAGCAATTCCTCCTTGTTTGTGCTCTTATCAGCTCTACTTTTCTCTCTTTATGTCTTGTGGGAGGCAGGGCTGAACTACGATCACTTCCACACAGTGAGACAAACAGCTTATTAACTGAATACTGGTATCGGATTGGTACTCAGCATCAGCAGATACTATAGGTATCGAAACTGAAAAAGTCGGATCAGCACTTCCCTATAAAAAAGTAAAGGAAAGAATAGCTCTATTATGATATAACATACCAATAAATAATACAAAAAAAGATTTGAACCTCTGACCTTTCCTCTGGCATCACCACCAGACCAATATTTCTACTTGTCCACAAAATGTCAGAATTTACTGCATAGGTTTACATGAAACGCCCTGAACACATTCCTGCTCCCCAAACGATGGACTCTCTCTTAATTCTGATGACCCCGTGACCTTTTCTCTAGCGCCACCCTCAATCTGGAGCTCCTCCACTGTTAACACACCTGTTCCTGTGATGGAACACCTGCTCACGGTGTCACGTACGTGTCTGCCTGCCTCTGTACTTGTGTCTCTTTTATCTATCTGTCCATGCCTACAAAATGAGCACCCACAATGCACCTAGCCAGGCCTGCTGGTGACATCTGTTACTGTGGAGACGTAGACAATAGGAGGCTAATTATAAATAGAATGAATAGATTGTCAGAAGTGTGGGAGGATGGGTGAACATGTGTATTTGTGTGTGTTTCTGAGTAACTGTGTGTATTTGTACATTGTGGTCACGTAGTGCAGCCGGGCCTCTGTGATTACTCACTGATTGAGGCTAATAGCTATAGTTTGTGCATTTGTGTGGTGTGTTTGTGTGTGTGGAGGCAACATCATCACTGATATCTCTATCTTAGTATGAATCTTGTTTCTCTTTGTCTTGCTGTAAATAGTCCATACAAGTCTATATGTTTCCAGATAAGAACAATACAAGCAATTCCTCTGTTCTGTTTGCCGTCACGCTCATTTTTTTCTCTTTTCCCTCCATCTTTGATTGAAAGACTATTAGCAGTCATCAATAATTTGATGGTTCTACCAATGCGCCTTCATAATAATAATTATAATAATATTCCAAACTAAGTTTACATATAAACATCTGAAACTAAGAATGGTTGTGTTTTAATTACTTTAGAATCCGTTCATGGGGCATGTACCAGGGCGTCCTTGCCCCAGCGGCCCAGGGTTTGGGTCCAACCTGCAACCATTTGCTGCATGTTGTCCCTTCTCTCTCCCCCTTTCATGTCTATCGCTGTCCCTATCCAGTAAAGGCAAAAAATCATAATCTTTATAAAAGAATGAGCCCGTCATATCTGCATAGGGAGTGGTTCCCCTTCATGTGAATTTCTCCACTTGTGAATTTCTCCACTGTGGGACCAATAAAGGAATATCTTATCTTATCTTATGGAGTCTGCCATGTTGCTCCACTATGGCCATGGATCACAGGCAAACCAAACACTGGCTCTAGAGAGAGCCTTTCACATTTTTACATTACCTAAAGGCCACCGTAGTTCTGTAAAACACTTGTGAAACTACAGTGACGTGAGCCGCAGTGTGCAAAATTGTGGTACCGCCAGCCGCTGTCTGACTTCTATTGCTCCTAATGTAGTGTTATTGTGGTATGGATGGCCTCTGAGCGAGGTGAATGGCATTACCATGGGTGCATTGCACTCTGCGCTCACCTTAATCTTCTTGGAAAGGGAGGATTGAGGGAAGGGGCACTCAGTTGGTTGCAATCTACAACCACACCTCGAGATGCCACCAAATCAATCAACAGTGATAAAATCATGTTTTGTACAGATGATGGCTGTTGTTGTGTAAGTCATAAGTTTAATTGTTGAAGCTTGAGTAGTTATCAAACATTATTGGAAGCCCAGCTGGTGAGTGGGTTATTTTCTGTGTGTGTTTTTCTCACCCAGGGAGAGAGCTGCCTCCAATCTGCAGCGATGTGCGTCAAAAGCAACGGCTCTCCATTGACACTCTTCCCCCAGAGGTCAAAGCTCCGTTCCCCTCCGACCCCATCATCCCCCTGCGTACCAAAACCACCAAGGAGTTTCAGTGAGTTTCTCAATCCCTCGGCTGCAACCCAAAACATTAAGACTGTTCTCATAAAACAAGACCACCTCACTTGTGATGCTCAAAACGCACTAAAACAAGTTATTTTGAAACCAGGCCTGGTTGGTATTTTTAAGCATTGTGTGTTACCAGGGAGGACATGGAGCGTGCCGTCCAATCAGGTGACTGGAGGGAGGTCAGAGAGTTTTATCTGACCACCTTTGACTCCTTCATAGAAATCAACGCTGCCTTCAAGGTACAATACATAAACACACACAGTCTGGCTCTCAACAGAATGCCTGTTGTGAGAAAACTGTTTTAGATGCTGTTAAAATTCACCAGACGCCATGACCGTTTTACGATGGGAAAGCATTTTTTTTTCTCTGCTGTTTTGCTCCTTTTTTTTCTCATGCCCTCTCTTTCACTTTCTTTCCTCATTTTCTGTCCTCCGTCCTTTCCTAGCGAGAGGCGAATGGATCATTTAACACCATAGACGACTCTGGAGTCAACGCAAAGTTTGTCAATGCTGTTTACGACGCACTGCTCAGCACAGTAAGCAAGACCACATCCATACAAGCTCACCATCAATCTGCTTCTAGATCTGTTCACTATCGTCAAGCTGGTCGTACCTACATATACAAAAAATAACACTGTAATTTGTGCGTATCCCACTAAATCAATTAGTATGTAATTAACCTAACTGTTAACCAGGAAATATAAAGTGCGGCAAATGTTGGTCGGGATGGATGCTTGGGTCCAAAAACACCGGACTTTCACCCAGGAGACCAGCGCTCGTGTGAAACCAGAAGTCAATATTGATTTATGTGTCATGTAACTTACATACTTAAGTAACACCGCTTGCAGAGTTATTTTAACTATGATCTTTTCCTAAACCTAACCAAGTAGTTTTGTTGCCAAGACCTAAGGAAGTTGTTTCCTGTCTAGATGGAAAGTTAATTTGAAAAAACTGTATAGTATCCACGTAACAAGCAGAAATTCACACGTGTTGCTGGACATTTGTAGGAAAATGCACGAAAAATGCAGAATAACTATTCGCAAACTGTTGTATGAACATACGCACCTTTACATATGTTCTGTAAAACTTCAGAGACCTGCTGACTTGATGAGCTGCCAGGCGATGCTCATTAATGACATCCAAAAACACCCTGTGACAAAATGTTTTACCTGGGTTCATCATTTCAGTCCAGTCCAACGCGTTCTCCTCTCAACTCATCCCATATCACTGCTTTGTCACGCATCAAATCCACTGTAGATGCCTTTGGCGTCACTTTAGGATTAACAACAACAACAACAAAACCACTATAGTTAGGTTTAGCAATGAACTACATGGTTAGGTGGGCTTTAAATTATTACGTTTGTACAGTAATAGTGCCTGGTGTGTTTCTTTTTGCTCTTAAAACTGTATCGCCACACTCCCAGTGCAATTACTCAGAGCGTTTACTGTTGCTGTGGATGGGTTTACGTTATAGTTAATGAAACGTCCGGTGCGTCTCATACTGGCACTAAAGGATGCTGTCACAAATGTTGATAGCCTTGACAAAGCCTCTATATTTAACGCCCTGGGAATGAGAACAGCCTGTCCGGTCAGTGAATGTAAAAAATCAAAAATGAAACACCTGTGTCCTCTCTGGTTAAGTAAAGGTCAGATCAATATGGCGGCCAGTGTTTCCATTTCTCTTTGAGGTTCTCTGACATTCAGAAATGTTGATGCAACCTTCTGATTCGTTGTGTTTTAGACGCTGAATATGTTTTGGTGTGTCTGTGTGTTTAGCCTCAGGACATCCAGAAGTCAGTGTTGAAAGGGATCATCAACAGTCTGCTTAGGGAGTGGAAAGGGTGAGAACACTTCTGTCTTTGAGATTAATTTGCTTCATTGTATTTTCTGCTTGATCTGTTTCAGCTTGAATGTAATTTCCAAATTACAAATTAAAATCAGAGAAAAAAAATCATAGTAAAATAGATATGATATTGATCTTTTTTGCGAATGTTCTTGCTTGATAAATGTATCTCAGTTCCAGCTCTGCTTCTTCAGTGCAGCTCTTTGACCTGTTTAACCTGGCTTAGCACAAAGACGCAGTTAGTTTATATGCTTGGTGTTGTAGAGCTTTGTTGCAGTGCAGTTGTCGTGACAGGTTTTGTTTTGTGTGTGTTCTGTTTTCAGGCCTCGGACAAAAGATGACCTGCGAGCTTATTTCATTCTTGTTCAGGTGAGACTGAAAATCCTTGAGCCACAGCAAAGACAGTCCACGTCAAAGATTTTCTATTTTGCAGAAATAAAGAACATTAAAATGGTGGGAAGGCGAATAATACTCTGATAACACACTCAGCGCAGAGAGTGGTGCTAAAAACTATGATTAGATAATTTCTCAAAAAAACTTCTGTCTTTATGAAACTAGTCACACAAGGTCTATGTATGCTCTAGCAGTTCTTACTTTCATTTTAAACCAAAAATGTAAAAAACAAACACAGAGCCTTTCTTCCTTAGAATAAAAAAAAAAAATCAAAAAAAAAAAAACGAGAAAATCGTAGTCATTGGTTTCAGATGAAAAAGGAACTGCCGATCATACAAAGACCGTGTTGCTCACATGCATACTGTCAACAGTCAGTATCATGAATTGAAAGTGTTGGCTGCTGTTCATTTGCAGCTGCGGTTCACTAGTAGGGGTGGGACAGTTCATAAAATTCACAGTTCGGTTCATATCACAGTTTGGGAGTCACGGTTTTCAGCCGATGTCGATCCTTGCTTTCCCCCTGTTGGTGGTCACATTCCTGTTTAGAGCTTCACTAGATATAACTGTTTTTTTTTGTGTGCTTTCGTTGAGTTTGTGTTAGAGTCTGAGTTGTGGTGGGAGCTGGCAGTTTGTCGGCATCAATGGACTTCTTCTAACCGAACATTAGCTATCGTTGCACACTGTTAGCCCTGTAAGTGGAGCATTAAAAGCAATCCACAGGCTGCAGAGGAAACCCAGAAAGCTGCTGAAGGTCTTATTTTATTTTAGGTTAGGTTACAACCTGTTCACACATTGGCATGTTTATATGTGTTGAAACATACATATTGTCCCTTTAACACTTGGATTTTGACCAAATGACTTCATTTCTTTTTTTTTTTTTGTTTTTCTCCCACACAATTTTTTTCTTCTCTCCCATATTTGTTTTCTCATCGGTGCTCATCATCGGAGATCTTTCACTCTCACCTCTCTCTGTCTCTTTCTTGTTCCACCCTCCGTTTCTGTCTCTCTATTTGATCGTCATTGTGTTTGATCCTATTTTGATCTCTCTCTCTCTCTCTGTCTCTCTCTCTCTCTCTGTGTGTTTCTCTCTCTATCACTCTCCAGTCTGATTTCCATATATGGTTTTGGGGGATTAGAATCAGATAAAGACAGGAATCTACAGTAGTTCCACTGTGGTTCCATGCTCCATCAGCACACACACACACACACACACGCACACACACACACACGCACACGCACACGCACACACACACACACACACACACACACACACACACACACACACACACACACACACACACACACACACACACACACACACACACAGACTGATGTTGTCCTATTTGACTTTGAGGACTTGCCTTGTCTTCAAACTCTCATGAGAAAACAACCGCACACACACACACACACACACACACACACACACACACACACACACACACACACACACAGATTGGGACTGGGTGAGGTCATGTTGGAGTTGAGGACTGCTGGTTTCCTGTCTGATGATGACTCTCCCTCCTTTATAGGCTCTGCAAGCCACACACTCAACTCTCCTCTCTCTCTTTCTTTCTCTTCATCACTGTGTTAAAACCCTGTAAAGACTGAATGGACCTCTTTTGAATTATCTCACTTATTATGTCATTTGTTGTTATTCTCATTGAATCCAAACCATAATCTAAAAGACAGAACCTCATGTTCTCACAGTCACAGTGAGTCATGAGGAAAAAACTACAACAGCCATTTACTAGATTGTCCTGAAGAACCCAACCAGAGTTAAATCAATCACAATTTCCTGATAAAGTGACACAATTCTTCAGCGTTATTTGACAAGCTAAAGCGCTTCAGTGTGTCCCATTTGTCTCGTTCTAAATTCTAGTTTAATGAAGTCATACAGGGCAATTTTCTCTGACATTTGCTTGACTTTTCCAAATAAATTATTCTCCAAATATTTATTCTCCTAAGAGCCAATTTATCAAAATGAAAGTGACCTTCTCATAAGAGCTTCTCATAGCAACATCATCGCACATTGTCAAAAGCAGACATAATTTCTGTCTTACTTTTATGGTCCTTTAATAATGTTTCAGCCACAACGTCATCACCAGTAGCAAAGGGCTTTTTGTGTTTTGTCAGGATGTGATCCACTAAACGAAGCCTCTGTTGCTGCGTTGGTCTGCTTTGTCGATTTGGTAAACAGAGATAGTTACTTTTAAGCGTTGTTTTCAGCTCCTACATCTCTCTGTTTGTAGAGTGCTACTTCCAGGAAAGTCCCATGAAAAGTTGCTGTGGACTTTGGCAACGTGCTGCTCCATTTTACATCTTTTACCGACTGACATGCTCAAATGAGATGCACACATTTTTTATTCACATTTGTGAAAAAAAAAAAAAAACTCTATCACCCATTCCTCATGATGATAGTATATTTTTTACCTTTTACTGGCCTGGCTATTCTCTGTGCTCACTGTCATATCTGGTGTGTGCTTGCTAGTTTGCTAACACTACCTAATGTTACGGCATCACTGATGTAACTAGAAAGCAGCCTAACTCATTTAATTCCTAGCTGATTGGCAAATAATCATTTTGTGTCAGAAGGGGTCAAGATATCTGTGAATTTGAATGGATATAGAAAACCCCGGACTAGAGACTAGGCGAGATTATCTCTCTACACTAGCCTTGGAACGCCTCAGGATCCCCTGGTTAATGTGGCCCAGGAAAGGGAATTTTTTTTTTTAGTCTTTGAACCTTTAGCGAGCTACTCAGAAACCATTTTTTGGATGCATCATTCTTTTACTGATGTTACTCACAGTCCAGAGCTGAAGCATTAACTGGCAGAAATAATGGACAAAACTATCAAAAATATGCGTTTCCCAATCAGAAGCAGGATCGTTTTAGACCAAATATGTGAGTGGTTAGCTTTGTCACAATATGACATATATGTGTGTGTGTGTGTGTGTGTGTGTGTGTGTGTCTGTAGAACCCCCAGTATTCGAGCACCAGCACCTATGTGATCTACGCTCACCTGCTGAGGCAGATCGCAGCTTTGTCCGAGGCCGACCACCACTTCCTGGTTCACTGGCTAAAGAAGTAAGTCTGAGTGTGTGTAGGTGTGTGTCAGCCTTTAATGTTTGCAGCCAAGCTGCCATGTCTTTCTCTGTCGATGGATGGATGGATTCCACAGAATCAATTTGTATGTAATCCATGTAATTCGTGAATAAGGAAAAATAAAGAGCAGTAAACGCAGGAGATAGGGGTAGTTGGGTGGGTCTTAAAACACCAGACTTTCACCCAGGAGACTGGCATTCGTACCCTGTGTGAAACCAGAAGTCAGCATTCATGTATTTGTCACGTAACCTCTGTAGGCTACTTAGTTTATGTCATTCTGGAGTTGTTTTAACCCAAATCACAATCCTTGTTTTGCTGTTTTAGTTTTGTTGTTTTCTGTGAAAACTGAAGTTTATTTTGAAAAGACTGGAGTGGAAATTGACACATGCATGATTTGCATGCATGCATTTGTAGGAAACCACACAAAATATTATCAATAACTTTGCATAAGATATCATTCAAACCGTGCTATTTGCTGTATAGACCTTTTCAACATAAACACATTTACACATAACACATAAACATAAACACTCTCAGTTGCCCCTTTGTAGTTCCTGTTGCAATGTTTGTTAATGCAGTAGCTGACAGGAAGTAAATAGGGACCAAAGCTGTTGCCATAGCAACAAAATGCCAATGAAATGTCTTTTACAGTTCTTGTCCAAACTGAGTCGATGGGTAGAGGCTGTTGTATGTTGAACAGATTGTAAAACTTTCAGAGGGGAATATGTGATTTGAGGCTCTGTAAATAACTTCTGGATGTGTAGGTGGATTAGGTCTTGTCATCAGGTCTTTGCAGCAGGGTTAGCTGCTGATTGATTGTGTGATGGAAACGTAAATTTGAAATGTTTCCATCTCAAACTGGAAACACTTGGCTCTCGCTCACTTTACTTATGCAGATAGCACAAACAGAATCTCTCTCCTCATCTGGTACAAACCCCAGATTCTGACAGACCGAAGCAGTTGCATTCTTTTTAGCAACAAGCTTGTTTTTCATCATTATCTTAGTTTGTACGCATTACCATAAGTTATTACTGTTGAATCCTGATCAGGTGGTTGGATGGCATGTGTGGCATTGCTGCCACAACAACTACATTGATGTACTGATGTAGTCTACAGCTCATGCTAGTATTAATAGTACATTTTCGTACTGATTGAAGTCCAGCAGTTTCACCTAGCATTTAAAACTGTCATAATAAGTCATTCAGTCATAATAATAATTATAAAGTGATGGTGGTAATCAACATTTGAATCAGTATTTGAATGCTTATTCATAATTAGTTAAGCTGGTGTCTTTTTTCAGGATGGTTTTGTACACAGATATTAAACTGTTTTACAGCTATGGTGGTATGTACCATCTCTGCAGCAGTGTCTCTATATTAATGTATTATGTTATTTCTATATTTTAGAAATCATAATCCACTACCAGCCAGTTTTACCAAATCATGTAGCTTTTAAAACTTTACACACAGCCTACAATTCCAAATGTAAAGTCATCTTCTGTGCATGTCTCTCAGCCTGAAGAAGGAGTCCTGAAGAATGTGTCCTGTATGTGGTGATGATTTACAAGCGAGCTGCATTAAATTACAAGTTCTGTTTAGTTCTGCTCAGATCCCAAAACCCAAATCTGTCCATCCAACACTGCTATTTTTCTCTCTTGAAGTGTCTATTTTTGTGTGTGTGTATATTTCAGGGTATATGCAGTTTGGGCTCTGCCAAGCTGCTGATGGTGTCCAATACTAACTGAGTGCATCTCTGTGTGTGTGTGTGTGTGTGTGTGTGTGTGTGTGTGTGTGTGTCAGGTTGTCAGCGAGGCGTTTCAGGCAGCTGGTAGAGCGCCTCCTGCAGTTCATCTCCACCCGTCTGTTTCCTGCAGAACCAGACGAACTTCCTCCTCTGGCCAAGTGCTCCTGGTGGATTCCCTCTGCTACCAAAGTTCTCGGCCTGTTCAGTGAGTTTCTCACACACACACACACACACACACACACACACACACACACACACACACACACACACACACACACACATATCATCAATCATCAATCATCATCAATCTTTTTGTCATATTTTACTTTTATACTTTCCTGTCCTCAGATGCAGCCAACAGTGTCTCCTCTGCTCCCATCATGCCTTTCACTGACTTTTACAACATCACTCTAGAGCACATAGACTTCATGGAGGAGTACAGGACTTGGCAGAACTTTGGCAACTCAAACAGGTCAGATATAGAATGTCCATCTGTTTGTCTATCCAGTTTAAGCAGTGAGCTAACAGGCTATTTTGGCATCTGCTGCTGAGTCCAGAATGACTCTCATACCAATTTATGCTTTATTGATGAAAATATTGTTATTTTTGATAGAAAAATCATCTTGCCTGTCTTCAGTGTCATATAACTCCTTACTATTCCATCTTCTCTATTAAAGGGGAAGGGGTGGAGGGCTAGATAAAAAGTCAACAGCAGATGTCACATAGAGGCAGTGCACATCATCTGAAGGCTCGGAAACCTGAGGATTATTTTTAGATGCAGCTTAGCACCGTGGGTCCAGTTGATCTAGTCATTAATAAGACATTTTAAAAATGAATGAATTAATAATCAATTTTAAAAAACATTAAAGTGTATAAAGGTTAAGAACATTATGATTGAAGTATGTGATGACCATCTCCATGTTGTATTATGTCTCAAATTGTTGCAGCAAATTTTGCTTGATACCATTTGTTACACAGATTTGGTGCTAAATTTAACTGTTTTTTACCACTCAAAAATTTATAAAAAATAAAAATCCCACCAAAATACCACATTAAGACACCAAGAACCCCGTATTATCAGTCCAACTGGAAAAGCCATCCGTCCTCTGAATGCTCTTGGTCTCTAGTTTGTGGCTGTAAAGTTTCATGAGGCTGTGATTAATCTAGAGATCAACACAGGTCATTTTATACAGTTATGTCAAATTTATAAAAAGGGTCTTACTACAGTGAAATGGCTACTGTTGTTACTATCATCACTCATTGGGCTCATTGGATCCACAAGAGTCTCAGCTTTACACTGACTCATAATTTATGTAATGCCAAGACTGTGTAGGGACCGCAGTATGCAGAAATATTCATACTCATATGTACCCATAGAACCCATTTTTATTCACATATCTTGAGATGAGAGGTCAAGGGACCCCTTTGAATTTTTGTCCTCGCCAAATTAGCATGACATGGTTTTTTTTTTAGGCTTTTTAGTTTCATATGTTATCAGTATCTTCACTCTAGCTTCAAAACTGAGCCCGCAACAACCTCCGAAAGACAGCATAGCGGCCGGGGCCTGTTAGAGTTTTAAGGAGAAAACAGATGTGTTACTTTTGTTGGTTCACTAATATCAACACTGACTCACTATTGGTGAATAATAAATGGATGTTAAGTGATAGAGCCATGGAATAGACGATGAGTAGTGACTTTTTCCTGGGAAAGTGTCACTGGTCTGGCTTTGTAATAAGTACCAGAAACAGTAACAGATGTGACAACATCGCCTTGACTCACTACTCATGACCAAGAGTGATGTTAGCTCCTTCCGAAGATTCCTGGAAGTCAGACTGTGCAGAGACAAAGTAACGTTCCCACAGCTGCACTTTATCCAGAATGGTGGAAGCACTTCCAGAAGCCGTGAAGTCTGTTTCACGCTGCGTCACGGCTCGTTAACGTCTGATAAAGGAAATGGATCCAGAGTTTACAGTTCAAACAATCGTCTCTAAAAGTTCCTGGCTGGTGTGGTGGGGAACTCTGCTCATTTCAGGCTTGGAGAGTGTCGATTTCAGAGTCTGCTCGCTTGGGTAAAGCCTATGATTTTAAAAACACTTGCGAGTTGGTCAAGTATGAAGTGTTTTTAGATTTAGAAATACCTTTTCAGGGTTATTCGCTTTTCAGCTATTTCTTCTGGTCTTTCCTCAGGTTTTCCTTCTGTCAGTTCCCCTTCATACTTTCGACAGTGGTGAAGAAAGCCATCATTCAGAAAGACTCTGAGCAACAGATGATCAGTCAGGCCAGGGTGAGACACGCACACGCACACACACACACACACACACACACACACACACACACACACACACACCTGCAAACATCTTTGTACGTCTTTACTTGTGAGGGACATCATTTCAATAATGCATGCAGGCCCTTAACCCTAACCTAAATTGTATTCCAGCCCAGGTGGCAACCTCCAAATCTTAAAAAACAGTGAAAACCAATGCTGAAATACCTTAAACTTGCATTCTTTCTAATAGCCAGTAGGGGACGACTCCTCTGGTTGCAAAAGGAAGTCTGATTGTTTAAAAGTCTATAAGAAAATGAGCCTACTTCTCACTTGATTTATTTATTTATACTGGTACCTAAATTGTTACTGGGGTACTGATGCATTTAAAACGGTACTATACTGCGTTTGGATGTGACCGGTGCTTGCATTATATAGATAGCGCTGACAGCGGTGACGTCGCCGCGTGACGTTCCCGTATTGTAATTTGAGCCGAGGCGAGCGAGCAGCGTTTAGGAGCAAACGGAGAAGGAGCAAAGCTTGGTGACAGAGGGAGAGAAAGACAGAGAAAGAGAGAGAGTGAGAAAGAGAGAGAGGAGCAGGGAGAGGATGGCAGCTACCGCAACCCTCAACGCATTGCAACTCATAGAGAAACCAGGAGCGCAAAGTGCTATCTGGAATTACTTCGGCTTCAGAATAAATGAGCATGGTGAAGCCACTAACACCGAAGCACCACTGTGCAAATGGTGTTATAAAACATGTCTGGCCAACAGTGGAAACACTTCCAACTTGGCAAAATATCTGAAGGACAAGCACCAGACATACATAATGAGTTAAGAGAACGACAGGTAATAACTGATACACCCATGAAAACAAGTCAATGCTAAAAGCCAGCAACGGCAGCCCCCCTCACTCTCCACAAAGTAGCTCTGGAAAAAAATTAAAGCTGCATTGCAGTTACCACTTTCTCTGGTTTTACTAGCCTATTTATGGATGTGTGTTTGAGTAAAATGAGCGTTTTTGTTTCATTCTATAAACTACTGATGAAAATTTCTCCTAAAAATTAATACTGGTCAAAATAACAAAAAAGATGCAGTGTTTTCAGCCAAAAGCCTTTGTGGTATTTTATTTTATTTGCTGATGTGTGATGTGTTCTCCTTTTATTTGGAAAAGTATTGAAAGGTATCGAAAAGTATCGAAAGGTATCAAAATGCATGGTATCGATACCAAAATGTTGGTATCGTGACAACACTATACGTCAGTAAACATTATTAACAGGGGTTTATGGTCTCAATTGGTAGTTTCAAGTCTTCTTCAATACAGCATGATGTTCATTTAGTAAATTACGGTCCCGTTTAGAGTCAAACAGACCATAAGCAAGGGATGCTTTAGGGTGTAGCTACCTTGTGATTAAGATGTTGCTACCATGGCATTGTCCGGTCTAGGAGTTGACCACATTTTCATTTTATAACTATAACTTTTTCACAGTGTGTTTTCAGTTCATGAAAGTTAATTGTAACATTTTGGTTGCCTAAAAATGTCTTATTCAGCGTTTGGTTCTTCTTAGCTTCTTGTGTCACTTTGCGTTGACCGAAATGAACTTGAGGCTTCAAAGCCACGGTTCACAAACTAATGTCACGAGACTACGTCCACTTATATATATGATATATACAATCTTTGTTCCAGCTGTAACTCTTAACTCTTAACTTTTAGCTCAGCCTCAGACAAAGTGAGGACCTTACTTTTTTCCCCCTTCATATGATCCTCACAAAGATAGAAGTAGACTAATGCAGACATAGAAACTAGAAAGCAGGCAGAATGTGCGTAAGTGCATAATTAACAACTGCATGTCTACACACTCTAATTGTGTGTGTGTGTGTGTGTTGACAGCAAAGCCTGGTCAGTAAGGTTTCTCGCAGGCAGAGAGTGGACATGAACCTTCTGTTCCTCAACATAAAAGTACGACGAGCACAACTCCTAAGCGACTCACTGGATGAGGTTAGTACACACACACAAACACACTCTTGTCACACCCGTTTCTTATGTTTAATCCAATGTACTCATAACAGCAGGAATCCATAACAAGGTCTCACTCTGTGAGAAAATAATTAACAAGTCTGTGAGTCATGTTTCCTCCACAGAGAATTCATTATTGTTGTGTATGAAAACTCCTGGGTGTTAATTCGGTCTCTCGAGGTGAATATAAGTGAATGTGCACAGGTGGTATTCAGACACACGTAGTTTGATTTGTTTTGTACTATATACAAGATGAATATGCATTTCTTTTTCCTTTTCCATTTTAGACTAGCTCTCTGACAGGAAACAGGGTCACGTGACACACAGTGGAGTTGTTAATCTATTAAAATATTTAATCACATGATTGTCCATACTTAATCAGGTTTAATCACAAACGAATCACACATTTTTTATCTTTTCAAAATGTACCTTAAAGGGAGAATTGTCAAGTTTTTATTAGTCCAGTCAACACAGAGTTGGCAAATATGATTGCTTTATGCAAATGCATGTATATATTTATTATTGGAAATCAATTAACAACACAAAACAATGACAGATACTGTCCAGAAACCCTCACAGGTACTGAATTTAATGTAAAATTATGCTCAAATCATAACATCATAACCTGTCGGTCTACAGTTTGTAGCTCATGTCTGTAAAGGGGAGACACGTGGGTACAGTACCAATATTTTCATGGAGGTCAAAGGTCAAGGGACCCCTTTGAAAATGGACATGCCAGTTTTTCCTTGCCAAAAGACCGTTATCTAACCTCCTTCAAGCTACAAGCTAGTATGACATGGTTGCTACCAATAGATTCTTTCAATTTTATAGTTTTATAGGATAGCAGTATCCTCATTCTAGCTTTAAAAAATATCGAAAAGGAGCTGGGCTAAATCACAGGTTGTGTTGATATGTTAAAGAAATTTGTGGCATTAAAACGACTTTGCATTAACAAGTTCTTGCCATATTAACTTTGACAGCCTTAGTTTGCATGTACCTTATACTGTATATACCTTCAGCTCTGAGATAATGCAGATCAGTGGATGTTTTGTTGAATATGTTTGAGGCCTCACAGTTGATCAGCTGGTCCAGTACCAAACACATGCCAAAAGTACAATATGCAGTATAATTTACATATCTGCATATATTTACCTGTACGTGTGTTTACGTGCATCCTCCACGGAAGTACTGAGCAAAGAGAATGAAGAAGGAAACCAAACCAGAAAGAGATGCATCTGGTTGGTAGGCTCTCCATGGTGCCTCTGTAGAACATGGTGAGGATTGGTGGGTGGAGCTGTGCTCATCTCAACTGGAGCAGAAAGTGCAGGCTTTTTTTTTTTACTATAGATGCGGTGTTAATGGTCAGACTGTCTGTTATCTGATGGGGGTGGCTGTGGCCCAGAGGGTAGAGCAGGTCGTCCACCAATCGCGGTGGTTCGTGGTTCGATCCCTGGTTGCTCCAGCACATGTTGATGAGTCCTCGAGCAAATTGCTCCCAAAGGCATAGCCATTGGTGTGTGAATGAGTATTTAGTTTAGATCCTGATGGGCAAAGTTGACAGCTAGCAGCCTCTGTGCATCAGCGTATGAATGTGTGTGAATGGGTGAATGTGACATGTAGTGTAAAGCGCTTTGAGTGGTCAGAAGTCTAGAAAAGCGCTATATAAATGCAAGTCCATTTACATTTACCATTTATCTGCAAGAACTTTGCACTGTCAGCTGTCTTCACTGCAGTGCCATTGATGAGGTGTGGTGTGTGATAGTACTGATATTTCCTGATGTCAACAATGATCTCTTTTGTTTTGTCAGCATTCAAGATCAGGTTGTTAGCGTTACACCAGTCTGCCAGTTGTTTTACCTCCTCCCTGTAGGCCAGATCATTGTCATCCCTGATGAGTTGTTGTGTCGTCCGCGTACTTCAGGATGCGGTTTGTACTGAACCTGGCACAGCAGTCGTGGGTCATCAGGGTGAACAGCAGTGGACTCAGGATGCAGCCCTGTGGGGAGCTGGTGGGTCTGGGTCTGTCGGTGAGGAAGTCTAGTAGCCAGTTACACAGTCTAAACTAAACCTAAAATGTAAATCTCACATGAACCCAAAAATATGTGTTTTAAATGTTGGTTTCTTCAAGAAGTGACATTGAGTTTCTCCACATGGTTCTGCACAAGTTTATGAAGAAAGGACTATAACATTTTCATACTTATGTTTCAGGTTTAGCTCTATGACAGTTAAACTGCGTGAAAGCGAAACCAGTTTCAACTGTCAACTGTTTGTGATGAAATGTATTTGTTGTGTGTCCTCCTCCCTCTTCAGTTGACGAGGAAGCGGTGCGATCTGAAGAAGAAGCTGCGGGTGACGTTTGTCGGGGAGGCGGGGCTGGACATGGGCGGCCTGACGAAGGAGTGGTTCCTGCTGCTGGTGCGACAGATCTTCCACACAGACTATGGTGAGACACGCTTTTGGTTCAGAGAAGTCAGAGTCTGGGATGTTGGTGAGCGTGTGCCATAAGAATGTGTACAGTGTAGCACAGATGGCCTTCTGCTGACAAATCACACCTTAATGGAGGTCATTCTTAGTGAACTAAAAACTACAGTCCCCTCCAAAACTATTGGAACAGTGAGGCCAATTCCTTTATTTTTGCTGTACACTGAAAACATTTGGGTTTGACATAAAAAGATGAATATGAGACAAGAGATCAGTATTTCATTATTTTCACAGATGAATTTTTGTGTTTGGGATGAGCAGATCTTTTCTTTCTACACACATTAGCGTTTCCATCACTTTGGTAAAGGTTCATCTTTGTCTCATCAGTCCATAAAACTTTGTCCCAGAACTTTTGAGCCTCGTCTCTGTACTTTTTGGTAAATTCCAATCTGTCTTTCCTGTTCTTACTGCTAATGAGTGGTTTGCATCTTCTGGTGTAGCCTCTTTACTTTTGTTCTGGTGGATTGTGATTCCTTTACTCCTGCCCTCTGGAGGTTGTTGGTGAATTCACTGACAGTTGTTTTAGGGTTTTTCTTTACAGTTTTCACAATGTTTCTGTCATCAACTGCAGATGTTTTCCTTGGTCTACCGTTTCAGTGTCTGTTGCTCAATACACCAGTGGTTTCTTACTTCTTCAGGATGTTCCAAATGGTTGTACTGGCTATGGCCAATGTTGGCTCTGATTGATTTTCCATTTTCTCTCAGCTTTTCACCCATAGACAGCTCTCTGGTCTTCATGTTGGTTGCACCATTTTAAACTATAAACGCAGTCTGCAAACCCAAAGCTGAAACTGAGAGGAGACATTCAGTGCTAATTTTGTTTGAATAATCAATGTAATAGGATACATCTGGGCAACAAAAAACACCTGTCAGTCACATGTTATAATATATATTTTTTTATATATTTTTTTCTCAATTGAAACATGGATGGGTTCAAACAAACTAACTGCTTTCTTCTAAGTTGTGTAACAGATCTAGATGTAAATACCTGGAAGTAAAAGCTGAAATCCTGATCTCATTGTCTCATCTTTTGATGTCAAACCCAAATGTTTTCAGTGTACAAAAATAAAGCAATTGGCCTCAATGTTCTAGTTTTTTGGGGGGACTGTATGTCCCTCAATCAAGTGTAAATAAAGAAAATGGAAAAGATGACATCTTTCAACACAGAACAACTGAAAACGCTGAGAATCTGGAGGGAAATCCACTTTGATGCAAACTCAATGAAAGTGAAACCATACTTAAATTGAAAACAAGTGGAAAGTAAATCTGATTTTTATTGGATAAAAAATGGAAAGTAAATTTTTATGAGAATGGAGGTCTCAGTGGACAAGCTCAGTGAGTTTTCAGGTCGGTGAAACTGCAGCAGGAGTAAGTGTCAGATAGCTGAGAAAAGCGGTCAGTGTTGGTTTTGGAAACTCAGCAACAAACTCATTTCAGACTGGAGCAGCTCTTGTTATGGCTCTCCGTCTGTTTCTCTTTTCAGTTTACTCTCCTGTCTTTACTGACTGTCTGACTCTAATTATCTCCATATCCCTTTGTCTCTTTTGCTTCCTCCCTTCTTCTTCCATCCATTTGTCTTTGATCCTCTCCGCTTCTGCCATGTTAAAGGAACAGTCCACTAAATATCAATCTTTTGAGTATCAGCTTCGCCCCATGAAGTGTTGAAAAGTGGTTCTGAAATAACTGTAAGAAGAAGCATCATCAAACCATTTCTGCAGCACAATCCACTTCATTTCAGAAGTTTTGTTTCTTTTTTGTAGGGCTGTCAAAGTAAATATAATAATAATGCGTTAATGCATTAATCACTGTCCATCTAATGGACGTTGTAGCTCAGTTTTAAAGCAGGCTATCTGTAGATACTGGCATATGAAAGTACAAAACCTAAGGAATACATTGGTACCAACCATGTCATACTAGCTTGTTATGAAGGAAGCTAAATAATGCTCCAAACTTACGCAAAATTTTGGTCAGGAAAACTATGGCCATTGTCAAAGTGGTCCCTTGACCTCTGACATCCAGATATGTAAATGAAAATGTGTTCTATGGGTACCCACGAATCTCACTTTATGATAATCACATGCAGTTTGGGGCAAGTCATAGTCAAGTCAGCACACTGACACACTGATAGCTGTTGTTGCCTGTTGGGCTACAGTTTGCCATGCTATGATTTGAGCATATTTTTTATGCTAAATGCAGTACCTGTGAGGATTTCTGGACAATATTTCTTTCTTTGCGTTGTCAGTCTGATGGTAAATGTAGTCCAATGAAGAAATAAAATCCTCAACGTGTGCCATGCTAACCGAGAAAACTGAACTATCCTGCAGCGGAGCCATGCTGGCTGTGACTACATATACCAGGATTCATTGCGTGCAAGCAGCTAGTTCACTACATGTGATGAATAAACAAAATAAAAATGTCAAAGAAGGACATATTCTTACGCCTAAACAGAAAATTCCAACCGTATACATTCTGAATTCAAGTTTCTCACTTACACCTACACAACTCATTGTAAAACACGTCATTCAAACATGGACAGAAGCAAAATAAAACTCAAGAAACACTTCTTGATTCTCTCAGCAACTCTGGTTTGGCCGAAATAAATCCTTAATTCACAGAGTGAGATGTGAAAATATACCGGCTGTGCATGCCGTTTCCCCCCCGCTGTATCTCTCTCTGTGGCAGCCTGCAGATCAGCAGACGCCGCTGAGCAACGTTCTTCGTTGGCGGCTCTCACTCCTTCTTTGTTGGCAGACCATTAAATTAAGAAAATTTAAATGACAAAAATCCCCATAATCATCCTGCTGGTCTTGGTTGTCTTTTCCAGTTTACCTTTGGTATCCTGAAAGTCTTCAGCAGTACAACTCTGTCCCAGTGAGCACACAGCTCACTCTCTTTGGTTGTTGTCGGCGACAGTAGCCAACAAAAGCTGTCCATGAAAAAAAAAAAAAAAAAATTTTTTTTTTTTTTCCCGGGGGGAAATTATTTTTTTTCTTTTTTTTTTCATTCAAAATATAAATTTTTATTAAAGGAGGAAATGATGGGGGGGCTCTCCCAAAACCCCCCAAATGTGGGGGGTTTGTTTCTTTCCTGGGGGCCCCCCCCCCCCAAAAGGAAAATGCACCCCCCCCCAACCATTGGTCTTGTCCATGGGGGATTTAACCCGGGTCCTCCACATCCTAACCCAAGTCCTTACGGACTGAGCTACTGCCGCCCCTTGACATTCATTACAGCAGAATGATTCTGTCTCTGTTGGCATCAGAAGGCAATTTGAGGACAACTTGACTAAACATCTTTTGGGGTCACTTGCAGAGACAAGTGATGCTGCCAGTCTTCTCAGTTGGCAACAATCTGAGGCACCAACTAATGTCCGTAAAAGGCATGAAGTCACATGAGGTAGGTGTTCGACAGACATCATTTTAATCCAAATCCAAGCTGATTTGACATGAAATGTAAGTAGAACACTTCTCGAGCTGATCAATTTCCTTTTTTTATTCAACAAGTATGTTTCCATCACTGTCCCGTATTATTTCCTTTACCCACAAGAAACATTCTCACGTCATGTGAGCATAAACCCTTTATACAATATTGATATAGAATTTTCTCCAAGATTTACTGTTTGGATTCAGCCTTTCTCCTTCAGTACATTGGAATTTGCATAAAAAATACTTGAATGGAAACCGAGCGAACGTCCGTCTGTATATGTCTCTCCTCTCTCTCTCTCTCTCTCTCTCTCTCTCTCTCTCTCCCTCTCCCTCTTGCTTTCTATCTGTGTCTCTCTCTCTTCTGGTCAAGTTGTTCTTTCCATCGTCTTTCCATCTTTCCGCGGTCGTCTGTGTTTTTGGTGCCAGGGGACGTCAGCCCAAAGCAACACACTCAATGAAAGCTGTGTTCCCCTCATTAGCAGCATAGGGAAAGCCCCAGCTCTGCCTCACACACACACACACACACACACACACACACACACACACACACACACACACACACACACACACACACACACACACACACACACACTCAACTGCACACAGGCAGGTGTACACACACACAGGCTCTTTTATGCGTGAATCGGTGGCAGTTTCTGGTGTTCAGAGATGTGAGCGGTCCAGATGTGGGTCTCGGCTCAGAACAGACTGCTGCTGTTTCTCTGAAAAAGCCTCAGCGTTTCACGGTTCTGTCAAGTTTATTCTACATAACTACCTGCTCATCGTCCCCTCTATACCGCTCTGACACTCGCTGTGGACAAGAAATGTGTTGTATAGCAGAGCGAAAACAAACTACTTAGACCATGCTGATTTCATCTTGTCAAAAGTGAAATAGAGAATCCATTGAAATGGAAATTAAACTTAAGAAATATAATACATCTGTTTTAAAATGTAAGGAGTTTACTGGATGTGTGAATAGGAAAATTGTTTGCTAACAAGTTCACCATATCAACTTAAAAGTTGATGATACAGCAATGTTGTGTTCACAAGTTGTTTCTGCTGAAAATAAGTGGACCAAAGAACATCATTAGAGGTTTAATTAAATGTCTGATAGACTTTCAGGAAGACAATATTAATAATTGTGTATAATTGTAATTGTCAGCTGTCTGTATTGTAAATAATATATAATTGTGATTACCGTATTTCTCACACTACAATTTTCTCAAAAATCGACAGTGCTCACTGACCTCAAATCAATTTTACGTGGTACAGGGTGCTCAAAAATCTGTCAAATCTCTTTTATTACGACTTTGGTAAACTACGAAGCCACACCACTGGATGGATTGTCGGAGCATTGCGGCTACCGTAGTCTGGCGCCTCATGGAGTAATAATATTGGTACTGTGCTTCGACATATAGGCACCATAACATTATCGTGTGTGTATAAGGACCCCAAAATGGCACCTGTGAAGAGACATGCTTTGGAAGCGGATTTCAAGCTTAAGGCTATCAGTCACGCAGCAGAACATGGGAATAGAGCAGCTGCAAGAGAATGTAATATTAATGAATCAAAGGTACGGGAGTGAGCCTTATAGTGCGAAAAATGCGGCAATCACAAATAACAATTTTATTTATCTATTTAAAGTGTACCTTAAAGGGAAATTTGTAGTATTTAATACACACAACGTAGGAGTGGGCAAATATGCTGCTTTATGCAAATATATATATATATATATATATATATTAATTGTTTGAAATCAATTAACAGCACAAAGCAATGACAGATATTGTCCAAGCCTCACAGGAAATATGAAATATGCTCACATTGCCCCAAACTGCATGTGAATATAATAAAGTGGGCAAGTCTGTAAAGGGGAGACTCATGGGTACCTATAGAAGCCATTTTCATTTACATATCCGGAGGTCAGAGGTCAAAGGACCCCTTTGAAAATGACCATGACAGTTTTTCCTCACCAAGATTTAGCCAAAGTTTGGAGTATATATACAGTAAATCAGGCTATGAATGATATATGAACAAACCTCTCTGTTAAAAAAACCTTCAGATAGGGATGAAACTGCAAAGTTTGGTGACTGTAAGTGCTACTGAAGTGGAGATTTCTCAGAGTAAAAGCTCATTTTGAGAAAACAGCCTTTAAAGATATGTATTGTAAAATTATATACATCTTGAATACACATTTTATTTTTTATATTATTAAGTTTTGTGAAATGTTATGTTTAAATATGAAAATGAGACATTATTTGATGTTAACTTTGTGTGAATTTAGATATCTACAGACACAAATAGACACAGTAGTAAAACAAGCACCTAAGTGTGTATTTTGGATGTTTTATTTCAACTAGTCTGAAAGAAGATGGAAGCAAATTAGCCCCAAATATAATGAAAAATGCATGAAAAAAATGTCATGTCTGGGATGTCTCGTCTGAAGTCATTCATAATTTTGTTCCTTTGGTTTCCTCCTCACTTTCAACTTCTTTCCTCCCATCCTTACACCTTGATTTATTAACTGCCAGAAATGTGCTAAACCTAATCCTATTTTTCAGGAATGTTCACCTACATGAAGGACTCGCGCTGCCATTGGTTCAGCAGTTGGAAGTGTGACAACTATTCAGAGTTCCAGTTGGTCGGCACTGTATCCTTTATTAAAGACAAAACTCATCATATTATGCACACAGAGTTTTTCAGCAGCCTGCGGGTATTCTATTCTTGGGGGAGAGAGTGTGTTTTTATCCATGGTTGTATGTTTGGGTTTTACATTTTGTTTGTTTGCACATTTTTGACTTTTTTTCCCAGCAAGAGCAGCTTGTTTAGTGTCTGTACAAACAGACCACATTAACATTTTAATGTTCTTCCATTATATTCATAGTTCTCCGGTGGTTTCACAGCTTCTGCTTGTTATGTCTCACTGCAGTGTTTTGGGGATGTTCAGACTTTAGTATGTGGGTAATGTCAGACAGTCGCACACACACACACCCACACACACACATACAGTATGTACTCTTCTCTTTTACTTCCCACTCTCACATACTGTACTATAATACTCCTCTATTTTAAACCACAGAGGGGAAAGAGATACTATAATGTGTGTTTTTAGGCTGTAAATCTGCACACTGAACACATATGTCTCAAACTAAATATGACTTTTTTTTTACTGCGCAGAGTATATAATAAACAGACAAGGTTTCAAACTGAAACATTTCTCCAAAACAAGATGGCCTCAATGATTTCACACCCACACGCTCTTACATAACACATACGTCCAAACATTTTGAAAGCTTAACCGAGTATTGTAAAAGACACTCGCGGTAAAAAAAAAAAAAGTTTTACAAATGAACACTGCAGGCTTTAGATGCTGCAAGGAATATTCTTTAAAGTGTATGTAGATATTTTCTGATCATACTACCAGCAGACTGCACCAACTATACAGATCTCACACCTCAATTTCTCTATATTTTGAAGTGGAGTCCTGCAGCTTTAGCAGTGAATTAGTTGGAATAAAAACTTGGGCAGTAACTATTGAATTTAAAGTATAAATTCCTAATGCAAAACACTGATAGCAATGCATGTGCATAAACTATCAAAACATGTCCACCTGATATCTGCTGGGCTCTGAACAGATAATGTTAGAGGATTTCAAAGCTGAAATCCAAGCTTTTATGCAGCAGCCTTGTGTCCTAGAAATTGTATTTATATACTGCCAAATTACTGTGCCACTTGTGTTTTGTTAGGGAACGTAATTGCTGCCTGGGTCATGTTCAAAGGCAACATTTTTTTAGTGTTTAGTGTTTAGGTTTTGTACCACACAGGAGTCATAAGGAGGTGGCTGGGTGGGTCATAAGGAGGTGGCTGGGTGGGTGGCAAGGACTTAGACACTGGAGTCCCATCTTGTTAAGGCCAGGGAAAGATCTTGGCTTCAGTGAAATGTTATTAAAGTAAACACATCATATCTTATGTTTGAAATCACTCGACTTATGAAACCAGGCTTATTAATGCTTTTATTGGTACAAGCTGATTTTTGTTTTTTTTTTTGTAAGAGCGGATATTGTAGGGAAACACTGCCAGTGAACAGTTGACCTAACAGATATGTTAAAAAAAACACATAGGGTTGTGTTATGTTTCTTTCAAAGGTATTTGCTGTTTCATATTAGGGCTGTCAGACTTAATTCGATAATAACGCGTTAATGCAAATTTGTTTCAATGCCACATTTCTTTTAACACATTAACACAGCTTGTGATATTTTTGATTGTAGTGGGCTCAGTTTTAAAGCTAGAGTGACAGTGTTATCATATGAAACTAGAAAATGTAAGTGATCCATTGGTACAAACATGTCATACTAGCTATTCGCAAAGGAGATTAAATAACATACACAATTTCAAAGGGGTTCCTTGACCTCTGACCTCAAGATATGTGAATGAAAATGGGTTCTATGGGTACCCACGAGCCTCCCCTTTACAGACATAAAAGACAGATCTAAGATAAGATAAGATGTTCCTTTATTAGTAATTGTTTATCAGCAAAGGGGATGCAAATAACAGGAAGTGTCAGTAAAAAAACAAGCAAAGAGCAGGATACAACACAGTAAAAAAAAGGGGGGATGATTAAAAAATAGGAACAATATATACATTATATACAAATTAATAGTATTGACAATAAACAGACTACAACACAATTGCAAAAGTGGAAAAATAATTATTGCACAGTGATTGGAATGAAAATCCCACTTGAGAGGTTACGCCTCAGTAGTAGTGATACTGCATAATACAGTACAGTGCAGTTATTGTCAGTTTTGACGTGTATGTGTTAGGTGCTGGGAACAGTGCTGGCTTTGCAGCTGCAGAAAGGAAGGACCCGCACAAATAACGCACACTACAAATGTAGTACCTGTGAGGGTTTCTGGACAATATTTGTTTTGTGTTAATTTCCAATAATAAATATATACATTACATAATGCACCATATTTGTCCACTTCCAAGTTGATAAGAGAATTAGACTTGACAAATGTCAAATTTTTCAAATGACAAAAAAGTTTTAATTAATTGACTTGCCTTAATAAATATGCATATGTCATTTCATGGAGACAGGTTTGAGTCTAGCAACTTTTTTACAAAAGAGCACATTGTACCTCAGACAGCTGCACATTTTTCCTCCACTTGCAGCTTGTTAGAGCAGGAAATGAGCCTATTTTGCCTGACACTTGCAAAGTTACACCTACATCCATTAGACAGTTGCAGTACTTGGAAATAACAAATGGTTATCAGGCGGACAGAAATCAATATTTGATACATTTCTGTGAAAAATTCACATTACTTTTTTTCTTCCATAGTTTCAAATACTGCAGAGCAGCTGTGGAGTTGTTCCCGCTATTTGTAAAATGTACTTTCAGGCCTGCACACGTGTATGTGTGTGTGTGTGTGTGTGTGTGTGTGTGTGTATGTCTGTGAGAGTCTGTGTATATACAGTATACAGTATGTGCGCATAGAGAACGATCCAGCACTTCAGCCTCAGTTACTGGCCAGATGGGAACTGTCAAAAGGTTATATAACCTAATAGCTGCCTGTTCCTCGCCAGGTTATTGTGCTCGTGTGTGTGTGTGTGTGTGTGTGTGTGTGTGTGTGTGTGTGTGTGTGTGTGTGTGTGTTTGGTTAAGGGCAGGAACAGTGAGTGTGCAAGGAAAACAGTCAGATAGAGAGAGCGAAAAAGAGAAGATGGAGAAAAGGAGGAGGAAGGGTGGGAAAAGTGTTTGTTAATGAATGTGGTGTGTGTGTGTGTGTGTGTGTGTGTGTGTGTGTGTGTGTGTGTGTGTGTGTGTGTGTGTGTGTGCGTGCGTGCGTGTGTGTGTGCGTGCGTGCGTGCGTGTGTGTGTGTGTGTGAGAGAGAGAGAGAGAGAGCTCCTGGGTGTTCCATGCATGTTCCACATGTGTGCCCACGCTAAGAGCTAATTTATCAGTCTCGCCCGTTCCCGTTGAGTCGTCATGGTAGCGTTGCGTCACTATGGAGATGAAGAGGGAGTGGTGGAGAGAAAATGTGTAACAGAGGGAGAGGGAGAACCCAATAGAGAGAGGTAGAGCTAAATGAAAAGCAGAAAGAAAGAGGTGCAGTGGGGGTGAGATGGAAAGATAGACTATGAACAGAAAACAGTAAACAGTAAACAAAAAGGAACACTGATGAGGAAGAGAGACAAAGTGGGACAGTAGAGAGACCAACTGAGAGATGAGACTGAGTCGTTGCAGCTGCTCTTTGTACAATCTGCAGAGAGTCCAGTAGTCACAGGTTGGCAGTGTGCTACTTTGATTAAACACAAATGCATTTGGGAATGTGCAATATGTAAGCGCAGTATCATCTGAAGTAATGAAGGACAGGGTCTCAGCATTTGAAAATGCATGTAAAACTAATAAAAACTTTGCAGACAGACAAAAAAAAGCTGCACTAAGAAGAAGATAACTAGTCATGAACATAATAAACTGATAAAATTTCCCAAATAAAATTACATAAATTCAATTAGTACATATCAATTGCCATACAGTGAAGCTGGATCTTTTGGGGGGGGCGCAGGGCAGTTTGGTAAGCCAGCTTTGAACAACAAATTGGGGGAGATCAGGTCAGAAATTTAAGATAAGATAAGATATTCCTTTATTAGTCCCACAGTGGAGAAATTCACATTACAATTTGTTGAAACTGAACTAATAAGGAGAGAAAGGGTGTGTTCATATCAGCCTTGTTTAGTCCGGTTGAACCGAACCTTTGAGCGTTTACCACCCTGGTGCGGTTCATTTGGGTTGGTGTGAACGCAGGAACTGAATCCTGGTGCGGACCAAACAACAGCTCCCCTGGTCCACCTTGGTCCGCTGTCAAGTGAGCTCTGGAGCGGTTCATTTGATGTCATTTCATTGGTTAAAAGAACGTTTCCTTTTCTTGTTTTGGTGAATGGTGGCAATTAGCACGTTTGCTAGCAAAATGTCTGCCTCTTGAATGTCTGGGCGAAAGAGAACATTACTCAGTTACCGAGGTATGCGTGCACGAATGCATTATTTAATAACCACTGCAGATGCGCTCCAGATCAACACCAACATGAACCTAACGGTGCGCCATGATTTACGATATCCAGCTAGAAATTAGCAGCGGTTTGTTGTCCTTTTTATCTTTTTACCCACCATCTGTCTGACCAATAATCAAATGACATTTCCGCCACATGAGTTTTGTTTACAATTTCTGGACCGAGTTTTGCCTTTGTGAACGCAAACCAGACCAGCTGTAAAACTAAAACAATCCTTGCATTGGTTTGGTTCAGGAATCGGACCCTTAGGTGAGTACCCGACCTTAGATAACTGCAAGCGGGGATCATCTGGGACCAGATGTGTAGATTCAGGTCTAAAACTATGTGTACAAACAAACAGAAACATCCAAATGTGCACTGTATTTATCAGATAGATAAAGGCTAGTAGGCTTAGTTCTGTGTGAGCCTGACATGTTATACTATCACCAGACTAACAGCCTTCAACAGGGGATCTATTAGCAGACTATAATATTCATACTTCAACTATGTTTTTATTGGTGTATAATCACCTGAAACTAAGAATCGTTGTAGGGAGCGGGTCCTGTTTATGGAGTCCGCCATGTTGCTCCACCGTGTTTCTGCAGTAGCAAAGAACGGACAAACCAAACTCTGGCTCTAGAGAGAGACTTCCCCTATTTTTTTTTTTTTTTTGTTAGTTTTCTGACTTGCTTATGAAACTGTGGAACCGCCAGCCACTGTCTGAGTTCCGCTGCTCCTAAAGTAGTATTAGCACTCGGCGGCTCACGTTACAGCAGTCTCGAGAAGGGAGGCATGAACTGAAGAGTACTCAGTTTGTTCGTCACCACTAGATGCTGCCAAATCTACACACTGTACCTTTAAGGGTCTGTGAATGTTCTCATTCATCCAGGTCATATTCATTCTGGCAACAATTGAATTGAAGGCAACTGGATTTTGTCTCTGAAGACGTTTCGCCCCTTATCCAAGTGTCTTCATCATTTCGTAACGCTACAGTCTGACTAGTCCCCAAGACTAAGACTTAAGACTTAAGACTAGTGGGGACTAGTCAGACTGTTGCATTACGAAATGATGAAGCCACTTGGATAAGGGGCGAAATGTTCTCAGAGACAAATCTAAGTCCAGTTGCCTTCGATTCAATTGTTGCCAGAATGTACCTTTAAGGGGAATAAAATGATTCAGACAGTATTTTGTAATGACTCTCATCAGTTTTGACATGAAAATACTTTAATGTTCAACCCTAATATTATGACAGATATATAGATCATCACATGTCCTACTAAGTGTGAACCACACAGTTCATCTTAATTTGTAGACTGAAAGTGAGTCTCTAGACAGCACAGTGTAAAACATGTCTGTTTTACCAATTGCGCACTGTGGGAAATCAGTGTAACTTTACCACAGACCCAGAACATCAGGAAAGCTCTAGGCTTACTCTGAGTGCTAATTTAATTGAAAATGTGCTTGATAAGAGCCTTAAGGTGGATCATTTCCAGTTGTAACTGTCATATTTGCTTAATATTGCTGCAGAGTCCGATTTTCACTTTGTTGTTATGTGGCTCGTCTTGCTGTTGCACCAGTCAAGCAACACTAAGTTTAAGAAACAGTCTGGAAAATAGAAGGAAGTGGGTAGAAAAACAGACAGAGAGGTAATATGAAACAGAGCGAGAGAGAGCAAGAGAAAGAGAGAGCTTTATTCATGCCTGTCCTATAAAGTGAAGATATATGAACGAGGGCCTCTAAATGCTTTTCTGTTACACCCTCTTTGATGTGAGTGTGTGCGTGTGTGTGTATGTGTGTGTGTGTTTGACTTCATAATGACCTTAATGGCTGTGGTATTGGTACAGTTTATGTTTATTTGCTTGTCTGTGAGTGTGTGTGTGCGTGGGTGTGTGTGTCACCTACCTGTGATCAGTAGAGTTCAGTTCACAGACACACACTCAATGTACACGCACAATTACACCACATATGGTCACCAGATGTGGCAGCTGTGGACAGTGCGTGCGTGCGTGCGTGCGTGCGTGCGTGCGTGCGTGCGTGCGTGCGTGCGTGCGTGCAACCACCCCTTGGACATAAACAAAACAAAAACCTGCAGGTGGATGGGATGTTCAGTACATGAACACAATGCACACTGAAGTAATTTAGCCTACATTAAACTCTGGCTAAAGACTGTTTTGTCTTTTTTCTTCAGCACACACACACACACACACTGTCAGCTGACATGAGATCAGATTTTACGCTGCGAGCTTCAGACTGAACATCGGTAGAAGAGAAGTGTCTTGACTCCAGCTGTTATCTATGTTATGAATGTCAGTGGTTCGTCTGTGTTGGATTTTCAGCTCCATGTTCATTTCATAAACTTCTCTTCCACCAGCTTTCATTCTCACTGTCATTTCCATCCATCAGATTTTTACGTCTGAATCATGTTTTCCGTCCATATTCGTAAGATATGACTTGAGATAAATGAGTAAAATTATTTAGTTACTGTTGATCCAGAAATGTCCCATCATAACCTCATCTGACCTCTTGGTAGTGGATGTTACTGTGTTTGGTGATTGCTTATAATTTCTGAAATGAAACACGTTTTTTTTTTCTAACAGCTGAGATTGTTGGTAAAAGGATTTGGTAGTTTAAGAGGCTCTGAGTCACGCTGCTGTCTATATGACGTTATGTGGCAGATTGTTTTCCGAACTGAACACTGAGCTCATGAAGTTTAGGTTGTTTTATGGGGCTGCTACAGGCCACTACAGACTCCGGGGGATTGTTAACAGCTGCAACGGCGTGTGGCTGCTATTGTTTTCACTTTCTCAGTGTGTGTGTGTGTGTGTGTGTGTGTGTCGTCATGGCAAAATGTGGTCCTGCAGACACCTACTGTAGCGCGAACTACCACTTCGGTGGTTTGAGTAGGAGTTTATACGTCTGCCTGTGGACAGATTTTGTCAACGCAAATAGTGTCACAGCCGTGTAAGATGCAGTCAAGAACCTTTACAGGTGTATGGAGATCAAAATAATGGCTGAAGAAGATGGGTGTGGGTAGGAAGTGGGGAAGGGGTCCCATTGCCCCCTGGCATCACGGGTGGTGTGATCTCATTGCAAGATGGTCTCTAGGTTTATTTGTCTGAAAATGAATGTAGTAATGTCTTTATCCTGTTTACCTGTGGATGCTCAGGCCACTGTGTTGACATAGAAACTAAACTGATGAACACAAAGCATCATCGCCCCGGTAAGTTGATGGTGGAACTACATACAGGTGTGTTTTGTCTGAGCACATCTACTCTGTGTGTGTTGATGTGTGTTTGTCCTGTCAGCGGTTACTTCCTCCTTAACCTGCTGTGTTATCAGCTGATGGGCTTAGCAGTTTACAACAGCATTGCTCTGGACATCCACTTCCCCCTTTACTGTTACAGGTAGGTGTGTGTGTTTCCATCTGTCATACCTTGACAGTAGTTCCTTTAAAGGACTGTTCCACTGATCAGATCACTGTTTTGATGAATGAAATAGTACTAATGAAAATTTAAAGTATTCCAAAAATCAAGACATAAATATAGAACAGCAAAAATGACTAAAATGTGAAAAAATACTATACAAATATATGTAGATATCTTTACTCTATGCTGTCTGAGGTGCTGCTCCAACCCCAAGAGGAATGGAGTGTAACTTAAGATTTTTTTTTTTTCCTTTACAGGAAGCTCCTCACTCCACCTACTGTACCATGTGACCAAAATGCCCTTGTCGGCATGGCCACCGCCACCCTGGACGACCTGCAGCAAATCATGCCGGTATGTCTCAGCTTGTCAAGTCAGTGGCTTGAATCCCAGACAGTGTTTCAAAATCTTTTTGTGACAGTATGATGAGATTCGATATTAAAAGCAAGACTGAAGTTATGTAAGAGGAGTGTAACTTTGCAGCATTGGTGCTGTATTTATTATTTATATATATATATATATATATATATATATATATATATATATATATATATATATATATATATATATATATATATATATTGTATTGGTGCAGTAGAGACACCATAACGTGAAGAAGAAAACTTCAGTCACTCTGTATGTATAGTTCTAGTCACGTATACAGTCATATATACAGTATATACAGTATATATGACTCTACCTCTGGGATGCTCATACATGCATTTCCATCAACTGCCACTAGAGGGTGCCAGAGTTTAATTTATTATGTGTCTATGTTCACTCTCACCCCTCAATCCCTCTCATCTTTGTTGAGTCTAAATTTAACTTTACTCTCAGATTGAAGTTCAGTTTCCCACAAGATAATGTGGTCAGCCTGGTTAACTTTGAGTCAAAACTCTTCCACGCATTTTTGCTCCAGCTTTTGCCACACTTAATATATTTAATATGCAATTATTATTTTTTTTATTGTACATTCTTTTATTATACTGTTTGGTTGAGATAATATGGAAAGTATATGATTTCTTGTATCTAGTGTGCTCACCTTCAGACATGCAGACTTCTATTCTTGTATTTTAATACTTCATCGTCTTCCCTGTGAACAAATTTGCTTAAAATCTTGAGTTAAACATGGCATGGTTTTCTAGATTTTTCTCAATTTGTTTTGGTAAAGTTCACATCTAACACTTTGTTGATGTAACGAAAAGTTAGAAAGTTTTTTTTTTTCTATTGTCAAGTGTTCCCAGATGTGAAGCTCATTCAACCACTCAGTCTCACTTTCCTCTGTTTCTCTCTCTACACATACATTTTCCATCACAGTCATGAGTGCCAGTGTATATATCACCGTTGTACATGATGTACTCACATCATGTGCGTCACAAGACAAGGACACAAGCAGATTGCTTTGCATTTTGACTTTTAATGTCAAATTACAGCACAGTACAAAGAAATACAGCTGAAGTGCATTTCGATTTGAACAAATGACAAGATGATGCAATATGCAACAATCTGAGTTACTGCCTTTTCTGGCAGACAAACATGTTCTAGGTACAGTTGCTAACAAACACTAAGGTGTGTTTGGGGCATTAAACCCAATGCTGAGAAATTAAGCCAAAAACTGCAGTTCTCCGAATGGCCACTTGAGGATGGCTCCAAAATGAAGCCAATCCTTGTAGGCCCCCATGTTGCAATGCCCAACTTTACAGCAGAAATGTTGTATGTTATAGCAACAGTACCGGAATGAGTTCTGAAATAGGGGGACATGCATTCACTTTTGGATGATGTTATACGATGTTTCCCACAGATTCTGTGGGTGGACCTTGGACTCTCTAGGGGGTCCAGGGGCATGGTCTGCCAGAAAATGTTGTACGTCAATCTGGTGCACTTTGCAGGCAAAATGAAGAGGCAAGCTCTATGAAGAACTTTGTGCTCTAGCAAACAATTAAATCATAAACATATTAGATGTATATGAATGGTGATGACATGGAAAATGTCCCACTCACAAAGCGTGGTAAACAAGATAAAGTCTGTGTTTTGAGACCGGTTGGTGCCAACATCCCCGCAGACTCCTGACACACAGACAGTCCACCCTGGTTAACAGTCGTATCGGGAGCCCCTTGGGAGAGAGGGCGCACTGTGCAGGGAACCCTCTGCAGCCCCAGGAAGGTTCAGGCGAGAGAACTCATGGTCACGAGTCACCTTCTTTTACAAGCTGACCTTGAGCTGGTGCACCAGAGGAAATACGATGCGATGGCCAGCCAGTGCCAACCAGTTAACCCTACCCCGCAGACTGCATGGGGAATCAACTGTGCAGTGTCATTGGAACTACACTACAAAATGGTTGATTAAAGGTCCAACATGTTACGCCGTATAGACATTATCGGCAGCATTCTATGACCTTAATACCTGGCTTAGACATTACCGCTTTATGACGCAGGGTTAGACATTACCACTTTATGACGCCTGAAAGTGGGGGGATAAATTGTCCCCCCCCATACCACCCCTGGTTTACAGCCATTTCTCTATAGTAATATCATCACATATATCATTCATGACTGTATAAGGGGTGAATGTTTATATAACTCACCCGCTTAAATTAAGGCTTAAAGTTTGGCATAATGAGGACGTGGCCGCTTTGAGTGACAGGTGGGTGCTGTACAAGGTCACTAGCTGCTAACTGTCTGCTCTGCTGCATCACCCGGGCTGCCTTAGCGCCACCGTCCAGCTCTTTGCACATTTTTGGATTAGCTGGGAGTTAGGCTGTGTCGCCACTGCCAAGATAGCGACGGCGCCCACGCTGAGGTTCACACTGGCTGTTCAGATGCCCACAGGTGACAACACGGAGACTATGTCCATATATTGTATGTCTTCTGTGATTGAACATCACACACCTGCTGCAGGGACTGACAGTGTTAGTCTGCAGCATAGAGAGAATAGTGTCTTTGCTTTTTGTCCTCACTGTGTAACAAAGACACATTGTGTGACAGATGGAACAATTCATCGTTATTGTGCAGCAGCACTGAGTCGCTCAAAGTTACGTGATCCTCGAGCTGTGTCACATCCAAAACACTCCTCACTGTGAAGGTTGACAACTCCACACACACACACACACACACACACACACACACACACACACACACAGACTGGGATGCTAAAACGGGCCCTGTGTTTGACGTAACAGCACAATATCAGATATGAGGCCTGCAGTTGGTGTTAGTGTGACCCCAGATAAGCCTGATATTCAAACATTACTCAGCAAATGCATGAATCTGCACAACCAAGTGGAGCTTTGGTGTCTTGCTTAAGTGTGTTCTAATATTCACTAATTTGAAATAGTGACATACGTGTTACCTGTTAGAGCGCAGACCTCAGGCGATGCTGCAGCAGCATTTCAGACAGCCTGTCACTTGTGTTTTTAGTTTGGTGCTCTGTCAGAAAAGCATGTGACTGAAGAGCTCTTTCATTTCATTTCTTTTCATCTAACATGAAGTGGAAATTGCGAATCTTGAGCGCCACCAAAATATTTTCAACTATTCATCAGTCTGAAATCTGTAATCCTCATTAGATATCATTCTTGTGAAAAGACAGACTGCCGGCTCAAAACATCTTTTTAAAAGGAATCGTCGATTCTTAGTCTCTCAGCTGATTTGGGATGGTACCAGTAACCTGTTACTGTATGTTGTTGTTCCAAAATATGTTTCCTGATCCTGAACTCTTGTGTCTGTCTGCAGGAGCTGGCTCATGGTTTGGGAGAGCTGCTGAGCTACGAGGGAAACGTAGAGGAAGACTTCTACCTCACCTTCCAGGTATCAAGATACATTTCAAGCTTGGATAGGACGATTATGATGCGTGGGCTGTTTGAGTTTAGCAATAGCAAAAGAGTTTCTTTGTTACAGGCAGTTTTACTCATTTTCAATGCACAATGGCCAAAAAAATGGCACTTAGATTCAGGAAGAAGGAATAAAATGTGTGTCGTCGTCCCATTTCAGTTTCACATTACAGTACACTTGATAAGCTGTTCAACTTAACTGTAATTAATTACTTATTTGCCAGATTTATTCTACATTTTAACTTTAATAACACTGTTGTTGACACAAGTGAGAAAGCTCTGAGTACACATAAAACTCTTCAAAGGACTGTTAAAAGTCAGGGCACACACCCCACAGATTACAGTGTCTGACAGTGCTGACAGACAGCTGTGACTGCTGTCACGGCTGTGTGATTTTAATAAAGTTAATTCTAGACCAGAGGGCGTTCTGGATCAGTCCCACTGACATCATACAGCAGATTGATTTAATCATTAAAATATTTCAGTAAGCATCAACAGTTTGGCTCCAAATATTATACATATTCTAGGAAGTAATTGCTTGGATAAAATTACCAGGATTTAGGCAAAATAAAAGAATTCACTGTGTAGCACCCTTAGTATGAAAGTCAGTTTAATATTCTTGTTGATTTATTCTTTGATCAGATACTGTAGCTTCTTATTTAAATCAATGGTCAAATGGTGCATGGTTGCATCTTGTGTGCAATAAGAACACCGTTCTTGCTTTTGCAGAGCTATTTGTGCATCATGTAATCTGTACAAACTGCAGTGTAAACACATCCGCGTGAAATATGCTGCGCTCAGAGCTAGTGACGTAGAATAAAGAGTGAGAATGACTGCCTATGATGGATGGGGAGACCAGTTTCAGTTTCCCAAAATCATTGTTGCAGCTATGTTAGTGATGTGTTTATTAATGACATTTGTGATGCGTTTCCATACTCGTTATGTTGTTTCTGTACATATTTTACTTAGTTTGTGTACTCATTTTAAGCCCAATCATGATGTTTTTTCCTAAACCTAAGTCAGTGGTTTTGTTGCCTAACATTAACTGCAGCTGTTACCATAGTTTTGTTGTGTGGCATGAAAATGACACACGAAAAGCGGTGTACAAAATGAAAAGGGGCCTTCCCATGAGATAGGGTTGGTTTAAAAAAACAGTATTTGTGCACAGTTGCATATAAAGATCTACATTAATATTATTAGTATTATAATATGTGTAGAATTGGATTGGCTGCATAGGACTTTTTACAACTGGTGTGATCCAGACATTTAACATTATAATAAATATTCTGCTTTACTCTATATTTGTTGGCATTTAGCCTTTCTAAAACAACATTTTCACTGCAGTCAAAAACATCCCGCTCACCACACAAAAAGCGAGGCCCACACCTGTATTAATGGGGAGTAAACCATGTACCCATCCCTAACTACTTCCTTTATGGATAATGACATGACCAACAGTTGCTAACTAAATATAAACTCTGCATCAACCTCAAACTCAAGTTTTCAAGTAAAGAAGTACTGCAGACTGAATTCACCACAAACAAAATGTGCCCCAAAAATGTCAAGCTTCCTGGTTAGATACCTGTACTGATTACAGTGTCAACTACAGACCAGTACAGGAATGCTGACCAACTGCTCACCTTTACCTCCCTGAAACAATGATGATTATCTCTGTTCCGTTATCAGTGAGGTATTTTCCCAGAGACTTAAAAATTAATTTACTTACAACAAATCAAAAAAGTTGCAAATTGCATTACAAGCCATTAAGGCAGTCATTGTGGTACACAGTTATAGTTTAAGTTGTGTAACAATTAGGGGGAATTATGTTTTTCTTACCTTAGAATGAGCCGTTTATATCTCTGAGGCTGTTCTGCCTTGAGATGCCGAGGGGTGTGATAAAGAGGCAATATTTGACCACCTGAGTGGGCTGCACACCACGCATGCTGTTATTGGCTGAGGGCTACACCCCCACATGGAGCCTAAAAGCTGTTTGCAGATGCCCAGAAGCAAAAAAGGAAGACCAGGGAAAATCCAGACAGAGAGCAGGGCCTCTGTAGAAACAGACACCACTTATAACCCACACACTTCTGGTGGGTCATAAGTGAGTGAGAGGGCTTCTTTTTGCATCAGTCTATATGTTGTTTTTTTAGGAGATTCTTGCATATTATACCTTTAACATGAGTAGTTTTTGTCACGTAACTTCTGCACTCTGGTGTGGTGTAACTTAACCGTGATCTTTCCTAGCCCAGACAAAGCTGTTTATTTTGAAAAGATTGGATCATAAATTCAAGCTGGACATTAAGGGCTGAATGAAATGCTAATAAGGATTATTTTTTATCAATATTGATATCACGATTATTTATAACGATTATCCGTTGCTTTTAGCGACTACAGTATTTTTATTGCACTTTCATCTGTTTTCACTGTTAATTCTTTTCACTTCCATGTTGTGCTAGATTCCTGCTAATGTACAAATCAGGGCTGCTGTAAAAAACAGGTATACGCCAAGAGCAAAATTAGCAGCAGTAAGAACTAGATAAACAATCTTGTGGTCTTAATTTATTCGTAAATGCATTGGTTTTATAGACAGTATCTATAACGCAAAGTGAAGCCAAAACAGCTCGATCACCCGCTGGTGGCTGTTAGTTTAGGAAGCGCTTCATTTGATATGCTGCGGCGATCATCTTCATTTAACGGTGGGAAGCCCAAATTGTGATCACGATTAATATTCGCTTAATTGTACAGCCTTACTTTGCATATGCCGGAAAACATGGCATAATAAATGAGGAATAACTTTTGGTAAGATATCACACAATCTGTATGAGAGTACATTGTTGTATATCTACAGTACATGTGGAGCGGATCCTCTTCATGTAGTCTGCCAGGTTTCTACAGTAGCACAGAATATTTCAGGATTTTCATACTAGGTTTTACATGACATGACATCATTATGTTTTATAAGGCAGACGTGTCAGAGTAGACCGCTCTCTGCGACTGGGTGTAGCCTAGTAACCAGATATAATGGAACACTTTATGATGCAGCCGCGGTTATATATGAAGCCGGAACATATGTGAGAAGAAATGTTATGTAAGAGCCTGAGTACAGGTGTTATTTTAACCCACAGTGTGAGCTGAGTGTGAGCTATAGGCCATTCACAGTCACACCACTGTGACACAGTTGAACCCACTGACCTAGTACACTGGATCTCTCTGTGTCACTTCTCTCTCTCAGTGTTTCCCTATTTTTTCTGCATGTTTGTTCATCAGTGTGTTTTAACCTATATACATACCCCTCTATTTATCACACACAAGTTTGCTGTACTTGCAAGAGCCCTCACTGACATAATATTCATCTATAATGCTAAGTTTAACCTTAACTTAACCATAAATCCCATCTTTATTTACTGTGCAGTATGAAGTGTTGTTGACTTATGTCTGTATGCTAGTCAAATGAACTCAGTTCTGTTTTATTTATACTGTATAGCCCAATTTCACAAGTTTGCCTCAAGTGGTTTTACAATCTGTACAGCATACGACGTCCTCTGTCCATAGAGTCTTTCTTTAGATAAGGAAAAACTCCCCCCAAAAAAAACTTTAAAGGGGAAAAAATAGAATAAACCTCAGGAAGAGCAACTGAGGAGGGATCCCTCTCCTCGGATGGACAGTTGTGCAGTAGATATCGTGTGTATAGAAAACCAACATAACAAACAACATCCTGCTTCCTACTTCCTGGAGTCTTGTCCTCACTGCGAGATCATCGTCTGTACAGCCCATTCGCTAGAAAAGACATATGAAAGCCACGATAATGAGCAAGGCATTTAGCATGCAATGATTGTTTTTACGCCATGTGGTCTATGCTATGCTCTGAGCTAGTGACGTAGATTAAAAAGGGAGAGAAACTGCCTATTGTGGGTGGGAGGGGAGGTGGATGGGTCCAACAAACACACAACTTTCAACCAGGAGACCAATTTTGTTTTGGCAGTTATGTCTTTTTTTTTTAACCTATGTTATGTTGTTATCGGACCTATTTTTCTTAGTTTACACGCTTATTTTAACCCCAACCATGACATGGTTCTGTTGTCTGAACCGAACTGCGAATGCTAATGTAGTTTTATTGGCATAAAAAAGACATGCGAAAAACCCAAAATGTCCTCATGACACACAGAATGTCATTGTAATGTTGAGTGATTTAATATAATCTCAACCATTAACATTTTCGACCAGCTTTTACTTATGTGCCCTTACATACTTATAATTAATACTTTTTCAGATGTGCTTTAACAATTTGGAAGTGCCCTTGAGCAAGACACTGAACTCCAAATAGCTCCTGATGGTCTAGTCACCTTGCATGGCAGTCTGCTGCCGGTGTGTGACTGTGTGATTGAGAGGCACATTGTGAAGCACTTTGGATAAAAGCTTAATATGAATGTAGCCATTTACCATTTTTAGAGACAATGAAAGCTTTTGGAAGTTCTTTGTCACGTATATGACTGCCTTTGTGTGTGCGTGTTTGTGTGTTGCAGGTGTTCCAGGAGGAAATGGGCGTGGTGAAGTCCCACAACCTGAAGCCTGGAGGAGACAAAATTCCTGTAACTAAGCAGAACAGGAAGGGTGAGTCCACGCTGTGAGTCACAGCAGTCAGCATGTTTCTTGACTTTAGCTGTAAATGACTCTGGAGTTCATTAAACATGCTCAATGGCACACATGAAGGCAGCTTCCTGGTGGATCAGAGTGGAGTAAACGTAGATTAAATCCAGGATGGAATACTCCACAATGCAATAAAGAGCAGATCATCCAAAGAGCCAGAAAGTACTATTCACAACCATGGCTATGGACAATCACAGACCAGCGTAAAGTTCCTCGTACAATTATTTTTCAAGCGTTTTCTTATGACTGTACAGCAACACATGACTATGTCAGTGTCTGCTCCAGTCTTTTCAAAATAAACTTCTGTCTTCACCTTAGTTAGGTTTAGGAAAAGATCATGGTTTGGGTTAAAATAACACTGGATGTGATGTAATAGTACAAAAGTTATTTGACAAATCAGTGTTGACTTCTGGCTTCACATGGTGCAGGAACACTGGTCTCCTGGGCAAAAGGTGTTTTTTGATCCACCCATCCACCTCTACCTACTTCCTACGCAGCGTTTTTGCTCTTTATACATTGTGGTTCACAATTACGTGGATTACACACATTGATTTTGCAGGATATACACAAATTACACTGCATCACTTTTCGTAAGCACACTGTTGCTACGAACAGTGTATGAGACCAGCCTGAAAGAAAACTCAAGTACTGGGTGTCCAGTTTGTAATCCGCAGTAAGTGTTTAAATCCTCCTCATGTGCTGTTTGACTTCATGCAAGCAGCGACACAGAAACTTCGCCCGGCTGAAAAGCCTCTTTGTTCTTTTTAAGAGGATGAAGTTAAGCTGAGAACGTCAACTTTATTCCTCTGATTAAACCTCATTTTCCATCTAGCGGCTCTCATTGCCGTCCAGGTCCAGCTCTGTGCCAGTGTCCCCCTGTGTGAGACTGGAAGGTGAATGGGTAAAATTTTGTAATGGAATATTAAAATCACACCGTTGTGTTCCTTCTCTCGCCACAGAGTACGTCCAGCTCTATGTCGACTTCCTGCTGAATAAATCCATCTATAAACAGTTTGCTGCCTTCTACCACGGCTTCCACAGTGTATGTGCCTCCGACGCACTCATGGTGAGTCCACAGTGTGTGTGTGTGTGTGTGTGTGTGTGTGTGTGTGTGTGTGTGTGTGTGTGTGTGTGGCTTGCTGAGGGTAAATGAAACAGTGGAGACGTTGTGGTGAAACCTTAAGGACCCATGAAATAATGCACAAAATATTGGAAGAGTTGAAGTATAAAGATTGCATTTAGACTTCTGGACCATCAAGAAGTAAGGCAGGGCTTCTCATGGATTGTCTGGCAGTACAACGTATAGTACTTCAGAGAACAAAATACTATTGACTCTAAGCCAAAAGCAAATTCATTTGGATCGAATCTAAAGAAATCATCCTAGCATGCAGTGTCCATGCAGGTCAAAACCTCAGCTCACACTATTGGTCATTTTAAACTCATTCACAGTCCTGAACATCTTAAAAAAAACATCTCCAGATAAGCTGAGTGAACAGTAATCAAGAGTGAAACAATAACTAAAATTTCATGCATGCTTATTTACACAACTTGCATGTTTGTTGCACAAATATTACATGCTACTTTCCATCAGTCAGTCCCTCCAGTTTCTCAGTATTGCAGCCAGAAATGTACTTTAGTGTAGGTCAGTGGCACACACTTGTTGACATTGATTTCCATATGGAGAGAGCAACATGGAACTGGAACTGCTGTGGTCGAAAAATTTGATGTTTCAACTCAATTTAACAATGTTTCGGCACAAAATATAGTCAGTCGATATCATTGGCCAATTGTAGCTTATGACAGGCATATCAGTAGCTGTTTATACATTTAGAGCAATAAGAAATTAGTTATTTGTGACAAATAACAAGAAGCTGAAGAGGTTAAAACTCCAGCAACACTTGTAGTATACAGCATAGAACAACTTTATTGTGCAGACCACACAGTTAGCTGAAATCTAGAAATGCACCTTAGAAGTAGGCGAAGTGGTGCCAGAACTCGAGAAGCATTTAGAAACAGTGTCCACGTTTCTCAAAGAGCACTGAGAAGTGTGTTTTTTCAACTGTAAACTGTCACCTTTATAATACAATAAAGTGTACAGGAATGAGTCCTAAAACCTAGATATGAGTTAGAAAAATAATAACTTGCAGTTCCCTCTTCTAGAAGTCAATGTTTTTAAATGGGTTTTTAGTTAGATGTCCCAAATAAGGTTTGTCATTTACACAAGCTTAAGAAATTGTGTTCTACGACATAAAATACATCAATAAATATCCCTTGTATATCAATACATCAATAAATATCCCTCATATTCATGTATTTTGAAGCTTTTATGTGTCTTAAAAAAGGCGGTTGCTAAGAAGAAGCTAAATGAAACTACTAAACGTCATCAGCTGAATCTTCCTCCTTTACAGCCTCGTTGTGTATACTCACGTTCCCGTGACCGTGGTGTAGTTCATTTAACGCCTAACGTTAGCTTTTTGCTTCTGGCAACTGCATTCACGCTTCAAAAATCATAAAAGTGGTGTGTATTTGTGGAGATTATCTCGCTGAACAAAACATATCAGTATCATAAACATTTGTTTGTCATAGAGCTTATTTTCTGCAATAATCCAAAATCCTATTGGCTTTTTGATGAAGGAAACAGTTGATGCTAACTTCCTGGTTGGCCCACAAAAATAAGTCATCCCTGAAGCACTCAGTATCAGTTCTGAATTACGGGTCTAGACCTCAGAAATCCAGTATAGACCAGCTCACAGCTGTAAAGGTTAACATTCCAAATGCGTCACAGTTTATATCCTGTTGCAGTGTATTTGAATGACATCAACTGACAGGAAGTAAACAGCTGTTGCCTAGAAATGCAGTTTTGTTGAAGCTGCCTATTGGTTGAGTTCTGGTCAAACTACACAAAGATGGTCACAGACAGAGAGAATTTGATATTCATTCCTTTACTCACATAATTTACAGTGTATCAGATGCTATCAGCCCTCTAAAAGAGCAGTATAGCACAGTATTTTTTTTCCCTCTGGTTATCGCAGCAATTTGAAAATGAACAGGCGTCATTGCATCTAATCTTAATACCTGATTACTCAGAGTAGACATGACTCAGCTGACTGAATGTCAAACATGTTTTGGAAGAAAAACACAGGAGATATCAAAACCTACTAACTCTCTCTTGAACTAAACATAGTTTCTAGAGTAAACCAATCCACTGTGGTTATAGATTTCCTGGAACAACACTTGAAATAAGCCAGAATTGTCACATATCTTCACTTCCTGTGCTGCAACAGTGAAATTTTTTGTCACTTGTTGAGTCACCGTTTTGTCTCAGTAGAAGTTACAGAACACACCTTTGTGAATTTAGCTGTTGAATCTTTCTTTTATCACTGCCATCATGGACAGAGACACATTTTGCCCAAAAATGGAGCTCAGGAAGTAAAGTGTGTTTGTCTTCCTTCTTAGTCAAATGTTAACGCTCCCTGATAAAGAGCTGCTGACTCTGAAATGATCATGTTGTTGCATGTTAAACCCTGGGACCCCAATGAGAGGCCCCCGAGGGACTACAACATGCATGCAACTTGCAATGTCTTTCTTTCATTCCTTACAAGTGTTCACATACAGTTTTCATGTGACTTGACTGTTGACTGTTTTCAGTTGTTTTTGCACTATTGCTTGTTTTACACTTTTTCGCACTGTTTCATATTGTGTGAAAATGTTGTTTCATGACCAGTGGGCAACGTCCAAGTCAGAAAAGTGAAGCCAATGCTGAAGTGCCTTAAACCTACATTCTTTCCAATAGCCAGCAGGGGGCGACTCCTCTGGTTGCAAAAATAAGTCTAATTGTATAGATGCCTATGAGAAAATGAGCCTATTTTGCACTTGATTTGGTTTACCCCAGTAAACATTGTAAACATGAGGATATGGTCTCAATGGCTAGTCTCAAAGTCCTCTTCAATACAGCCTGATGTTCATTTAGTAAATTATGGTCCCATTTAGAGTCAAATAGACCATAAAGCAGGGGATGCTTTAGGGTGTAGCTACCTTGCAATTGACAGGTTGCTACTACGGTGTTGTCCAGTCTGGGAATTGTCGATGTTTATGTCTTATAACTTTAAACCTTTCACACTGTGTTTTTAGTTAATCAAAGTTAATTATAACCTTTTTGGATGCTAAAAAATGTCATATTCAGTGTTTGGTTGTACTTAGCCCCACCCTTTCATGTCACCTCTGGTTGCAAAAAACAACATGGCAGCAGCAAAACACCAAGATGGTGATGGCCAAAATGCCGAAATCGATGCTTCAAAACTGACTACATCCACTTTTTATATACAGTCTATGGTTACAATAAGGAGTATATTTTTTTCTTCATAACTGATCTTTTCATATTGTTGTCTTTTTTCTGTCCCCCTTATATTTGCTATAGATTCTTTTAAAGAATAAATACATTATTTCTATTTAAGCCAAACGTAGATAATAACTGGATCGATATTTTTGGTAGTCGTGGTGAAAGTGAACACATTTAACACACAAAGAAACAAACTCTGCAGCTGCTGCTCATTTTTCACTGCTAAAAAAAGAGCAGAGAGAAATGTCTCAAAGGTCACTCTTAAGATGTGAAGTAGTTTTACAGCAGAAGCACATGGGAAGTGCTGTTAGTTTATGTTGGACCTCTGCCCTTTTGGGTCCTGGCCTAAATAGCTTTTTGTTTAAGGTCAAACAACAGTCAAGTTCATGGTGATCCAATCCATGCAGGAATGTGTGTGTATTTTTGTTGAAGAGTTTTGTTGGGGGTCCCACCTCTGATCTGCTCATGCAACAGAGGGAACAGAGTGAAATAACTCTGCGTGTCCAACTGGAGATAAGACAAAAGGTCGGTTTGACTGCAGCTATCAGCTAAGAGCCTGAATCTGGGTCAGGCTGATCTAAACTGTTAAAACTGAAATGGCGAATCTCAGCTCTGCAGATACTAACTTTGCTGCTTTTGCATGTTGTCTTTTTTTTCTTCCTGCAGTTTGGAAAACTTTACTATGTCATGTTTAATTTCTAGTATATCTCTGTGCAGCAGGATTAAAACCAATAGCACCTCCAAATCCTAACGTTCAAGCTGTATACACTATCTACTGTATATAGTAGAGCGGTCAAAGTTAACACAATAATAACATGTTCAGTCAAATTTGTTTTAACACCACTAATTTCTTTAATGAATTAATGCAACCTGTGATTTTTAGGTTGTAGCGGGTTCATTTTAAAGCTGGAGTAATCATACTGGGAACATATGAAAATAGAAAACATAAGGAATCGATAGTACCAACTATCTCATACTAGGGGGGGCGGCAGTAGCTCAGTCCGTAAGGACTTGGGTTAGGATGTGGAGGACCCGGGTTCAAATCCCCCATGGACCAAGACCAACTGGTTGCTGGAGAGGTGCCAGTTTACCTCTTGGGCACTGCCGAGGTGCCCCTGAGCAAGGCACCAAACCCCCAACTGCTCTGGGCGCTTGTCAGGAGACATGTCCCATGGACTCTGACATCTCTCCATTGACATGTATATGTACTGTGTGAACAACAGAGTGTAAAACTGAATTTCCCCACTGTGGGACTAATAAAGGAATATCTTTCTTTCTTTCTTTCTTTCTTTCTAGCTTGTCACCAAGGAGGCTAAATAACATGGTCTAGTCACAGTTTGGGTCGTGTATGCATCGTTGATTTGAAATAGGTTTTGAGGCTGATTGTGTATTTTTTCATCCCGTTTATTGTCACACTAGAAATCAAGGCCTATGGAAAGAGGCTGGGGCATGGGCGCACAGGAATATGAGGTATAACACATGCACAGTGTAACTGAAACTGCGGTCATGCGTTGTAATTGGCTCAATTTCGGCGAGGGCGGACCAGATTTTCCTGCGCATGTGTTGTATCGCCAAAGATACGATGCGTTGATGACAATGGAAATGTCGAGTGGACACGATAAAGTAGAGCTAGAGGATCCAACAGCGTTGTTTCTCTCGGCTGTGTGGGACCATTACGGATTTGGTGTTACGTATGACAGTGACGAGAAGAAAAGTGGTGGATAAAACATTAGCTGTGTGTAAACACTGTGCAACACATGTGTCTTATGCTAGCAGCAATTCTTCCAATATGATGAATCATTTACAGAGACATCACTCCGGTGTGTCCGTTGATAGCACAAGGAGGAGAGAGTCAGGGAGGAAAGAGCAACTCCTTCTCCCAGCAGCATTTAACCCTTGTGTGGTGTTTGTAGTTTTGTTACTCAGTGTTCATGGGTCTGGTGGACCCGCTAGAGTTCGGGGTTTCCAAAACAACACAATCAAATAATTTTCTGGTAAAATACTCAACAGATGTTTACTTCATCCCAATTACAAGTCATATCAACAGTAAAAATGGTAAATATTTGCCCTTTACCTTTGTAAGATCACATTTATGAATTCATGTGCAACTCTTTTTTTTTTAATAAAATGTAATAAAGAAAGAAAATCAGCTATAATCAAGTGACGTGAGTGGACAAAAACACATTTACAAATGAAGCACGATGTTTCACAACTATTGATTTTATTCATTTGAACTTCATTAGACATATAACTCATTCAGGTCAGTTTACATAACACAAGTTGAACACATACAGTAACAATATCAGTCTCAACACATCAAACCCATTGAATTTGTTGCCTGTTTACACCAGCCTATACAAAACATGAAGGGCAGAGTTTTACTGTGTGTGTTGCATATTTTTTATTTATTTATATCCTTTATTTAACCAGGTTAGAAAACTCATTGAGATTAAAATCTCTTTTCCAAGAGTGACCTGGCCAAGAGGGCAGCAGAGAAAGTTATAATATGTATTTCTTACACTTACTGCATGTATATTGTGTTTTCCTGTTCAACTTCGGCCCATAGACTTTGCAGCACTTCTTTTTGTTGCTGCTGGCCACCTAAAATAATGAAAAGATCAGAAATGTTAACACCTCTCTCTTGCAAGGCATAAATGTCAGACATTTACTGCAACAGCATCACACACTTACTTCAGGCTCGGCAGATGGCGGTTCTGTAGGTCGGGTGGATGGGGCACCAGCATTCTCCTCCTGAATTCTGCAGAAGCTGGTGTTCTTGGAACACGTTGTCTTTTGAGGATTTGAGGTCTTGAGGAATCTGGGATGAAAAGCTCAAATGAAGATTTGAAGTCCTGCACATGAATAATTGCCAGCCGTGTTGGCCCTGGTTGCATCCTTATCACATTAGCAGCTCTGCGGGGTGGCTCGTTTCTTCAATTTCACCATTTTTTGACATCCATATTTCTTCACTTGCTATCTGGTGGGCTTGTTCTGGTCCCGGAGCTGGCTGTTGACAGGCTGGTGCTCGTCTAGTCAGACTCTGAATTTTCAGAAATGTGATCTTCACATTCTGAAACCTCTTCCTTGACATCATCATCAGAAGCTTCTCTCTCTTCCAAAATCAATTGTAAGGGCCTCTCAGCAGATAATCTTTTGGCCATCTTGATCAGTTGTGATAAGGAACCACACTGGCAAAGCCATATGTACAGTGTTACGCCCTTAATTTGCAGGTGGGATAGGGTATGAGAAAATAGTTTGGTTCTCGCAAGAGAGAGGGTAAAATGTGCGGGAAAGTAAGAGCAGACAATGTTGGGAGTTGAATTTCCAACAATGTTGCAACTTTGTGCAGGAACAGGAGGGGCAGAAACACCATCAGTAGCCCCAGAAAGGAGGTAGACAGAGTGAAGGTACACAGGACCCACACTTTCCACAGTTTTATTAGCCCCGGGTCCAGTGGACCCAAACACCCTGTATGTAATATAAATGCGAAGGGGGGGTGTACAGTATGCGGTCATTGAAAATGTGTTTTGATTTATGTTCTTCACAGAAAATGAGCCAAAGCCAATGAATTTCAGGTTGAAAAAATAATTAATTGTTTCATTTTTCTTTTGATAAAAACTGAAAACGGGTCCCACAGACCCGAACACCATACAAGGGTTAAACAGACTCGACATGCAGACTCAGAGCAAAAAACATAACTAAAGCATTGGGGATGTTCATAACAAAAGATAATGCAGCCTTATGCAGTTGTGGAGGATGCTGGATTTCAGCATATGATAAGAGTACTTGAGCCACACTATAATATGCCGTCTCACAGACACATAAGCTACACAGTAATTCTTCTTTTTTATTATTATTTTTTAAATATCAGGGAATAGAGAGACATACATGTATGTGACTGTTGTTACAAAAGGTCTAGTGCTGGCTGTCCTGATACACGTTTTGTTGATGGCCTGAGCCTATAAATTGTTTTTTTTAATTTTTTATTTATTTTTAAATAACACAGTAGCATTTTTTCCTTATGTTAGCCTAGTGTACTGTTGTTCAGGCAGTTGACTTATTTGGCAAATAAATGAAAAGCTGTTCAAACTGAAATTGTAAAGTGGCCTCCTTGCTGTAACATATGTACAGTTTACCACTGTACCAAACTGAACCGAAAACTGTGAATTTATATATATATATATATATATATATATATATATATATATATATATATATATATATATATATATATATATATATATATATATATATATATATTTAACTAAGTAGCTACCTGAGGGTCAAAGTTCGCTGCGTGGGACATGTCTGCTCTTTGGGTTATTCTGCATGTTTCTGTCTATCTGTGTCTTTGATCCTTTAGTCACGTCCACATTGTGTGACACATCAGGCAGGCCTGTAGTTTATATGAGGGTGTTGCTGTGGTTTGGTGTTGTGTGAGTTTTTGGCAGTCAGTCAGTCTTACACTGTGTGAGGGGTGTGTAGTTACTGACACCATAATCCTACAAGTATTAAGTTTCAAGCAAGAACTGCTGAACTAGTGAACATACCATATGTATGATTATGTAAGTACTATATAATCATTAGTGTGTTTCATATTTATTATTTATTTTTAATCTACTTGTATTAGCTGTTGTGGTGTTCATTACCTACATGACTGACCTGCAGAGTCAGATTCCTCCTTAGTCAAATGTTAGCGCTCCCTGATAAAGAGCTGCTAACATTTGTGTGGCTAACAGTTGTGCAGACTCGCCCAACAAGTAAGACATTAAGTTGTAAATTGTGCAGTTTGCAAAATCTATAATGAACTGTCACTTTTATATGAGAGACTGCCACTACTGTAAACCCCCTTGAGGTTGATTTTTGATGCCTTTTCTGTTATCAGAAAATCTGTTTCCTCTCCTGACTTACTGATCGTGTTGCTCTTGCTTGCTTTTCTTGCACCATTCACACAGCGGAAATGATTGTTGTGTTGGTCTTTCAGAGGAAATTTCAGGCCGATGTTGCATCCATCCAGTTGTTTTCATAAAAAGCTTCCTCATTGTAGCTCACTGGTTTAGGCCATGGCCTGTATCTGCCAGGGTTAAAGGTTCAAATCCTGTTGAAACCAAACTACATAAACTTTGTTACCGTACACTGCATTATGATACATTATATTATGTGACATTTTTGTGAGATGACAACACATATTTTTCATTGTTGTAAAGGTGTGAACACTTGGATTGTTAATAAGATGTAAAAACAGAGGGGCTGACCTTGTTTTTGATTTGTCTTTGTAGTATTTTTGTTCTCTTTGGTTTATGAAAAGACTTGCAAGATGTTTGCTGTTATACACTTTGAAAATCTAAATAAAATCTCAACCTCAAAAAGGCATTTTGAGTTACATTGTACACAAAATCTGCAGCACTCATACCATTCTGTCAGTAGTGTGTATTTATCATTGTGTCTTTTATTTTTGCAGTTGCTACGGCCAGAGGAGGTCGAAATGTTGGTGTGTGGGAGTCCAGAGCTCGACATGAGCGCTCTGCAGAAAGCTGCTCAGTATGAAGGATACAGCAAGGCTGAGACCACCGTACGGTAAGAGGACTGAACTTCCTGTTTACTGGCACTGTGCTGGAAGTCCACACACACTCATACTCACACACTTCCTTTTAATAGACTCCATTAGGCAAATTTTCAAAACTTTTGTTTTGTTTTGTTTTTTTATGTTGAATAGACTGATCCCACTGTCTGGCACAAGTTAAGTAACTACTCAACCAATGTTTGATGATGAAAATGTTAGTAATGCTCTGTTCCCTTGTCTTGTATTGGTGATTGGGACTGGAAATACAATTCAAGTGAAAGTCAGTGATGACTGACTAATGGTTTTCAGTGTGTTTGACCTGCAAATGCTCATGACCTTCATTCTATAACAGGAAGTAAGTCTCACACACACACACACACACACACACACACACACACACAAGAGAGAGAGAGAGAGAGAGAGAGAGAGAGAGAGAGAGAGAGAGAGAGAGAGAGAAAGAAAGAGATGTCCTTCGGTCCTTTTGTTTCCAGCAGTAGGGACTGAAAACGAGCCAGTACATGTCAGCCAAAGGTAATGTAACCCAGCACGGTGCAAACAGCTGACAACAAGCAGCTGCAGGCCTGTTACACAAATGAAATGTCACCTGTTTGTTTCTCAGACTATCATAGTAGAGTCACTTTGCATGCATACATCCTGGTTGTGGAAAGGTTTTATTTTTCCTTGTTCACAGTAAAATCATCAAATTTAATGTTCTCAAAAAGCACTCCAGCTCAGGATCACACAAAAGTGATGCAATCACTTCCTGCACCTCTCATCCTGATCACACTGAGGTGTCTTTGCAGCAAATGCAATGCATATGTTTTTGTGTCGTACCAGGTGTTTCTGGGACGTGGTGTTGGCCTTCCCTCTCGAGCTACAGAAGAAGCTCCTCCACTTCGCCACAGGAAGTGACCGTGTTCCTGTCGGAGGTATGGCCGACCTCAACTTCAAAATCTCCAAGATCGACGTTCCAACTGACTGGTAGGTTCCAAAACTGAGACAGAGCTCAAGCTTGATCAGTGTTAAATGTACATGAACAAACCTGCTGACACAGTAGTCCGAAGAGATAATGGAAATTCTCAGACTTTGCCCATTTTTTTAAATTGCTTCCAACAGGCTACACTGAACACAATGAGACAGAAGATGGGTCTTTCACATAACTTTTAATATGTTCACATCACAAAACAACTACAAAGACATTCAAAATGACAACAAAGCAATAAAACAACTACAAAAAGACACAAAACAACTACAAAGGGACACCGAATGACTACAAAGAGACACAAAACAACTACAGAGGTGCACAAAATGACTATTGAGATACATAACAACTACAAAGAGACACAAAATGACTACAAAGAGATACATAACTACAAATGGACACAAACCAACTATTAAGAGACAAAACAACTACAAAGATACACAAAATAACTACAAAGACATTCAAAATGACAACAAAGTGATAAAACAACTACAAAGGGCCACCAAGTGACTACAAAGAGACACAAAACAACTACAAAGGTGCACAAAATGACTATTGAGATACATAACAACTACAAAGAGACACAAAATGACTACAACGAGATACATAACAACTACAAAGAGACACAAAATGTCAATTAAGAGACACAAAACAACTACAAAGGACACAAACTGACTATTAAGAGACAAAACAGCTACAAAGGTGCACAACATGATGAAAAGCGATGTTTGCATTCCTGCTCCCAGGGGGCTATTGTGTGATAATCTGCCCATGTAACCTGTGTAACAAGTGTGTTTTTGTGTCATAAAGACACGACAGGTTTATTCTGATAATGGACAACCAGTGTGGCCACTGGGATGTTCTTGAACATACTGTATATCTTCAATAATGATGTTGTCAAGTTAAACTGGAAATAATGTAAAGTGTGTGATTCCCATAAAGGCAACCACACATAGTGTAAAGCAGCACACTGAACCAAAATAAACACACAGTCCCCTCTAAAAGTACTGGAACAGTGAGGCCAATTCCTTCATTGTGCTGTACACTGAAAACACTTGGGTTAGACATCTAAAGATGAATATGAAACAAGAGATCAGTATTTCAGCTTCTGTTTCCAGGTAATTACTTCACATCTAGATCTGTTACACAACTTAGAAGATAGCATCGTTTGTAACAGAACACCAACTTTTTAAAAGTATAGTATAGGAACAGATAGACTTAAACTAGATTAAAGTGAATACAACTTAATATTTAGTTGTAAATCCTTTATTTGTAGTAACTGCATCAAGCCTGCGACCCAATGACATCACCAGACTTTTACATTCTTCTTTTGTGATGCTTTTCGAGGCTTTCACCGCAGCCTATTTCAGTTGTTTGTTTCAGGGGGTTCTCCCTTCAGTCTCTTCTTTAACAGCTAAAATGCTGCTCAATAGGCTTTAAGTCTGGAGACTGATTCATCTTTTGATATCAAACTCAAATGTTTTCAGTGTACAGCAAAAATAAAGGAATTGGCCTCAGTGTTTCATTACTTTTGGAGGGGACTGCATGTAACCCTCTGGTACAAGTGCAAGTGAAAGCATTATTAACCAGGTTACACCTGCAGGCACACACATAATCCACAGGCAACAGAAATTGATGGCATCATAATAGCCTTCACTGACTCAGTTATTTTTGTCTCCTCACTTTTGTGATAATCTGAAGTGTTTGAGTTCCCTCAAAGATAACTGCTGGTGAAGTGCAGTATAAGATAAGATAAGATAAGATATTCCTTTATTAGTCCCACAGTGGGGAAATTTACAAATTTAAAAAAATTAAAAAAAAAAAAATATTACAGTAAGACTGTAACTGTTCTCTCTGTGCATACTGAACTGACTAATCACAGACTGCAGGAGATAAGACACGCTGTTGAACTTTAACAGCCCTGAATCTGGGTCAGAGAATGGACAAGCTGATCCACCGCAGTTCTCTGACGCCCACATACCTATACGCGCTATACCTGTTATTACTGACATACGGTTAAAACGAACTTTGACAGCTTATAGTTTACATAACATTTCTACCATCCCTTATCTCTTTCTTTCTCTGTCTGCAGGCTGCCAATCTCTCACACCTGTTTCAATCAGATCTGTCTGCCTCCATATCGAACCAGGAAGGAGCTCAAGCACAAACTCACCATCGCCATCTCCAATGCAGAAGGCTTCGGCCTAGAGTGAACAGCCTGCACACGCACATAGACTATTATTATCTGTCACAACTAGCACAACGCACATTATGTGGTCGTGGATCAGACTGTAGAAGAAATAATATGTCAACAAATGACTTCTAATGTAAAACACTATTTTTATGGACTGTAATGCAGTTTGTTTTGTTATTTTGGGGTCAAACTTATCAGTTTCCCAATGTTGAACTTTGATAAGGTTGGAACTTCCCCCTGCAACAGCGACAGAGAAACACTAGAAATACTTGTATTTGCACATGGACTCTGTGTTAGCTCTATTATAAGAATAACCCCAATTGAAGACAAATATATTTTCGATTTTTAGATGTCAGTAGATATGACTTATAAAAATATAACTTTCAGTGTCAGCCTAAACAGACAATTTACTGGTCAAATCATAGTTAAATTCTGTATTTCTGGTCCCAAACCACTGAACATCAATTATGTGTTCTCTAGAAAACTTGTGTCAACAAAACAGTAAATATCTCTTAAACTATAATAGGTTGCTGGTTTGCTCTATTATTAGTAGTATGTTACTATTTGTTTTTAACAGATTGCCAGGTATTCGCCCACCGTTGATATTTACTTTTGTGGCTTTTGTGTAATTTGTCGAGCACGTCTTCATTAAGCCAGTTAAATTGAGTTAAACAGGAAATCAGGCGTCTTTTAAAATTACAAATACTCAGATTACATGGATTCATTAAGCAATATTACATCCTTCAGTGTGAGGTAACAATATAATTGAAAGGGAAGTATTTCTATGACACAGCAGTAAGATACAAAAAAATAAGATAAAAGATAACAATATTCTGGAGATAACTCAAGATTTGAGATGTATGGTTTTAATCTTTCCTATTTTGCGTTCATTGTGACGTCACTGCTTTGGTGACATTTCCAATATATATTTTTATGAAGGCATAGGAAATGTGTTATATATCATTAAGCTTTGTTTGCAGCACACTGTCAGGATATAAAGCTTTGCTGGGAGAAGAATGCTATTGTGTATCATGAGATATAGATTGTCTTGTGACTTTTTTTATTGTTGTTATTAGACATTGCCGCCTGTTTTATTGAACAAAAGGCTGCAGCAGAAACGTTTTCATTTTGTTTTAAATGTTGTAATATTATGGTACAGTTGAAGCAGAGCTGTGGATTGACAGTTCGGTGTTTGTTTTGGTTTCTTGTGTGTTGTTTTGTTGTGTGATGGCCGCCATCAGGCTCAGAGGTGACCAGCAACATGCAGCCAGAAGCTGCTAGATACTGACTGTTAGTTCAGTATTGTACAGAGGATGAGGCAGGATGGGAAAAGCAGCCATCTTCTGGATGTTATTAACATAGGTGAAAAGTAAGATGGGTTATGAGTACTTAGTTATTACACTACATCATAATATACTCCTGCAAGGCAACTTGAGTTAAGCACCTATTTCTGGCTTTTAGTGTTTTTGAATTTCCTTATTGGACTGATCATGGAAATACAAACCCATGTCCGCATTGCAGCACAATTGATTGAAATTTTCTGTATGACGTGTCGCTTCATGGAAGTAGACTGTATATGTAAGTTTCCATTTTCAAAGATTAAAAAAAAAAAATAAGGAAAACAACTAGCGAATTGCAGAAAGTGCAACTCTGTAAAACAGAACTCTAATAATCCATGACTGAGGACGACGACAGGCGCCATTTTCCGTCTTTTTCATATGCGTGTTTAGTATGAATGTTCAAACCGGCACTTAAGTTGTATTTTTTTTTCCATCTGAATTTTGAATTTCATCTTCCTTCAAGGGGGTGCTGAGTTTCAAGATTCAATAAATTCTTAATGAGCAGACCTTGGTGCGTCTTAGTTGTAGTGCTTTGTTTGTGTAAAGCATTTTACTCACATTTAAAGCGCTTGCATGCACTCAGGTGACTGTAGGTCTATTTATACATGCAGCACATCAGTAGTCAAATTTCTCCTCTACCCCTGAGCTTATTTTGGAACTACTGCCTTGCTTAATTTAAGTCTCTGCTTCCTGTGTTTTACCAAATACTTCGATATTGATATTGCAACAATATTGTATGTGTGACCATTGGTACTTTCACGAAATATTTACACAGAGATCTTTGATAATCATCATGACTAAGTGGGTAAATGCAAAGAACAGAATAAATCGAACAGTGTGGTACATTCAGAAAATTGCATAACTTTTAATAATAATTATATAACACAATTCATGCATAAATTGCAACAACAGTCTGGTGATAAAGCATTAAAACAAGGAAAATAATATAATAAACCAGGAACAACACTCATGCTATATATATATATATATATATATATATATATATATATAAACTGTATATTGCACAGCTCGAACCCCAGTTGGCTGTATAGCCTACGTGGTGGAAGAATCGCCATTTTTTCAGGAGGAATCTTGCTAGTTTCCTACGGAAATCGGTTTCTCAAAGGCGACTGTGTTTAATATGAAGTGTTTTAATGAAGTCTCAGTCACAGTTGCTTACATAACATCATTAAAACTTATAGAATCATAGTAGAGCAGCAAGGATTGGCTTCTGTTTGATCAATTGTGGTAGACAACATGCATTGAATATCTAATTAAATGGAGACTCTCCCTCTGGTATAGCTCTTTTTATTTACTCTGCTGGCTTTCAAGCCACTGCCGTCTCTTGCCTGGATCTGAGCAGTGCTGGTTTTGAACAGTCAGCACTGTCCTATATAGGGTTGCCATGGCAAGATGTCTAAAGTCCTAACCACAAACTGGCAGAAAACCTAGAAGTTACCAAGCAACAGCCAAGCAGCTCACATCAGTCTGATCTGGGTCACTCATTTACTCATAAAACAATGGATCCTTTCAATCGTTTTAACGACATATCCAGTGCAACAGCAGGAGCCAGAAGCAGTTCTTCTTCAAGCATCTGTAAAAGAAGGACTTGAAAAAGGACACATTTTATGGGCTTGGAAAGGGAGATTATGTAACTCATGCTTGGTCAATTGGCATAGTGTGATGTAAGAAAATGGACGGAACTGTGTCAGGTTATACAGTGGGATGGAGTCTGGTCACAAATCAGTTTGGAAATAGTTCAAACTGATTCTGAGGATTTATTGAGATGTAATTATTTTCTCTTCTTAAATGTTTGAAAAGTGCAGACGGCAATTAAAAGTTGACAAAGGTCATGCTTGTTTTATTATTTAACAAATGCAAGGGTTATCAGTATTTGTTAAATGCTGTGTAAACTTTTGTACAGTCCTGAGTTGCAACAGTATGTAATGCCACTCTCTTTAGGGAATGACCATACTGTACATACTGTACTTCTCTGTTGCTCAACTCTTATATAATGTAATGTGCTGTACCGTTTCAGTAAAAGTGGACGAGGGGTCGTCACTCTCTACGAATCAATTTGCTGCCTAGTTTTTGTTCGAGAAACCTCACTTTGAATTTATTGATTTGCACTGGTTTTGGGTTTTAGTGGGATTAGGTTATATAGAGCGCATTCAGGATGTATTCAAACCCTCCATTTGTTTTCACATGTTATGTTCTTCATCATTAATTTAATTTTTAGTTAAGATTTTTTTTTGCAAATTTCTCTAGATCATCTGTGAGGTGTTTTCATACCTTGATTGGATTTCACCTGTCCTGAATTCAACTGTTTGGAGATGATTGGGAAAAGGGCACACCTGTTTATGTAAGGTGTCACAGACATAAGTTGGACAGGGCTGTGGTCTGCTGCATTAAAGGGTAACAAGAGCATAGTGGCCTCGATACTGTAATGTTTAAATGAATAAGTTTGGAACAACCAGGGCTCTTCCTGGAGCTAAAAGACATGAAAACCTGCTTGGAGTTTGCAAATAGTGTAAGCACCATCATGCCAGGAGGAAACCAAGCAGTGCTCATCACCTGCACACCTGACCCATTTCACAGCAACCATTTTGACATGTAATTGGGGTAAACACAGGTATAACTGGTGAAAATATGGTCCGATTTATTTAGGCTGTCACAGCCGTTCTAGTTACCCGGGATGCACAATACCCGGGCCATGGCACACCTCATCGGATCATGGCCAAAATTGTTATTAATTATAGGTGTTGTCACATGTAGTTTGCATGCAAGACTGTGTGAAGCATAACTAAACACATCAGATGTGGCAAAGCTAGGTACCCGAATATCCATCCACACATCCATCCATCTACAACCACTTCTCCGTTACGGGTCGCTGGGGGGCTGGAGCCGATCCCTGCTGACATTGGGCGAAGACGGGGGGGGGGATTACTGTGCATTACTTTGCATAGGTACAGCTATGAACGGCCTATGAGAACAGCCTTAAAGAGCACGCCTTACTACTAACTACTGTAACTGCTGTATTTGCTGACTAGGACCAAAAACAAATCTGTTATGATCTCATGTCACGCCACGTTACTAGCTCTGAACGCAGCATATTCACGTTAATGCATTTGCATTGCAGTCAGTACAGACTACATGATGCACACACCATGCAAGCAACAAAGGTGTTGTTATTGCTGTTATTGCACGTGGAATTACTTACAAAAATGCATTTCATTTAGTGTGGCCAAGCTGGTAGCACTGTACAACCAATAAGGCAGTGTTACAATAATGTAACACGTTAAAGGAGAAGTTTAATGGCTGCACTGCTCATTAAGTGAGTTTTGGTTCTGAACAAACACCCCACATACACAAACACACACATCATATCCTGTGTTTATCTGTCCTTTACTGTAAACACCAATTAATGCTCAATGATGCTTTTTCTCAGGCTTAATTTCTATTTTTTTCCCCTGTCTCTCTGTGGTGGTGAGGTGCCCTACTTCACTGCTGGGAGGGGGGATCTTATCATTTATAAAACAAACAGAAATATGTAGGCCATGGCCAGCGCCGCTTTGTCACTCAGTAACCCGCTAACAGTCCACCATTATCTCTTTTAATAGGAGAGCAGTCTGGCTGACCAAGCAAATTTCGTCCTATTAATTTCAAAAATAATCACACTATAGTGCCAAGTGTTGGGACAATGACATTAAGTTTGTCTTTAGTTGTTGCTTCATTGTAGTTTAAACACTTTAAAATCCCTTCATTCAAACAAATACAGGTTATCCTCGTATTGATCTGTTTGTGTCATAATAATGTACACATTTTGGTCAGGAACATTACAGGGGAGGAGTGGAGGTGGTACTGTGGGCACTGACGGTTTGTTATTAACACAAACTCATTTCAAGTCACTTTCTTTTCTTGTTTTTGTTTTTGGGTCTGTGGAGGGGTGTGTGCAGTCTGTCCTCTTCCTATAGAGTCTGGAGGGTTGCAAACAGGAACCTCCATGACAGTGTGCTGACTCAAACTTTTTACATATGTGGAGACAAATTCAGACAGTTATGTAACATGATCTGTGGACTAAATGCTAAAATATTATGTACTGATATAATATACTGGGATTCAAAGCTAATTTAATACAATATATTACAGAGTTGCAATTTATTATTGATTCAGAATTCAAATTCAATTCAGAATTCAGATTCAGAAATATATACGGTATGTTTTTAGGACAGTTACTAAAAAAAAAAATTTAGTATTTCCCACATTTTTATGCTTCCGCACCGGCAGCATTATGTTTCCAATTCATTTCTTTAATGCCTGAAGGGAATTTCTTCAAATTTGTCACAAACGTTCACTTGGACTCAAGGACGAACTGGTTAGTTTTTGGTGCTCAAAGGTCACTGTGACCTCATGTCTGTCCCATCTCAAAGTGATATCTCAGGAATGCCTGGCACGAATTTCATTACATCTGTCACAAATATCCACTTGGACTCAAGGATGATTAGTTTTTGGTGGTCAAAGATCTCCATGACCTCACAAAACACGCTTTTGGCCACAACTTGAGAATTCCAATTACAACACATTTCACATTGAAAAAAATTATGAAGTGATGCCATTTTGGACAGACACGGAAACTACAACAGCAGTAATTCTTGTTATTTCATGTGCTGAAGCAACGTCTTTTTTCAGTTTTTCGACAGACTTGTCAAATGTTGATGAATTTCAAGCATTTGGTTCACATCTGTTGTTGTGTATCGGTGAAAACATCTCTCTGACACCTGTATCGTTTCTCCATCACATGTCACTTGTCTAGAATATGCTGAAGTTACGATTACTAAGAATTGAAGCCTGAGCTTACGGGAACTTTCATTGGTTCACTCAGAAGCCAATATTGTTAACAACCCTTAAGTGTGACCAGGAAATAAGCTTCCTTTCTATTTAAGTATTTATCCATATCTTATGGCAACACATAATGTGCTGTTATATTTGAGGCCAGCAGTGAATGTGGTGATGTTAAAACCACAAATCACACTGCAGAACCTGGGGAACCAATAAGTGAAATATTAGTATTAATTAGCAGTCCTAGTATCTTCAACAGGTGTGTTTTGATCATTTTGTGCCATAATTTAGTAAGTGTGACTTTTTTTGCCCTTCAGACATTGATTAAAATAGTATTTTTTCATTGTTGGAAAGTTTCCTCCTTAAACAGTACACTATATGTGTGTATAATAAAGTGCATGGGTTGTTAACATTGGTAGGTCTCCAGCAGGGCTTACATAATTGTGCAACTGGTCCATTCATCACATTTTGTTTTTCCCACCCGAGCTTCACCACTTATTAATTAAGTGAAGTTTATTTTAATTTGTCCATAGTTGATATTCAGGAGGCTATACAATATGTATGTAAAGTCTTGCAATCGCTCATACTGAAACTAGATAATGACATTGAGTCTGGGTCAACATTCATATTGACTTGTTCCCTAAATGTGACTCCAGTCCTAACTGACTAATGTTATGACACACGATGCAGTAAAACTGTGTTTCTGAATGTTTGCTTCCATCCTGAGTAAGGGCTGTGACCTTCTAGCTCTACCCAGGCCTGTAGGTGTTAATATTAGTGCAACAGGTTTCATACACTGTTCATAGCTATACCTACAAAAAATAATGCACTGTAATTCTTATATTTCCCACAAAATAAATTCATATATAATCCATATAGTTGTCTACAGAAATGGCAAATGCCACGTATGGAGGGGGTTGGGGTAGATGGGCGGTTCAAAAAACACCCGACAGGAGGGAGATGTTTGTACCCCGTGTGAAACCAGAGGTCAACTTTGAATTTGTATTTCATATATCTTATATACTCAAGTAACATCACCTCCAGTTATTGCCAAACCACAATCTTTTCCTAAACTTCCTGTGAAGATGGAAGTTTATTTTGAAAAGACTGCATGCATGTAACAAGCGGATTTGGACACGTGTTGCTGGACATTGCAAAGAAAATGAAACAAAAAAGGAGGAATAACTTTTTCGTAAGATATCATGCAAACATTGTATGAGAATATTCATCATTCATTCATCGTCAACCGCTTATCCGATTAGGGGTCGTGGGGGGCTGGAGCCGATCCCAGCTGGCATCGGGCGAAGGCGGGGTACACCCTGGACAGGTCGCCAGTCCATTGCAGGGCACATCGAGACAGACAACATATAGACAGACAACCATTCACACTCACATCCACACCTATGGGCAATTTAGAGTCATCAATTAACCTAAATTGCATGTTTTTGGACTGTGGGAGGAAACCGGAGTACCTACGGAGAAAACCCACGCTTACACGGGGAGAACATACAAACTCCACACAGAAGAGTCCCAAGCCGGAATCGAACCTGCGACCCTCCTGCTGTGAGGTGCCAGCGCTAACCACTACATCACCGTGCAGCCCTGTATGAGAATATGTTGAGTGTAATTTGGTGCAGATGGTCAACAGTCCATCCAGAATGCATATAGTTCCATTCTTGTTCTCTCTCCCGCTCACTCCATCGCTGGCTCTCCCCCAAATGCCATATTTTCTTTAGTTTGATTGCACTTTTTTTTTTATTTTCCACCATGTAACACTACACTCCACTCACTAGCTTTCTCCTTTTCAACACCATGAATCACTTCTCTTAAACCGATTTCTGCCGCTGATGCCTGCAAAGCATTTAAAGCAGCTGACAGAATTTGAGCTGATTATCCTTCTTCCCAGATTCTCTTAATCCTCCTTCACTCCACCCAAACTCCTCTCCTGACCACCACACCCTCTCTCTGTCCACAAGGTGGATACCCAGCCTGTTTTCATTTCAGCTTGACATATTCCGCTGCTTTGTCATGCACTTTGTGTCACTTTAGGTTTAGGCAACAAAACCACTGCCAGGGAAAAAAAAAACTACAATTGGTCTTAATACTACTGTGTTTGTAACGTGTTTGTGACAGGAGGAAAGGAGGAAGTCTGTGACAAAGACCTTCCTTAGGGTGGTGGTGGTGGTGGTGGTGGTTGGTCTGTGGTTGAGTCTGTGTGTGGACATTCGGATGGGGCACCATATTTTTCTTGCAGGCCAATCAGAGCAGACTGGTCTTAAAGAGACAGGTGCTAAAATGGAGTGTTTAAGACAGAGGGTGAATACAGGTATAGTCACACAGACAGTATGTTTTAGCATTAAAGCATGTAAATATGGTCTAATTTACACCCCAAATACAAGTATGAACCTGGAAATGTGCATGATATGTTGTCTGTTGTGTGCTTTTGCCATTTCTGTACATAAATGATGTTGACGATGACGATAATGTTTATTTGTCCCCTTCTTTTGTAATGTCCTAAAAGTCGTGCTTCACAGGACCAAGACGGAAATGATTAAAAATGAAAATGCCTCACTAATTATAATTATCAATTATAGTAATTATAAAAAAGATTTTCAGAATTGTTTTTTGTTTTATCTCTCAGGCACTCCTGTTATTGTCCTGTGTAACACACCTCATACCTGGTACTTAGTCATGGCACAACAAATCATAAGATATTTGTCAATCCGGTCTGACTCAGCGTCAGTCCCACACTGGCAAGGTAGAGAGACAAAGGAGGAGACTGAAACACCAGCATTTGAATTTCCCATAAGTGATGATTCAGATCAGCCTTGACTATCAAACGCCACCAGTAGTGCAGTGACTCATCACTTCCTGTAGAGGTAACATGATCCATGATCCTGGCACAACAGCAATGGCTAATTTCTAAACTTCTAAAAACATTCCTTAATGTAGAATCTGTATATGCTGAAATGTTTCACGTTTTTACGTAAAGATGAATTTAGCGTCTATGTGCTCATGTCGATAGATAGTTGGCAAAGCTATTAAACTGAGCCTTCATTGAACTGAAAAAGCAAAGTGGTGCAAACTCTAAAATGTGCATAATGTTTTTGTTTTGTTTTTTTTTTTTCCTTTGATTAGCTTTAATTTGTTACCACAGTGTTTTGGATACCATGAATTTTGTATCTTGTAATGGTTGAAAGTGTAGCAGTCAACTTCACTGAGTTTTTAAACCTTATTTGTAAGCATTGGGGTGTGCCCTGTCAGGGTTTATTTCACAACAATGACTGGCTCATGCTTATTACACTATTATTTATTACTGACTTAAGAAATCAATATTTTGACACAAAAATGGTCTGCCAGAGCAAACGTTCTGTTATAAATAAATAACTGACCACTAATGCTGTCTTTTCAACAAAGCCATGTGTTAAAATCACGAGACATTTAAAGTTGAGGTGTGGCCGAGTCAAGGTTGGTGCTGTTAATACATTTCCCACAATGGTAATGGGTGTGACAGCTGATTTTGTCATGCTACAGGTACAAAAACCTCCAAAAAGTATTTTGGTTTACTGTGACACTGAAATTGTGAACACAACCTACGGTATGTTGTTGAAAATTGACTGATCAGTTTTCAAGTTTTATTTTGATCTGTGGTACAGATTATAGAGACAAATACTGGAAATTTATCATATTCCAATTTCTGTCATGTCTTTAAATTAAAATTCAGAGACATGTACACAAATCTGTTGGTCTACAGACAATAATCAGCCGCACAAAGGGCCAATGGACTCTAAACACAGTACTGATCCTCCCGTCTGTAAAGTTGCAGTAAATTCTCAAATCCTCCTGCAGGCTGCTGTCGTCAGTTGACTCCTGATGCTGCTGTCTTCAGTCAGGTACGTCGGCCAAAATAAATGGGCTGACTGTGAATCATGCGCAGTTAATGAAACTGACATTTGTTAAGCATGCACACCATGCATGCACACTTACGTCATCGGTATTCATGCAGAAAACCACGTGTACAGTATACAAATCAAAAGACAATTTACTGTATATCAGCATATAAAGAAAAACTGCCTTTTGTCGTTTCTTCTAGAAAAGAAGATGCAAGAGACCAAATAAAGAAAAGAAAGATATAAAAATACATTCACTGAAACTTAAATATTTGAGAAAATGACTTGAATAAGTGTGCTGTGATAGTGATACAATTTTGAGATTTTAAAACGTTTAAGTTGATTTTTTTTCATTCATTTCTTTTTGTTATGACAGTATCACTAGAGCTTATTTTGGAAATGTGCAAGTAAAAAAAACTATTTGTTCTCACTATCCTTTCTCTCTCTCTTTCACACACACACACACACACACACACACACACACACACACACACACACACACACACTAACACTAACACTAACACAAACAGAGCCCCACAAGCTCTTGTTGTTTCTGCTCCAGATGTGAAGAAGCAGTCTTTGTTTGCAGCAGACTCTCAGCCTGTCGGCGGTCTGGAGCACTTTCAGAGCTTGACTCAACAGATTTACAGACTTTAACAACCTGGTCTGAAGGAGAAAAGAGACTTGGCAGAGAGCGAGAACAGTTACACAAGCAGCTTATTTAGCTTCGCCATTGCTTCGTCATCTCACCGAAAGGGATACAACCCAGCCTCATATCAAAATGTGGGTTAGAGAGTAGTGAAAAGGTCTGCTCCAGTTCTCTAATTTTTCATCTCCTCATCCATTATGTTCTCTTCACACCCACAATTTACTTATTTAGCTGAGTGAGTCAGGTGAAAATTATGCTGCAGGATGAATGAATTAATCACTGAAGAGGTTTCTCATAGACACAGAGGTCACAACCAAAGTCGTTTCCCACATTAGTAAGTTCCACTTTTACAGCAGTGAATTCAGTATCATCAGTTCCCAAGATCAATGCTTACGGTCCTCCATATGTTGTTGCAATTATAGGTGCATGCTATTGTTACCACACTATCAATGCTACTAACTAGTGTCACCAGCTAAAAGAAAAGTACACGTCTATCACATATACTTTGATTTGTCTTTTTTGATTGCAAACCAAATTTCTTTGCAGTATATGTGTGTTCTTTTGTTTGGATGGCTCAATGTAGAGATACATAATACCCAAACAATTTTAATGATCTTAGACTTTGGTTATGTATTAGTTCTGAATGTAAAAGGAGGGAAAAAAAGAAGCTAAAACAACCGTCCCAGCTAATTGCTTTATCATGCGCCTTAGTTTCACTTCATTTCTGGTATCAAAACCTCTATAGTTATAGTTGTGTGGTGTCAGTTTAGTTTTGGGCAACAAAACCATTTAGTTAGGTTTAGGAAAGAACTACATGGCTTGGGCTTAAAACTAATATGTTTGTAATGCAATAATGACACTGAAAGTTGTGAACATATTGTAACGTGACATACCTGACAAAGAACCGTGGTCTCCTAGAAAGCCTTGTGTTTGTTGGACCCATCCGCCTCCCTTCCTGCCCGCCCAATGTGTGTCACTCTTTAAACTACACTTCTACACTCCCAGTGCACTTTATCAGAGCATTTACTGATGCCACGGATGGGCTTGCATTGTAATTAATGGAACACTCTGTGCATTTCATACCAAAGCTAAGGGGTGCCTTGTGCAGCAGTATGGAACAATGCAGCTGTTAGGGGTGAGCGATACTGGGAATTTTGGTATCGATCCGATAACAAGTAAATACAGAACTAGTATCGCCAATACCAATACTGATACTTCTCATGATCACATGATCATTGAATAATTTAGTGATTGCCTTTAGTTGGTTGATTATGATTATGATAAAACACAGGACAAAGATTTTTGGCAATTTTTTTTTTTATTAACTAACTACAATATAAAACACTTTTCACTGGAAAGAACAGCACTCTCTTGCTGTTTTGTGCTACAGTATGACACGATCCAGCAGGGTTTCCATTCCATGTCATAGACTCTCAAATTTAGGCCACAGACTGTCACACCACATACCAGTGTCTCAAGTAATGATTTATTGATGTGACGCATGAAACGGTTTTAAAAAGGCACATTATAACCTGAGAAAGCCTGTCAGGTAGCATCAAATCCTTAGCGAGCTCATAGTTCATGCTAAAATTGGCTCCAGTGCTCAGTCCTTTGCCTGGGCTCTCCTGCTAATCCTCTTGTCTCTTTTTCAACACCATGAAGAAAATAGTACTCAACCTCTTTGAACAGTCTGCCACTGGTGCCAAACACCTATCTTTAGTGTGTCCATCTGATGCAAGGGAAAAGTCATCTCAGTCAACTCATGATTGTTTAGAATCAGAGGATTGTAAACAACATTAAGCATATGTCAGATATCCAGCACTAATCATAACCTGACCTGCAGTGCTGCCCAAGGCTCTCTAGTGGCAAGTGGTGTAATAGAAAAGGACCAGCTCAGCATGCAGTATAAGGTTAAGGAGTACATTTGGGCCATGGGCATTCAGTTAGGAGACCAATGTTTGATGTTTCAAAGTGTTGAGTTATTTTGAAATTACATTAGTGATGTTTGTACTGTGTTGTCTGTACTTGTGTTATGTTGTTTCTGTACATATATTAATTAGTTTACATAGTTATTTTGAACTCAATTATGATTTTTTTTTTCACAAACCCAACTAAGTAGTCCTGTTGCCTAAACCTAACTGCGGCCATTGCTGTAGTTCTGTTGTGTGGCATACAAATGACATGAAAAAAAGGCTAACATGCATTACACGCGGAATGACCTTGTAATGTGCAATTTATATGCCTTCCCATGCAAGACAGTCTCACAGCAGTTCCTGAAATAGTCACAAAATTTCTATTTGATTAACATATTTTTCTTTTTTGCGACATTCACCACAACTTTCGACAAAGTATATTTTTCACATTTCCTACAAATGTCCAGAAAGACATGGTGCATGTGTCAATTTCCGCTGCAGTCATTTCAAAATAAAACTACTTGATTAGGTTTAGTAGTAGATTGACTTGGTAAGGTTTAGTCAACAAAAATAAGTATAGAACTTTAGGAATACATAAGAGTTTCGGGTAAAATAACTCCAGAAATGGCGTAACTTAAGAGTTACGTGACAAATAAATCAACCTTGATTTCTGGTTTCACACACGACACGAATGCTTGTCTCCTAGGCAAAAGTCTGGCATTTTTTTACCCACCCATCCACCCCGACTTCCTCCCTACGTGGCGTTCGCGGTTCTCTATATTTCCCAGTTCACAATTATGTGGATTGATTTCATGCTGACATCATGAAAAAAAAGTGAAATTTGTGTCTATGTACAAGAATCAATACATAAAATTTCATGACTATTTCACAAGCTGCAGTATATCGGGTTTATTCATATGTCAGTGCATGAAGCAAACATAATAAGTATCCAGTCTTGGACTTTACTCAATTCTGATTCATAGTGAATAGTGAAATATTAAAAATGCAGTGGTAAATATCAGTCTAAACTGGTCCAGCACATAAATCAGGACTAATCGCCATTTTGTCTCTGTCCTCTGTATGTTTATCAGACATCAGAGGATACAGCGGAAAGTCAATTAGATGAAATGACCCGTTTGATAAGCTGCTCACACTGTGCCTGGTGTTTATTTACAGCATAAGTCACTCTGTTCAGGTCAGAGACTTGGTGTTCCTCCATGTTCCTCACTGATATGCTGCAAATGTGTTTTTATTTTTTCCTCCATCAGCTGATCAAATGGAAGCTGTCTCTTATGCGTGAAAGCAAAGACACACATTTGTAATTCTATACTTATGAGGACCATCGTATCTGCATAGTAGAGACCAATCCTGAAACCAAGGGCCGGTTGCACAAAGCACCCTAAATGTTCCCCTAAAGTATGACGCACAAGGCTTAAGAGTGTTGCACACCCTTAAAATGTTTCCTTAGCCTAGGAAAAATATTAAAAGATATTTTGGAAACCTCACCTCACCTTCATTGTCTCACAAAGCTGGCCATAGCAAAAGAAAAATGGCAGAAGAAAAGACACGACAAGAAAACCAAACTGGTCAGAGAAGGAAAAGATCATATTTCTGGAATACAGTCAAAGAAAACAGCTCCTCAAATAACAACAAACGGAAAATGATGATTGTAGGAGGAAACTGCAACAACAATGAATTCAAGAAGTCTGGTGAAGAAGTCCATCCAAAAAATAAATACAGCAACTACAACAACTTCACAACTATACACCTTGTTTGAAGTGATTGTAAAAGTGTTATATATTAACTGTTATATGGCTGACAGTAGAATACATCTATGTACAGAAATCTTTCATAATAAAGATGACATCCTCTTCTAACAAGTTACTTTCTTTCTGCCTTTTAGTATGAATTGTGTGTTTTGGTTTCGTCTGTTTGCTTATTACCCTCCCCCTCTTGTCCTCTGTCCTCTGTCTCCTTCTCACTTGGACATAATCTGCAGTCAAAACACCTGACCATTAATCAAACAAGCTCCTCTTCATGTCATAAACCTGCTTCAACAGCCATTCAGGGTTTGTCAATGCAAAATGCTTCCACCTCCTGCTAGTGATCTTTCCATCCATCCATCGTCAACCGCTTATCCCGTTAGGGGTAACGGGGGGCTGGAGCCGATCCCAGCTGGCATCGGGCGAAGGCGGGGTTCACCCTGGACAGGTCACCAGTCCATCACAGGGCACATAGAGACAGACAACATATAGACAGACAACCATTCACGCTCACATCCACACCTACGCGCAATTTAGAGTAAGAGCATGTCTTTGTCTTTGGACGGTGGGAGGAAGCCGGAGTACCCGGAGAAAACCCACGCTTACACGGGGAGAACATGCAAACTCCAACCACAGAAGAGTCCCAAGCCCGGATTCGAACCTGCGACCCTCTTGCTGTGAGGCGACAGCGCTAACCACTACACCACCGTGCAGCCCGCTAGTGATCTTTGTTTCCTGTTTATCTGTTTGCTTGCCTGCCTGTTTGACTCCACTAACTACTGCTCTCGACGCTCCAAAAATAACCTACCTGCTGCTTCAGCTCACCCCTCCCACCTGCCAGCTCAAATCCCCAGAACTCCCCTTTCCTCTAAATACTACCAACTCTGGCCTGCAAAATCTCCTGTACTAAAATACCTTTTTACCAACCTGTTGTCTGGCATCTGTATTTGGATCCAGCCACAGAAACCCTCATAAAAGCTAAGATTTCGAAGACAGACAACGGTTTCAGCAGATTTCTGCCGGTAGAAATACTGTATATGTTTGGCCGGTGGAATCCTTTGTTCCAACAAATGTCATGTACTCCATGTCAGAGCTAGCTTGCTGCCAAACAGTACAGGAACATCTTATCAATTTGGTTTCTCAACATCCAGTGTTGTACAACAAACACTGTGATGACTACCTCAACAATCAAATAAAGGACAATATATGGCTTAATGGACTCAAGACAGGATGAAACCGGAATCTTATTTAGACAAATAATTATATTGCATGAGTATCTCATTTCAATTTAGAATTATTCAAATTTGTTTCTGAGGCAGTTTTATTTTGTTTGTTTGTTAAGTGACTTCCTCTCAGTCTCTCTCAACAATATATTAATATTTAGAAGTCATAGTTAACTTTTTCAGAGCAGGAGAACATGTTGCTATGAAGTCCATAAACACACCATAGCTTTTAAACTTGCTTCACTTCCCTTCACCAGACCTCATGTTATAACTTCAGAGAAACATTGCACATTTTCTCCATTTCCTTAGACGTTTTGTGATTATGCCATACTGAAACCTATGAGTTAATTTAGAAACTGTTTGAGGAGTTTTCACTAATACAGACGCACCATGCAACAATGCAATATACAGAACCATATAGCTGATTCTCATGCAGTGATCAGTTGGAACAAATGTTTTCATCTAGATGTAAATTTTTCGGCCAAAAATCTGTACTTGGTGTGAAAGGGCTCTAAGAACTATGCAAGAACCATCTCCCGTATGCACTGGGGAAAAAAAAAAAAAAGACAACCCCTCTTTTTGGGTGTTTTAAAAAAAAAAAGAGAGGGAAAGAGTTAAAATTTTGGAGCTCCAACTGAAAAGGCTCGGTCCCCCCTGAGCTTCAGCTTAACCAAGGGACAGTCAGAAGCAACTTTCAGTGGATCTGAAAGTCCTTGATAAAAGATAAGGTTTTAAAAGGTCTGAGAGATAAGTTGGAGCTTGCCCATTTAACGATTTATATAATGATAATGAAATCTCACAAACGCTCACACAGCCAGTGAGTAGAAGCCAGAATATGGAAGATGCGCTTACATTTACGTGTACCAGTTAAAAGATGAGCTGCTGCATTCTGAAAAAGCTGTAGGTCGAGACAAAGAGGCTTGGCTAACACCAACATGCATTACAGTAATCCAGTGGTGATGAAAGCATGCATAACTTTATTTAAAATCATTAAAAGATAAAAAGGACTTAACCCTACATAACTTGATTTCACAACTGGATTTATTTTTTTTGTTTCATTTTAAAATCCTTGTCCATTCTATCCCCTATATAATTCGTAAAAGATTTAAGAAAAGGTCCCAAGAGGGAAAGGTCCATGTTGGGGTTGTAGCCTCCATTGGATCCAATAAGAATGAGAGTTTTGCTCTCTTTGAGTTTGAGAAAATTTCAAGCCATAATGTAGCAGGAGCAGCAGAAGAATATAGGGATGTGTTGTTTCTTTGTTGGACATGCCCTCACCCCGCTAATGTAACAAGATCAATGAAAGTTGGCCAGTCTTTTAATATGTCATCAGTTGTCAGTGTTGGGTGTGATTTTGAAGCTATTTGTGATTCAATGAGAAAACAGGAAAGACCGTTAAATGAAGCAATGTTGCAACAGGTGAAACTCAAACTCAAGCCAAGAGCTCTGAAGTTTTACCCTGTAAGTCACCATCATACTCAGTTTATTTGTCTTTTCTCTGTATTTTTGCAACAGTCAACAAGGGAGGTACTAAACCTAACTTCACAAATGGTCACACTGGTTTGTTCCTTTGACTGCATGCATATGGAGTTTCATCCCGTTCTCATTCCCAGGGTGTCAAATAGTGACGCTTTGTCACGGTTTGCGCCATTCCACGGCAAACGGCATCCTTTTTTCCAGTTAAACGTTGCATCACCCATATAAACTTGTGTAACTACTAAAGTACAGACGATAAGCAAGAAATGAGATGGTCAAATCAGGTGAGAACTTGATACAAAACAAAATACTTGGCTTAGTTGTTGTGTTACGAATGTGAGAAAGGAAAAATATTTTTGTAGTTTGGGGTGCCCAGCCCAGTATCGTCACCATCAGTTTAAACACAGTCATCTTTCCATATATCAAGTAAACTTTCAGCAGTTTTATCTCTCCTTTGCCCCGTTTGCTCTTGCATCTTGTGTCATGCTGCACTTCAAAAATGTTTAAGGAAGATACTAAACACACAATGCCTGCTGCAGAATTTCTACATTCAAGCAATTCCTCTAAAGTGGTCTGTCAAGGACATACTGTATCTGTGTCTTTACTTTTATACTTTTTTCTCTCTTTTTACTCTTTGTATTTTCATTCTTCTTTGCACTGTGACACACTTTGTGCTTAATTGCAATATGAAAAATGCTTTCATGAACCTGGAAAATCAGTTACATGTCTGCTTTTTTTTTAAAATTATGATAAAATCTGTGTTATCTGATACAGTCAGAAAAGCATATTGCACTGTATTGCACAAGAACACCTTAATTGCAACATGCATTAAAAAAGTCATTTGCAAATGAAGTAAAACTAAATCTCTGGTGTGTTTTCAGTCAATTTCATCCCTGATGTTTACTTGAAATCATATATTTGGAGCAGATGTATTCACATGCTTGGCACCATTCTTGCATGTAATATCATGTTTCCATCCATCATGTTAGTCCATATGGTATTAAGGTTTGAGGACACAATCCCAAACCCAAAGTCCATATCTCTGGAATGACTGTAATGAAGCATTCAGTCAATAGATCATTGTGATGAAATTACAACAAAGGAAATCAGTGTACCAATAATGACAGTGCCTTCAAATAGTGAAGGAGGATTTATCTTCCTTCAGTCAGCCGGTGACTGTGAGCTGAGTAAATTGTCACCCCCTGTGAATGTGTATGTGTGTTTCTGTGTTACGCAACTATGGATACATTGGATTTCTACATAACCAGCTGAGTCTTATCCTGAGGGGACAGAAATCAGTTTAGTAGTCAGTCGTATTAGTCAGAATTAATCAACATTTTGATGCTGCAACTCTTCTGTAATGTGACATCAGTATTACCAGTGGGGGTTGGAGCAGATTGTAACAGAACGGGAGAAGAGAAGTAGGAAATTTATTTTTTTTATCATGGAGATTTCAGTTTCTAAAGTGAATAACAAAATGGTCACAGGCCAGAGTAGTTTGCGTAGGTCCAGATCTTTGAATCCACCCAGAAACATTGTTTTCTTGGCTGAAAAATCAGTCTTTCTGGTGACCTCCGTGGTAAAACTATTAGCCAATAGCTCCATGGGCAGGAGAAACCAACACTGTTGCCAAGTGTCCTCAAGGTTGTAGGCGTGTCTTCAGTATCACCTGATGTCTTAGTTGGTTTTTACTTGGCTCCACTCCATTCTTAAAATCCCGGCAAAAACAGTATCTTGGCATGTTAGATTCAGACGGATACGATGATCCCTAGTGATTGATTAGGGGCAATTGAATCTCTCTTTCCCACAAAAATGGAGGTGTTACAGGTACTGGCTGTTACCAAATAGACCAAGTAAAATTAATAGTTTCTGCATACAGCAGTAATAAATGAGACAGTTACACATGAAAACAAACAGAGGCAATTTCAGACTGAGGATGGAAACAGGGTGTAACAAGTTGACAGTAATGTCTGATATGACACAACAGACTAGCAGCATAGGCAGCATGACTATAGATGACATCAGGGGCTGGCTGATAGACAGTAAGAGACAAAAGTTTTCAGGAAAGCCATCTAATCATTTACCATTCATCATGTGTGGCATTTTTATTAATCCTCGGTTATAGCTGTGCAGGAACCAATGTTAAAAGGAGTGGTCTAAGCAAAGTGCAGAAAAAACTGAAGACAGAGCCCCTCCCCTCAAGTCAAGTAAATATTATTTATATAGCCCAATATCACAAATTTGCCTGGAGGGGCTTTTGCCATTTGTGCAGCATATGACACCCTCTGTCCTTAGACCCTGTCTATACTGTAATAAAGTCAGTCCATAAATGCATGCAGAGATGGTTTAATCAGAAAACAGATAACACATACATTCAAACCCTTCACTTAACTTACCTACCTGAACCACATGAAATTATGTGACCTAAATGCACATCCCCAGCTGTCTCAACTGATTTGATTTATTATAATATTAGCAGAATCCCTAACAGCCCTAAAAATACCATTAAACTACAAAAACCACAACCACCCTTTAGTGATTGTATGAACCATTTTCCATGTCCTGTCCTGTATATCAAATTACCTTTATTGTACTTCCCTTGGTAGACAATGATGAACTACATTAACAATGTATAAACTTCATAAAGATTTTATTGCCAGACCCCTCTGCTGTTTCTTCAGTATGAACAAACAACAAGAGAATGTACTTATATGTCCTATGAAGCTATGTTGTTGGACTGGAGCCCAGATAGTGCTCACAGTACAGTCTCACACTGGCTGCTGGTTGCAGGATTGAGTCTCTGCCAATCAGCTTCCCCCTGCAGTGTAAACACATGTAATTTAAGGGCACACTTTATCCTTAAATGTACCATAGCATCTATATATCCTAATATATAGAGTAAGTGACTAGACCAGGATCCTATATATTTTACTCGTTATACCGTATGTCTCTTTGCTTTTTCAAATTATTCTCAGTTTTTTTTTAAGTCAGTTTCTTTTGAGCAACTAATGATTGTGCAGAATTTACCATTAGAATAAACTAAAGGACCATGTGGAGACTGCAGGTTTCTGTAGATAAATAATAGCATTGTCAGCGTACAGACTTATTTTACAAACCTGTCCTGTTACTGCTACACCTTCCATTCTGACTTCTGATCTAATTAATTTAGTCAAAGGTTCAATGCCCACTTCAAATTTTGAAATGACATATTTCCTAATCACCCACACACTAGCATCTGCCAGCTGCCTTTGCTTAAGCTTAATAATTCTACATGAACACTTTTTTAATGATTTACTTTAAATGCCAATTATTGGATTTCAGTTTCTTTATATGTGACTGATGTAAACCATAAGGGTTCCCAAATATAGTGTTCAGTGGAAGGTTAAAAGCTTTATGCACGAGTGGAACTTTTGCTGAGAGTTTTTTTTCCTTATGAATCCGTTTCCAGTACCTCTCACACCTTTGTTTTTTTTTTTCAACCATTTTCATCTTCTCTCTTACCCATTTCTGAATTATTTTTCCACTCTCTGCACCCTTTTGAATCTTCTCTTACCTCTCTAACACTCTCTCGTCTTCCTCTCTGCTCTTTGCTCCCTCACACTTGTCTCATGTTATTTACCCTCACCCTCTCTGCAGAGCTAGATACAATATTTGGCCTTTACCCCACATAGCCTTTATTCCAGCCCACATGTTCTGTCACAGCCTCCATCCATATCTATATCCACCTGTTTGAGCTAGCTACTATTCGTACTCAAATGTGTCACCTCTTGACAGTAACTACATTCAGTACATCTACAGGGAAATGTGTCATGTGACTAATTCTGTGTAGAAACTGCATATTTGGCTGTGAATATGTAATGGCACATTTAGTGATCTCCACAGCAGTGGACATCCTAACAAAGAAATCAAAGCCTTTCATGACTAATTCTGGGAGTTGATTTCTGTGTTTACTGTCCTGGGTAGACTTTTGATATGATTTATGTAATATCTCTGGCCCTGTTCAGACCTGGTATTAACATGTATCCTGAGTGATCGGATCACAAGTGGACAGCTTTAGGTACAGATGAGAATTAACTGAAGATGCATTAAGGACACATTGAGATCTGATCGCTCAGATGACATTCAGAAGTGGTCTGGGTCACATATGGCCACATTCTTTTAGCAGTGGGTACATGAATGTGTCCTCATACCTGTGTTTTTGTTTCAGTGATTTGTATGGAGCTGACACCTACCCGCCCACTCCCCTCCCCAGCTGTCTGAAGCCCTATCTGGCAGCTTCAGTCTGGCAAAGGCAGCGGTGTCAGCGGCATGGTCCCTGGGGACTGCCGGTACAATAACTTTATATTTGCATGTTAATAAAATGTATCTAAATTCACAAGGTAGGATATTACTACTGACATTTATGTAATCTGACATCACAATATATCAGCCATGTATTTAACTACATGTTTATTTGCATATATAGTGGGGAAGTGAGATCTGATCACAAGTGGTCACTCAAGATGCATGTGGAGATGCATTCTATTGCCAGGTGTGAACAGATGTATTTAAAGCTGTCCACTTGTGATCTGATCACTCAGGGTGCATGTTAATATGAGGTCTGAACAGGGCCTTAGTTGATTTTGAAAGCCTGGTTTCATGGAAAGGTGTATAAATAGCATGACATTACATTGACATTTTGCACAGTATGCATTTTAGCCTTTTCTTGGATCATTTATGTCACGATTCGTGTGTCATTTGTACACCAGGCCATTGTCCGCAGTTCGGTTCAAGCAAGAAAACCACTTAGTTAGGGTAAGATAAACATCATGGTTGAGCTTAAAATAAGAATTAAACTAAGTAAAACACATATGGAAATAACATAACACAACCACAGAAAACATGTCACAGATGTCTCCATTCACCAGAGATACCGGTCTCCTGGTTAATAGTCTGGTGTTTGTTGGACTCATCCACCTCCCCACCTGGCCACCATAAGTGGCATTCCTCACTTCTTATACAACGTCACTAACTCTTACTGAAACATTTATACGTGGATGAGTTTTAGTGACATGCAGAAGTCAAGAAGGCGTACTTTTTGAATGCCAAACGCCTTGCACATTATTGTGACGTTATACACCTTTTTGTATGAACGGGCTAGTTTGCCCTGATATACATTTTTTATTTATTTTTTTTATTATTATTATTATTATTATTATTATTATTATTATTTATTTATTTAGTTAGGATGACCTATAATCCCGATGGCCACAATAATGAATAAAAAAATAAAAAATTTAAGTGCTGAATGGATTTAATCCCCCTTGTAACCTTGCCATCTATAAAAACTATTTGAGAGAAATACATGGATGACAATAAATTGTATATGTTTGGCCTTATTTCATAGTTTACTGTCTCCATATCATTCTGATGTTGAACTACATCTTGCCAGAGACCTGAAAAATACAATAATGTAACCAGATTAAAATATATAGGTGGTGACAGGAAAATTTAGAATAGTTAAGATCTTAAATTAAATAAACTTATTATTTTGGCTCAAACTGATTGAAATAGTTGTGTTTCTTCCAACGTATCCTCATGCAAGTGTTCGTATGAAGAGTTTTTCCTAATTTTTTGTATCTTTCCCTGTGAATGTCCAGCAATACATTTATGCTTCACGGTTCACAATTACGCAAATTACATACAAACTTAATCTGTGGGATCAATACTGTATGAATTACAGTGAATTACTTTTCGTAGGTGTAGCTACGAACAGAACAGCCGGGTCTCCTGTCACTCAGTTTACCTCACTGCTGCATCCTATGTGGGGCTTCCTGTTACATTTAGTCCTAGACTTGTGTGTCAGCACCGTATTGTGTGACTTTCAACACCACTTGATTAGGTCAATCTCATTTTGAACCTGCTGTCCTTGGTGAATATTTGCAGCTGCTGATATCACTGATAGCAGCGACAGGTAAAGTGTGGAAAATTATCCAAAATTAAATCAATCTGAACGCGTCACAAATAAATGTTTTATCAGTATAAAAAGAGCATCATTAGATTGTTAACTGACCAGACATCCCAGCAGGCTCATCAGTCAGCCCTGTCTCCTAAAAATTACATTCCCATACAACAAAACTGCATCATGAATTCTGTTTAAAGGGAAACATATTTTGTGGCAGATTACCTTAGTGATGTATTGTAAATACATTTCCGATGACAGATGTTTGCATAGGGAGGAGGTCAGGGTAGATAGGTCAAACAAACACAGGACTCCCATGAGAAACCAAAAGTCAGCCTTCTCTTATTTTGATTTACATCCGTAGCTTAGATAATGTAACAAACTTTGACATTTTAAGCCAAACCGTGATGTTAACCATGTGTTTAAAACTGTTTAATATGGTGTCTGTAATCTGAGAGAAAACATGTTTCACACAACAAGGGTATAAGTCTGGTAGGTGCCTTTTAAGCTGGGTGCTTTTGTATGTTGCACTTGCATGACTCATCTAAAATTTGGACGTCTGTCTGCAGAAGTGCAGTTTTAGAGATGTCGGTAGTGGCATGCAATCAGGAGACACTTGTAAGTGCCGGTAAATATTTAAATTAAAGTCAGCTTTATCACACATTCAAACACAAGTTACTATCAGGCTACTAAGCAAACCTACACCCTTGTACCACAACGAATGTAATAGTGTTAACGTTACTGCCAAAGGCCTGTCCATCTCAACGTCCTGGGCTGAGTTTCACTCCCAGTTTGCCCCTGTGTAGGAGACAAGATTGCATTAGGTCAGCACAAAGTCAAAGCCACCTCTGAGTCTCCCCTTCCTTTACTGTGACTCATTTGGTGATTGACCTTTGGACCTCTGGGATTTTTTTCTGCTCCAAAGAAACAGCAGAAAAATGCTGTGCGATGAGATGAATGACAGCAGCCTCTGAGACAATAAGCATGTAGCCACACTTGTGTGTGTGTTTCTATGTTTGCCAAGTGGAAGTAAAGATGAAGGATGGCAACTGTTCAGCCCTCATGTATGTCTGTGTGCTTGTTTGTTTACATTCATGAGAGTACGCAGTCTATTAATATGTGTGTTTACGTGTGTGGATGGCAACAGTTTATAGCTTGTTAGGGAAGGGAGTTTGTGTGTGCATGTGTGGGTGATTTGATGAGGCTTCTGCTCTCTTTGTTTCGTTGTCTATTCAGAAAGTCACATGGATTGTGATTCTTTTCTCCTCGTTACATTTCTCTGACAGCAGAGACAACAAGGCCCCATTAACATTCCCTCTCAGACAAAAAAACGACAGTGCTGCCCTTCCTCCATGTGCATTACTGGTGCTAATGGATGCTTTTTATCACGTAGTTTGGGGCTATTTAATGATTTTACTTTCCATCCATTCCAGCATTTATTCCAGTTCAGTTTCCAGTGCAGGATGCAGACCTGGGTGCTGTCTTGTGAGCCTTTTACACACAGCACATTTTTTATGCTCTTTTGTGTCATTTTAATGAACCTAAAGAAAAGGTAATCAACCACAATGATCTTCTCTCAGGGGTCCCCTGGACAAAATCATATGATTTAAGTATCCCTATTTCTTACTATGAACCCCTGCTGCACGTGATGGGTTTGTTGACACACAGAGCTCAGTCTAGATTTGAACAAGGTCTAGTTGAGGTCAGGGCTCTGAAAGCCTCTTTAGTTCTGCATCACATCTCTCTCTCACTCCTCAGTTCTCCAACTCCTCTCAGCCTTCACCACTCTCCTATTACCTTACACTCCCCTCCTCCCCCTCTGCTGCTGATCACGCTCGCACAGCGTGAACCCGGCATGGCAGCACTAGCATGGCATTGCATTACAGCTGCACGCTCCTGCAGCAAACCCTGTCAGCTGCCTCCGCTCCACAGAAATAGCTGCTCATCTTTCTTAAACATGACCCCAACTGACATATTGAAGAGAAGATGGTCCATTATGCTGAAAATGGTCTGTCTATGTGAGAGAATCTTTTATTAGATCCTGAGAATGTTTGCTATTTAGACATAGACATGGACACTTCGCTGATTACTTAAAGCAATCGGTGCAGTAGATTGACAGGAAGGAGTCAGTGCAGGGACACTTCAACTTATCAGAGCATTTCATAGCTCAGAAACAGACCTGACCAACACAATTTTATAGATTACATTAAATGAGCACAAAATAAAAAACATATACAATTAGAGATTTGAGACATCTTTTAGACTCGTTTATCTACAAGGTCTAAAAACAGTGATGTATTGGAGGGTATACAGGATATACCCACCTCTTTTTCTGTCAGTTTACAGGATACCCACATATCAGCCTAAAAGCCATTGGAATATATAGGAGAGTATAACCACATCTTCCACAGTATCCTACCCATCTACCTGGTAATACACCCAGCTCAACAACCACTACACCACTGTCTACAAAATGCCTCAGACTTGAAATACCAACCACAAAACTGCACTGAAGTACATAATTGGAGTTATTATACCTGTTTACTTACTTTTACATTAAATGACAGCATTTTTCAGTCTGGGGAATTGTAGTCTCTTATCAGTTTTACTTGTACCTACGGCTCATATAGGAGCAAAGTGATGGTCATATAGACAGAGATTACTGATTGACCATCCACAGTGGGTGTTTAACCCCAGCAACCTGTATGAATAATTTGACCTACAAAAGATAAGACTTGAAAGACTCTTAGAACTCTGAACTCTACTCAGTTATGATTTACAGAAGTCTTTGTAGCTGAAAAACTATCCTTATCTCAACAACTCCACCCTCTTTCTATCAGAGCTTCATTATCTCCTAAGCTTTGCTTATCAACAACCTGTCAATAGTCTCTTTAGCTCTTATCATCTCTAACTGATGACTTTAGCCACGTTGTGACCAAAAATAGCATCAGGCTAATTGCACGTTTCCACCAGGCAGTCCAGTTCAGTTCATTACACATTAGAATGATTATGATTTCATTTCTTTTACCCAAAAAGTTATGGACGGTACCAATAAAACCACTCCATTCTTGGTACCACCTCAGTCGAGGTTCCAAACAAAGGCCAATACTAGTAGGTGGACAGAATCGTCACTAGCGTAACATAGAACATCCCACACAATCTCGCTGTATAAGAATTTTTTAATTAAATTAGTTATATAAATTATCTTTAAATGGCAGCTTGCAAAACTACACCGTACACTTTGTTGGACACATGGATTCAACGAATGTCATGTGCCATCATTATGGCGATCAGCTATACCTACACTGAGGGAATACTACCTGCACTGGAAACATTGCATAGAGTAAAGGACATGGCACCAACAGTGAGTCGAGTCAAGTCGAACAGAGTCCTACCATGCGGTTGAAACTTGGAGTGTACAGCCATGCAAGAGGCTGCTGAACTAAATGCTAACATCAGCACACTAACATGCCCACCATTACAATGCTGACATACTGATGGTAAGCAGGTGTAAAGGTGCTAATTATCACTAAAAACAAAGTGCAGCTGAAGTGGATGGGAATGGCCAGGTCACTCTTGGAAAAGAGATTTTAATCTCACCTGGTTAAATAAAGGATATAAATAAAAAATGGCATTAGTTTTGCAGGTATTTGGCCATAAACCAATGTTTTGGACAAGTTGAAAATGAGTTGATGATGGTGCTAGAGAAAATGTCAGGAGATCACCAAAAGTTATTAGGACTCTTTGGCCACCATGTATATCTCTATCAGGTGTCATGGCTATCGATCTAAAAGTTGCTGAGACATTTTATTAAAACTGCAAAATGGTGGTCAAAAGTCAAAGGATCACCGATGGTATCAGGACTCATCCATTAGGACACATGAATGCCAGAGCATTTCATTGCAATCCATCGACAGTTGCTGAGATATTTCACTCTGAACTTTAGATTCAGATGTGATAGAGTCACGTTACTAGTAAACCTGACAAAAGAATTACAATAATTGCATTACAGTAACAGAATATTGATTAATATTTGATCACTGCTGCCTAGTTTGACTGTTTTCCTCTGGTCAGTGAAATCTTGCAGATGTCATTGGGAGCACTGGAAGACACAGAGGCACATGATTTGATGATTAGTGACCATTATATAAAATAACTTTTTTTAAAATCAAATTTCTATCTACTGCAGCTTTAAGCCAAAATAATCACTGATCCCAACCTGAAGTTCAGTCAGGTTGTCCTGCTTCTTCTTTTTTTTTTAACCTTTTATCTTAAATAGTTCACTTTTAAAAAGACTTGATACAATGTGCAGTAAGTTCACTTCAACATGGAAAAATACTGATGTGGTGAAATATGATGTGTAGCGTTGCTGGTAAAGAGGTTCTGCTCAGCTTTGCTAACATTGAGGCACATGCTCCACATACACAAACAGAGGAATGTCGTCTGCTATTTGAGGCCAAAACACTACTTATTTCTATCATGTTTCTGACCTTTAAAGCTGAGCCAGAATCATCATTCAGACACAAATACACACTCTGACGCATAAACTGTTCACGTGACATAAACACGCAGCTACAATACTGTCTATGGTAAAACATACTTTAGTTCATGACCTTATAAACTGAGCAGTCTTCACAGCTCCGAGTGTTTATCATCAAACAATGCTGCACGCAAACAACTGGACAGAGCTGATGTGACCACAAGGATGAAGAATCCTCACCCTCTTCACCCCTCTATTGATTTTCCCAACAGATCAGAAGAGTCCAATAATCCAGTGTTTACTCTCTTCTATCACCTGAAAGGAAGCTCATCAAACACTCACTGACTGTGTGACCCTGACCCTGACCCTGGCTTTGACTGCCTGTTTGATTGACAGGTGGAGGCACACCACAATGCATGTGACAGAGAGTACAGTATCCTGTAAACCTAAACATGTAAATGAGCTGAAGCAAAGAGAGAAAAACATCACAGAGGATGCTGAACATCATCTGTTGTAATTCCGCAGTTAATTGTTCATGTCTCTTTTTTGGATTGTGTCATGGCACCTGCAAATATGCGCTTCTGACTAGCTGACAGCTGTCATATCAAGACACCTCAGACAAACAAAGGTGGAGGAATCTGTTTTTATACTAACAGTGGCTGGTGTAATGATGTGACAGCACACTGGTCTCCTGATCTGGAATCTTTCTTCATAAACTGTAAACCTTTCCACTCTGCCATGAAATTGTTTAATTCATTCTGGTCAGTGTTTGTGGACAAACATAGTTATTAGTTATTCTCTTCAGAGGCTTAAACAAAGGTAACCTCAGCCATGAACTCCCCAAATACAGACAGATTATAAAGTGCCTGACCAGAGAGGAGAATATTTTGCATTATTAGCCCTGTTCAGACCTGGTATTAACATGCATCCTGTGTGATTGGATCACAAGTGAACAGCTCTAAGTACAGCTGTGAACACATTCAAGATGCACCAAGTATGCATTGAGATCAGACTGCCAGACTACATTAAGAGGTGGTTTAGGCCACATGTGGTCATAATCTTTTTCTCTTTTTTTGCATATAGATTGGGGAAGAGTGGATCACAAGTGGTCACACGTATGTGGAGACGCATTCTAATGTCAGGTGTGAACAGATGTACTTAACCACTTGTTTTTGGATCACTCAGGATGCATGTGAAAGCCATGCCTGAGCAGGGCCATTGATACATTACAGTCAGCGGTGCCTATCACTCCGCCCCCGAGCTGCTCTGGGACAAAGGCTAAATACAGGTTTAGCAAGGATGTGTTGAGTGATTTGTTGAGTGATGAGTGCTACTGTTTATTTGAAGGACAATGGGACAGTCATGACACCATCCCCCGTGTCTCCATCCACCAGCTCCAGCCCACCCATCTCAATGGGAGCCAGGGGATCTCAACAACCGCCCACCCCAGAGGTCACCTCCCCCCAATGACAACCCTCTCTATTCTGGAGAGGGACATCAACAGACTTTTCAAGAGGCAGAACCCCTGAACAACAGCAGGGTCATACTCTGTCTCCCTCTACTTTGAAGCACCGCCCTGACCAGCTGTCGCCAGTGTTCACACCTTCTGTGACTCTGCAATCAACGCTGTGGAATCCTTCCTCTTCCTGGGTTCTGTCATCATCCAGAACCTCAAATGGGAGCTGAACAAAAACTATAAAAGTTATATTTTTTTCTCACGATTTAAAGGATCAATTGCTGGTATAGTGTGACTGAAGAAGACAATATCACTTGGTCCTGGGTTATTTCAGAGTACCGATACCCAGCCCCAATGGACACATATTCTTTGAATCGCTCCCCTCTAGCAGGAGCATGTGGTCTATCAGGACAAAAACCTAACGCCAAAAAACAGTTTCTTCCGATTTGCATCTGCCCTCATCAGTATGGTCCAGGACCCACGCATACTCTTAGGCACTGTTCAGACCTGGCATTAACATGCATCTTGTGTGATTGGATCACAAATAGACAGCTTAAAGACAGAATGCATCTCCACATGCATCTTGAGTGACCACTTGAGATCTGATCTCACTTCCCCGCTCTATATGCAAATAAACATGGAGTAAACACATAGCTAATGCAGCAGACACTGTGATGTGATATTACACAAATGTCAGTAGTAATATCCCACATATTTGTGAATTCACATGCATTTTATTGACATCAAAATAAAAGGTTATTGTACCTGTGGTCTCTGGGTGGCACTGCTGCCTTTGCCAGAAAGCAGTAGGGCACAAGGAGGAGAGAGAGTGGGCAGGCGAGTGGACGGACTGGTTTCAGCTTTTTGCAAAGCAGCGGAACAAAAACACAGACACATCTCTGATATTATGATAATAATGCACTTCACCTAGTCTGATAATCTGTAGATTATGTAGCCTAAAGATAAAATATGTTTTAATCAAATACAGTTATACCAAAGCACAGAAGCCATTTCCATGCTATGAGGCAGACAAGCTCTCTGCCTGTCAATTCACGAGGAGATCCACGGATCTCAGTTGAGTAGACAGTCCTTAATGTGACCCAGGACACATTCGCGTACATGCTGCTAACAGAATGTAGCCATATGTGGCCCAGACTACCTCTGAATGTGGTCTGAGCGATCACATCTCAATGCGTCCTCAGTGTACTGTATCTTGAATGCTATCCAGTTGTGATCTGGTCACTCAGGACGAATGTTAATAGTAGAACAGTCTGATTCTTCTTTCCTTCCTGCCTGCCAAGCCCTTTCCTTTTTAAATAGTATTTGATTTGCCTAAAAAAACAATCCTGGTAAATGGCCAGTATGTATAAGCACAATAATGTATTTTTACATTACATTACATTATTTTTTCATAATGCTGTGTCATTGTTGACAACACCAAGGCTGTTTTGGAAGTTGCTGTTGCAACTCAGTAATTTTAGTTTATGTCCAAACAAGGTTTAACAGAGATGTGCTGTCATTGCATGACACAGCATTATTGGCTGAACACAACTTCATAATAAGATGTATAACACACGCTAAACAGGAATTTTGATGTATAATAAGTAAGTAATAACTATAGTAATGTGTTTCAACATTTCTGTCTTTGTTCCTTCTTTCTTGGTTCTTCCTTTGCAGGACTAGAAGCATATATGTCTTCCAGGCAGCCTTTCCATATGCTGAGTGGCTGATGTTAGGTCTTGGAGCAGTGAGCTTTATTATACACAAGATGCCATTAAACATTCTTATGTAACAGCTTTTCTACAGAAGCTCTTTGAGGAGCAGCTCGCTAGTGGGCAACAATCATCCACTCTGCTTTTATCTGACGCACAAAAACACTGAGCTAAAAGGTTTGTGTGAAGGTTGATAAAGTGAAGCATGTCTCATTAACCTCTGCCAGAAACTCGCGATAGTATTATATTCACACCTGTAGCAGCAAACAAAGTCATTTCTGTGAAACAAAGATGTGACGTTTCCTCTGGTCTTTGTTGAAGCCTGAACTAAATATAGAGCTCTTTTATTGTGTGTGATACATTTCAGTATCTGAGCCAAGAAACTTGCCAAAATGAAACTCCCAGCACAGTTAAAACTCTGACTTCAGCTGTGTTCTCACCACCACTCTAAAATCATTTTTTTTTTCCTGCAGCAGCTGAGGAACATTTAGTACTGACGGGCTTAACTGGTACCTGAAACAGCACTTTGTAGCCAAATTTGTTGGAGTGGTCAAGACCAGAAACAAATGCAGCTCTTGCTAATCGGCCATAAGATCTGACCCAAAAACCTGTTTCATGAGCCCCCTCTGCCTTTCGAAAACGAAAGCCTTCAAACCTGAGGCATTACTCTAAAATTAGAAATCAGTTGCCAGCAGTTGTTACGGCCTTGATGTTTGAAGCTCAGCCCCAGAAACACCCTTGCATGTTCTGTGAGGAAGCAATGTCGTAGCACAGAAACAAGAAGGTCTTTGTTGGTTGCTGGGGTTTTTTTTTTTTTTTTTTTGGCAAAATAGTCCTACCTGAGCACCCTTGAGCCACTACTGCATTTGTGCACATTTAGTTGTATACATAAATGTTTTTGCTTTGCGCTCAATGTCAGTGGGGATAAAATGATATATATTATAGTTTGCCAATTAAGTTTAATATATTTTTTTAATTTCTGGTATATAGTTAGTGTTCCATTAGAGTTTAAAGATAAAACATTATTTGCTAATTAAATTATAAAAAAGAAAAATTACAGAAAAATATGACCACGTTTTTTTTATGACAGCAAGACGTAAGGATTGTTTTTCTCACATCTCAAAGTGTCACATCAACCTGATTGTAGTTCCTCTTCCCCTGCCATGTACTAACTCTCCTGCCACTCCCTCCCTGTCCTGCAGTACACCAGTGTTCCCATCATTCTCCATTACCTTTACTATGTACTGTCCCACTTCTATTCACTCTCTGGCAGATTGTATTATGTGCTTTCTGCTTACCGTTCATCAACTGTCCACTTTGTAGACTTTTGTCCCTTTGCTTGATCCTTAACTAGATTGTTTGCCTTGCCTTTCTACCTACATACCTTTCAAGTTTACCTGCACAGTCGCTGAGTTGTGCGTTCGACGCCAAACATGGTAACACTGAAATATTACACAACTAATGGCATAATTGGTATGCAATTTTGTAGGGATTTTGATAAGGATCATGGTCCACATTGTATTGTAGCTTAAATTAACATTCAGTTTCATCATGGACTTTATTTATTTGTGACTTCACCTTACTTTCTCTTATTGCACCATGTGTGATAACATCATGAGTCATGAGCAGGGTTGCCAACTTTCTCACTACCAAATAAGGCACAAAAGGTGGTGCGCCACAATGTTATGGTGTGGTGTTGTGTGACTATACAGTGTATATTCATATTCTTATTCAATTGTATATTCCAGGAAAACAAGGGCATTAAGTCTTTTTCCACAGATATTTTGTGCTGCTCTTGATTGATTCAAGCACATCCAGAGACAAGTACTGACATCACAAATGATTTTTGATGTGTTGCACCTGTTTTCTCGAGGAACCATTTAATGGTCATCAGAGAGAAAATCCTCTCTACAAAGGTGTTTGAGCCTGGCACATTGAAGGCAATATAAAGACAATAAGACAATCCTGAACATGCTGATCACTCTGGTTTTCCCAGTTTTGGAAAACTGCCTCCCATCTCTCACTGGCGGATTTTGTGATATCTTGCTATCTGCAATTGTGTCATTTTCTGCAGGAGATCTCATAAAGAATGCTTGCACCTTTAGCTGCTATGGCCTTCTTGTGCATTTCCATGAAAGCATGTGTTAGGTCATTCCCATCTCCATGGCCAATTGAGAATTCCTGATTGCATAAAGCACAGGAGTCTTTTGAGTCACTGCTGATCTCACCCTTGGCATGATCAGCACATGATCTGCTGCTGCTGCTGTATCAGAGAGTTACTCAGAGTAAAGTAGCAGCCAAAACGGGACAAGGGAGGTCCCAATTCACGGGACGCTTTGCTAATATGGGACAGTTCTCAATAGTCATGAGTCATGTGTTTCTGCTAATTATAGTTTATCCTCTACGTGTGTGTGTGTGTGTGTGTGTGTGTGTGTGTGTGTGTGTGTGTGTGTGTGTGTGATTTGTGGCTCATGTGCCTCCTTACATGTCTACATGTACAGACAGCCCTCCTGGCCACGTTCCAGCTCGTCAGACAGACAGTCTGTTGCACCAAGGAGCTCCTCAGCCCTCAGCAGACCCACATGGACTACACACAGACTATTTCCATCCTGGTTAACCACTGTTACACAACCATAGAACAGAACCTTTGTGCTGAGAAAGACATGTCCTGAAACCTGTGAGCCTTTAAAAAAGAATCATCTATAAAATTCTAAATACATCTCTGCCGGTGGACTTTCTCCAGGACAAATCTGTATTTTGTGTTTTATATATGCGTACAGCTCTGTATGCAGCAAAGTGAAGCTCACTGTGCCTCCTGTATTTCCGCCAAATTTGAGTGAGTACGTAATATACAGTATACTGTCTTACGAACAACTTTTTTTTGTCTTAGTTTGAAAATCTCCATCCTCTTTTTATCAGTCCCCATGTAATTTTATTATATCAAAATCAGATAAAATGTAGCCTAACATTTACTTGAAAAGCTTTTATGACTTTTATTTTGAAAACAGCTATCAACATCTCAAAAAGAGTTGCGTAAATTGTCAGCGTCATAAAGCTTGGACGGTGTTTTCCATGTTTTGCTTTGCTACGTGACTACTTGTAAATCACAGTGTTATATATATATATATATATATATATATATATATAATTTTCCAGGTGAAAACTGTGGAGTTGTGGAAAAATGTTTCTGCCTTTACTTATTCTTTTGAATCTGTTCTTTGTGCTGTCATATATCTGTGCTTCTGTGTGTGTTCACATGTGCATTAAAGCATGTGGAGATGTGTTTGAGGTCATACACGTGTGAACTGGGGTTATCACTGTCTAACTCACCTATAGATTAAAATTACACAGCTTTCTAACCACAGCAACAAAAACCACATTGTTAGAGTGAAAACCATTTAAATGCCACCCTCCTGTAATTATTGCTTGCTAAATGTGTAGATTTTTCCATCCTACTGTCCTGAAATTAATATCCCAGATTTTGAAAAGCAAAAAACAAAAATAAAAATCAAGCAATTATCTTGGATCTCACTATGTGGTGGGCAAAAAAACATTAACCCTCCACAATATTTTAATCAACAAAACAAAAGTTTCATGTCACACGAAGAAGAAAATACAGCCCTGCTACTGAAACAGGTATCACGTACATTGTAGGCTGAACTAGATTACCTGAATGCAAGGTGCAACAAAACTGCAAGAAGCATCACAGAGAGAAAGAAGATAAGATAAGATATTCCTTTATTAGTCCCACAGTGAAGAAATTTAGGGAGTGAAATATAAATTGCAACAACTCTGAGATCCTTTCATTCCCTTTGTTGGTTTCTGGTTTCACTTTGGCAGACATTGCTTAGAAGTTTTCAACTTTTTTCATATCATGTTTTATAAGATTTCTGCTTCAATCCAATTTATTTTGTGCTGTTTTCAAAATAATTTATGGAAAATTGTTTTCCATAAATAAAAAACCAACATCTCTTCACAGAATTTTCCTTAGACCTCGTTATGAGCACTTTATATTAGCACTTCCACTATTCTAAAGTACTATCAATAATAATTGTTGAAAACAATGTTCTAAAAGACTTCCATGTTTGATAACCTGACCTGCCCAGTGGACCCGCTGTGGATCAATACAGGGTGATCAGTGAAACTAATCAAACACACACAAACAGACACTGAAATAATAGCACCTGTCCCGGCTCATTGCTTATCTATCTGGTCACGTGCCAGCGAAAGAGCTTCCCATGTGACCTTTCAACTTGGATACACACACACACACACACACACACACACACAAGCAGTGTCAGAAAGGACATAAACACTCAGTTCATTCATGTGGCCTTGTCAAGTCCAACTACACACACCCACTCAAATTTGTGTGCTCGATATAAAGCACAAATGTTAAGCTTCACCTCCCGTCAAAACACGCAAGAAAAAGTATAAGTACAGTGTTTTTGGAGGAGACAAAATCCATTCATTGTGGACAGTTTGATGTGGTGTTTTCATGCTAACCTGCAGTTGTGTTTCTGCTGAGGCGTGTCTTCCCTCCATGCTACTGAACACAACAGTAATTATTTATACTTTATTCTCACCTGTTTCAGCCTGTTCATTCAGATGTAAGACAACTATTATTCTCACAGGCAAATTTCACTAAAAGCATTGCCTGGCCATAACTATGCTGTCAGGCCAATAGCGTCGTGCTGCGCCTGTGCTGTTTGCACATATTTAAATTAGGTAATATATGCATGCATTTAGCTTAAAATCTGCCTGTTAAGCAAATGAGTCCCAAAACAGATCAATTCACAAAGATCAGCACTAATAGCCACAGTTGCAGCAAAAATTATTAGTCTCCAGAGAGTTTCAAATCCATTCATTTTGGGATGCAAAGACAGCCCAGTCTATATGGCCCGAGCCTGGCCCAAATCAACTCAGTGTGTCGGGTCCCGCAGGGCTTCTGAGTCACGTTGACTTCACAACCACACCTCACAACAAGTGCATTTATACTCTGCCACATTAATAATTCTATTCAAATGCAAAAAAAAGGCAAATTACTTTCAGCTGTAAAATGTTCTGAGCGTGTTTACTCTAATATAATTTACAAAATATCTTTTGTGAATTGTACCTTGAGAACGGCCAGATAGCAGTTTCAAATGATGCAAAATTCATGATGCGTTCAGTGTCCATGCCTTGTGAGTTTGCCCCTCTGTGTAATTCAAGACAATAAGCCTGTATTTGCTGTGTGGCATAGAGATGCCTTCAGGTTGGTGGGATATTTGCAACAAATTTGAGTCAGATAGCTTATAAGCTACCAGTGAGTTACCATTTAGTACAGACTTTAATTTACTGAATTTGATTTACTTATGATTCAGTATATCTGAAGATTAATAATGATTCATTCAGTAGCACTTTCTCTTCCTATTAATTTCACAAGGAACTGGCTTGGGCAACAGTTAAACTGAATGAACTGTGTCGTTTTGATTCTTACTGGTGTATCTTTTAGTCTGCCTAAATGGCATAGAGTATATTTAAACAAGTTATCAGCTTTTTAATCTTTAACAGGAAACCATGCAGACATGCTAGTCACCTCTTGCCAGAACTTAGCGGGCCTCATTAAAGCAGATTCGCCAGCACATTGATTTTCTTGGGATTTTTCTTCATCTTCACGTCTTTTACACCACATTCTTTCTTCATTATTCAGTGTATATCTCTCTTTAATGCACAGGAAAACACACAATACTCTTTTCTATGCACATGTTCTATGTTATCTTTACAGTCACTGACCCATGATTGCATGGGTCACGAATGTGTTTTTGTGTTTTCACAAGAATAGTACAGCTCGATAAACACAGTAATTTTAATCTGTAATTAAAACTGAACCGTAGCTTGCACTTCAGCCTGACACAGGAAAAGCTTTTTATGGTGATCCTGTTTTTATATTCCAGATTTATTTCAAATTATCCTCATTGTACTCAGTTTTATATATAAATTGCACCCGTAGCTTTAAAAAGCAGGCCATTCCCCCAAATTGCTCTTAAATGACTTTGAGTAACCCATTTACATCCCACATGTTTTTGTGACCTTACTATCACTGCATGGGAGGTTTCTGTCTTTGGATTTTCATTGCATCATTTGGGTCCAGTCATTCTCTAGATGCAGTTCAGAATCTGTTAATGTTTGACCTGTGTAAAATGTTTAGCTACATGTGAGTCCAGCTGCACATTCCCTGGCTGGAGGTGGGGGCGGAGGGCGCTACTGGTAAAATGATTTGTCATTTCCTTCATTGGAATATAAACAGGAACCCATAACAGAGAAACGGAAATAAGAGAAGGCCATGCAATAAATAGAAAGACGGTGAATGCTACTACATGCGTATGCGAAGGGAATGAAAGATGGAGGGTTGGAGAAAAAAAGAATGGTTATAGTGATCCATCAGGAAATTACAAGTATTAAAGGAATGTGGTTCCATCAGCCAGCAGGTGGAGATGAGCTGGAGTCTAAGGGCAGGTTGACTTTAGGATGAAGCTGTCTTTTGAATCTGATATGGGATCAGCTTTTCCATGTTCCACAGTAAACCCTACAGTAAGAACTGGAGGTCCAATTCGTCTCTGAAGATCAAATTGTTGAAATTTTAAAGTCTGTTTAGAATATCCAGCAAACAGAAAGCCAGCGCATGTACAGTATGCTTTACACAAACCGTTTTCATCCTTTTACAATCACTTAGAGGTTTTATTTTCTCATGTATAAACTGATGGAATGTTTCAAGTTCTGCAGGTTGTCCACTTTTGAATAAATGTTACTTGTTTATTTTTGTCAGCGTGTTTGCATGATGAGCCATGACTTTTTCCGAAGCAATTAATCATGTGATTGTCCATTGTGCACATTTTTTATCTGTTCAAAATGTACCTTAAATGGAGATTTGTAAAGTATTTAATACTCTTCAACATCAACTTTTCCTTGCCAAAATTTTGTGCAAGTTTGGAATGTTATTTAACATCCTTCCTAAGAATAGGGTTAGTACCAATTGATTCCTTAGGACTTTTAGTCTCATATGATACTAGTATCTTCACTCTAGCTTTAAAAATTAGCCCACAACAACCTCACAAATGTTGTGTTAATAAATTAGAATGTTAACTTTGACAGCCCTAGCAACATCATATACTGGATATCAGAAATATCTGCAGAGATATTACAAGTGTGTAGATCAGTTCCTACTATAATGGTTACTCAGTACACTGTGACTCATGAAAATGTTATGTCATGGTATTGTTAAGTGCTTTGAGTGAAGATTTGCCATACATAAGAGATATACCCAGAAAAGCAAAGTTAAACCTGTACTTAAAGAGTTAAAGCTATGATAAAGCAGGAATTTGCTTGGGTAGGTCATCCTGGTCCAGCCTGAGGTCTTTCCTTTGTGCATGCCAAAGAAAGGGAGTGAGCATTCTTCCTGCTGGATATGAATCCAGCATGGACGATTGAAATGAGTCTCAGGGAAGCAACTGCAAACTGCTGCAGGCGAGACTTCTTTTCTGCTTTGTACAATATATGGAGCGTTTTGCATTATTTTGATAACGCTACTGCTAAAGTGTGTTTTCTGGAGTCTATGAAGTTCAAGGTTTGTTTGTTTAATTTAAGGGTCTTGCATGTGAAGACGAATTTTGCAAGTCAAATCTGGTAGAATGTGTGTGCAGAATTGGTTATTTGAGAGAGTTTTACACATGTAGGATTTAATGTCTTGTTAGTGGTTGTATTGGTGGCTCTTGCATGCATGAGTGCATCAGGCAGGTCAACATAAATGGACTGACTGATGACTGGTCACATTGGTTTTCAGTGATTTTTTTTGTGTCTTTCAAATAATGGCAGGGTCTTAGTATTAGCTTTAGCTGTAGTTGGACAAAGAAAGGGGAAAACACAATTACAGGTGCTTGATACTACTACGGCTGTCACAGTGTAATGTACCACACATCAGTTCAATTAAGTCAAAGTCTTCTGTTGAACAAAATGACTATTTTTCCTCATTAATTTATTTATTCTGACTGATTGCTCTTTACTTAAATGTTAAGCTGTTACTGGAAATCTTTATTTCCTGCCAATGTTTCAAAATAAAAGCTCTCATGCAAAGGTAATACATTACACTTCCTCCCTTAATAGCTGTAAGCCTTTTAATGTGAAACAGGTGGAGGAAGAATTTATTTTGCACTAAACATACAGGAGTATGTGCAATTCAACACGTCAAATAGGGGCAGTATACACATTATATTTATAATAATACAGACAGAAAAGAAAATGTATAAATAACAAAGGCCTTTCTCAAATAAAGGCGTGGTTTTCCCTTTGTTCGGAAAAACGAAGGCTCCACCCTCTCCATAAATTAATGACGCAACTCGGTGTTTGTAAACACAAGACTATCATTTGCATATAGTTTGCTCTTCTGTTTACAAACAGTACTTATGTAATCAAACCTTTTATAGCGTCATGAGCCATGAATAACTTAAATTTGTTGTTATGTATGAGTCATGGCTGTAAAAGTGTCTGTTATGAATTATTGTGCCGGAAGTACTTGTTGGATTATATATATATATATATATATATATATATATATATAACATATATAACATATATAACATATATATGTATGTATATATATATATATATATATATATATATATATATATATATATATATATATATATATATATATATGTATACTATTTTTACTTCTACTCTGCCTTCCCAAAATGTGTAAAGAGGTAATTTAAAAATTCTTGTAAAAAATACCTTATGCACTTGCATGAAAGCACCCTCTTGATAGTCAAAAATTTTAAAAATGAACACTGTGTAGAAACTGCCAACACATTCATAACAAAGGAGGACTCGTGACTATTTTAGCTCAAATATAGAAATTTATTTCTGAAAGGGAAAAACATGACACACATACCTTCAAGTGTAACAAAATGCTGGGGTACATTCCTTTCTTCACAGCGAGAAAAACAAAGATTGTTTCAAAAAAGAAAAACCTGACTTCCAGCCACACATACTGTACACTCATCGCAGAATTACACAAATATAACATTCGTCTTCGATCATACTTTCTTGACATACTTTAACCACTGAAATTTCCAGACATCTTCCTCGCTTGAGACAGCCAATCACATGCAGAGTCTCTCTTGTGATCTATTGATAGCAGCTCAGTTCATCAACAAACTTACCTTATTATTACATCATCCAAACATTTTTCATCAGAAGTGTGCAATTTACATGGAGGAAAAGAAAGGGCTGCAATGATTCAAGTTAAATGAAGGCCACTTTGAATCATGTTTAATTATTTTCTTATTTGAAGGTGCACATGTTTAGTGTGTATTTTTCATTATTTTAGTAGAGAAGCAGTCTGTCGCCATGCACTCACCTTCAATATGAAGGACTTAATCAGCTTCATTTCCACTTCTTCAGTTTACAGACATCACATTGAGAAGGGTATCTCAATCAGTGCATTCTTAACCAATACATCAGGCCCTCAAAGGGGATTCAACATTAGTTGTGGGTTGTACAATTGTCTGTATTTTAGTGGACAGCCACTCTGAGAAGGCACATTAATATTTCACAAAAGAGGAATATGTGAAAAATGATAGATTTTCCCCATTTACCCCTCATCCTCCAACCACAGATCATTAGGTCTCTCAGGCCAAATGACCGTGTTACAGCAAGAAGCAGGTCAGTTGAGCACATTACAGTTAGGTTACTGTCTGGTCTGTACACTTCCTCTGCTAAAAAAGCTGAGGTTGTTTGCTTCAGTTTAGTTTGTGGCTGAGAGCCAGTCTAAGCTCAAACACAGCTGGAATTGCACTGAATGCCCTTTCAGTGTCTATTATATTATTCCAGTGCCATATCAGCAAACAGTCTGATGTTTTCACCAATAAGGCACAGTGTTATCAATCTGACCCCAGCTTTGCCAGCCAGGAAAGAGTCCATTGGACATGCGTGGGCTGCCAAACTGATCAAACTCCATCTCCAGCACCTTCACACCCCCGTTTTTGTTCTCTGAAGGCTTCTTTTGCTCAACAGAAGTAGAGGGCGTCCGAATGTTCAAGTCCTCTCCGTTCCAGCCAACATGCTTGAGAACGTAGTTCTTGCCGTCATTATTGTCCCAGAACGTCTGGCCCTGGGATTTGAAGCAGATGCAGAACTCGACACGATTCTGTGGTGGGATGTGGGCAGGCAGCTCCAGGACGAATGCAAAGGTGTCAGTGTCCTGGCAGCTGTAGACGTTGTTCATGAAGGTGCACTTGATGTCAGTGAAGTTGGCCCACGAGTCAAAGGTTGCGCGCAACTGCACTGACTTCTCAAACCCCATGTTCCTAACCTTGATGGTGCCGGTCAGTGAGCGCTCCTGCAGTGAGCAGTTCTCCAAACAGACTGAGTTTTGAATCAGGCGGTTCCGGAAATCCAGGTAGTCGGCTGAGGGCTGTTTAAAGTCCAAAGCCAGGGTACGCATCGAGCTGATCTTAAGATCCATTGTAGCTGTTTCCAGGTCTGTCATGTCAAACTGTAGATCCTCGCTGATTCCCCTACGCTTGTTTTGATATGGCTCATCGTCGAACTTGGAGAAGACATGGATGGCGGTAAGTGACATGCCCTTCGTGTCTGCAAACACCACCCTCTTCTTTCCAGCCTTGTCATTGTTCCAGCCTACACAGCTGCCATCAGTCACTGCTTTCTGCTGGTTGCTGAGGCATGGCCGCAGGGGTTTGTAGAGCTGCTGGTTGTGGCTATGAGTGGTGGACTGGTTGACCCTGTTCTTGGTCCTCTGCAGCTCCTCGTAGGAGGTGAGGAAACCTCGGAGAGGAGGCGGAGAGTGGCTGATGTAGAATCTCATAGCCACATCCATTGGCATTACTGGGCCAGGCATTGCTGATGGACTGAAAGACCTGAGCACACTGAGGGAGGGAGAGGGGGAGAGAGGAAGGGAGGAGGTGGTAGTGGTGGTGGGTGGGGGTGGGGGGGTTGGGGGGCATTTGGGGGTGGTGGAAAGAGACAGAGGGGACAGATTAGAACAGTGGCTTCTCTTTTCTGACTTTAAAAAAAAGTTCTGGTTTGATGTAACTTGTCACTTCTGCAATCAGGAAGTTGCCAAGACCGTAATTTCTGTTTCTGTGAAAAGTCACCATTTCACCAATTATGCTTCTGGTTTTATAGTATGTACATTCAATCTAAACTATGTTTAGAATCTAAGGCATGCACAAAAAAAATAAAAATAAATAAAACTGATTTTCAATTGTTTATATGTTTCAGCATGACATGCGTCACGTTTGCAAAAACAAAAGCTTTCTGATTCTTACCTTGCAGCACTCATGGAATAAGAAAAATAGAAAAGTTCCAAAGAGAAAAGACTTTTTTAAAAAAAAAAAGTTTTCTGTCCCTTCAGACTTGTAGCTACAGAGCAGCTTGTTCTAAAAGTGCATGATGTGGTCACTCCTCCTTTTCTTCCGCCTCTCTCTTGCTCTTCCTGTCTTACAGTGCGGGGTTTGCTCAGCACTCAGGGATTTCAACTGCCACATAGAGACAATTTGCATATGCTGTCATATGGTTCTTCAAACAGCCAATGAAAAGTTAGTGGAGTTCCTCGCCAACCAATCAGCATAAGCTTGGCCTGGCTGCTGGCCAGCTGATAGGGGAGTGTCCCTGCATGGGCCTCATGGTTGGGATGCCTCAGCCTGTTACCTCAGCTGTTATTTGAGAAACATGATGGACCCCTGCTGGTGTTGGGGATGATCTTCACATCACCCACTGCAGAGTGCACGCTACACAAACCCTCTGGCGCTGCCTGACAGGGATTCCCGCACCATATCACAGCAGGATTATTTCTGTCAAAGTGACTTTGCAGATAGAGAAGAGTGAAAAAGCTGATTGTTCTATATAGGGTTACGAAACAAAGCAGATGTGAATCTTGAATACATTGCATTTTTAGACTTAACATTTGAAATTGATTATTTAAAGTGATATACAGTATATTCAAAGAAAATAGATAGAAAATAAGTTCACTTCTATAATTTGGGAAAGTAAGGCTTTGTAAAACATGGGCCGATGATGTTCTTTTCCAGAGATCCATTATTTTTGTTTTCTTTAATCATTCTATAATGACAGGTGATTACTAGTTAATTAATGCTATTAGTAAAATTTGTGTTTTCAAATGGAATTTAATTGTAGCTCCATCCTGATGGGTCAGCACACTTGTGGACCAACAACAGCAAAAAAAAAATCACAAAATGTGAATCTCTCAAACCAAACATTTATTTATTAAAATACAGATATTTTAAAGTCATAGCTTTAAGCGAATAAACATCTTTGGAAATGTGAAAAATAGACCACACTGACATTAAGACATTGTGATTTCTGGAATGTGTTTTGCAGTGTCACATAATGGGGTTCATGAGTTGATCTGATGTGACTGGTGGCTTTTTAGCACCTTGGGTAAAAATGTTACAGGGATTTCAACTCACATCAGACCAAAATACATGACGTGAGAAAACACTTTTCCTAATTAGTGATCACTGAAGACTAATAAGATTAAAATTCAAGAAGGTTTGATAGATTTTCAATAAAAAATATTATTGCCCAAAGATTAAAAACTTAGGAAGTAAAAGTTGAGGGTTTCGAATTCCCTCTCTTAGTCACAGTTGTTTTGACTCAAATACGTGTTGACAGAGATGCTATTTTTAAGGCTATGCTTCATTGATTTTTAGCGGTGGGTTAAACATTATCCTCAACCATCAAATGGAACAAAGTTGACTTTATTTGGAGAATTGAGACCCATCAGGGGCATTTTTTACAACTGACAGAGTAAACTTTTCTTAACTTTGTACTTATTTTTCTACCAGAAAACAATGTACTCAGTCACAATGTGAAATTGTAGGTTAACCTGACCACCTTTTTTGATTATTTAGTAAGCTGGCTGAGTTGAAGCCCTGTTTGAGCCCCTTAGAGACCAGTAGTTTGAACTGAGGGACAGACTCTGATGCTCACACTTACAAAATGTACGCTTTCTGATCTTTGCAAGCCTCCAGGACAGAGAAGGATTTTCACGTCAGCAATACCTCTGTATCATCCACTGTGAGACTTTAGACTCAAAGCACCAAACATGCCACTTTCACATGGTCATAATGACAACAGACAGCATTTATCACAGCCTTGTCTGGCTGCCTAAGGTTACTAAAATCAGTGTCAACACAGCCTCAGGATTGCATCAGAAGACTTATTACTTTATATAGCAGCGTTTACAACCAAGCAAATTCAAATGCTGTGAAAAGAAATAAAGGTCAACAATAAACCATTTCAAAACACTGATAACAGGTTTGTGATAATAAAATAATTAGTATGGCTGAAAGAGACCATACTTGTTGTAAGTTAGATATTCAAATATAATATGATTGTACTGTTTATGTGCAACTTTTATTTCTAGCTCTGTCAAAGAAGTTTATGTTTTCACACATACTTTAGTTTGTGAGATATGAGAAGAAAATATGTTTTTTCTGCTTTCGGCTGAAATGTGGTGCAGCCCTTCAAAAAAAATCATAAAGTGATGAAAAAAAACATTGAGTTATCTACGTAAGTCAGAACTGTGCTGCAAAGTATTATCTGTATATTAAATTGTGTTTTCATGTGTATATAATATAGTGTCATCTGTATACAAGTATAATCAACAATTATTTATGTGCTGCCCTAAGTTATTAATGTAGAACATAAGGAGAACAGGACCTAAAATTGGTCCGTTACGGATCGGAGTGCACATCTTCAACCATAACACATTGGGATGTGTTTTGGAGGTTTATTCCTGAACCAGTAACCCAACCTGTGCAGCCAAAATTCTTCTGTTTATGTGCAATTTTTGTTTCCAGCTGCATCAAAGAAGTTTATGTATTCACCCATATCTTAGTTTGTGAGATATAAGAAGAAAATAGTTGTTTATTTGAGGCCGGTGAGGGCTTTCCAGTAGGCTTTCTTCTCTCTTCATCATTTTCATATATAAATACCCAGTGAAAGTTTGAAAGTCTGGAATTTCAAACAAAGGTTAAACAAACTAAAATCATACTGAGGCAACAGGTGTGCAAGTTGGGATGACCTAAAAATGACAATTACAATAATCACACTCACTCACATGATGTTACCTCACTGGATGTTGCAGTTTTGTAGTTGGGGCTTGTATTTATCAGAAACAGTGTTGCTCAAGAAATACAAAAAGGGAAGCTGCTGATTGCTCTTCCATAATATATGATAATTGTCCATCCATCCATCCATACAATAATACATACAACCACCCATAGAGCTCTTACTACAATTATTGGCATTACAGTTAGATTATTTTTGCAATGAAGTGATGAAGTGTTTAGTTTATAAAATTATGGAAAATAACAAAAATGTGCATTCCCCAGAGACCAAGGCAACATCCTTACAATCTTCATATTTGAAAAACTGGAACCAGATAATAGTATTATATATATATATATATATATATATATTTATATATATTTGTTGTTAATTCCCAGATTGATGTATCCATTCCTTCATTAAAGAGGTAATTGTTTCATCACTATTTTAAACCAATTTATGCTAGCAGGGGTCACAGCAGGTAATCGAACCACCAACCTTCTGATGGGTAGATGAACTGCTCAACTCTCTGAGTCACAGTCGCCAGTTCAGTAGCTCAGTGTTGTGCACTCTGTTGGAGCTTTTCTCATGTTATTTAATTTTTCTCTCTGTTGCAAGTCAAATTCAGTCACATTTACTGCTTCGCACGTACTGCTGTGTACATATTGCTAAACTGCAAACATTAAGTGGGGACGATAAACCACAGAGATTAGCAGTAAGATCAACATTTGTATAATAACATTGCATCACAATGTCAAATCAAAACAATTTTTGATCATTAAAACCTTTAAGGCAGTGGTGCACATATTTATGAAGTCAAAAAGATAATTAGAGTGGACATCTACATAAGTACAACTGATCAAGTATTACACTGTTTACTGTAAGAGATTTGAGGTATATATATATATATATATATATATATATATATATATATATATATATATATATATATATATAAAATAATACAAACTTATATCTTTCCACCACATTTTATATTATAATTTCTTTTTTCCACTATCTGAAGGATACAGTATGGCTACTAGTTATTTTGCAGATTTAGATGCAGTCTCATAAATCATTCAATGTAATATTACCACTGCCTACCCATTAGCCTAAAATTTGTTGTTAATACTTCTGTACTTAAACTCAAACAATTGCAATTGAATGCTGTAGTCTTTTTGTAATGATGTATATTTATATTATATTGGTATCGCTACTGGTCACTATAAATAAACAGCTTCATTTTCTACTTTGTGTGATCTGATTTCAGATTTGAATTATTGTTCTTGTTATTTAATCTGGGAATCCACTGCAGGAAAGATCATTCCTGTGTAAACATGACAGTAAACTTTCATTGTCTGTTTGGAAATGTCAGCATTACAACAGAAACATAACAGATCTCAAGTCAACAGGAAGGTTGTGACACTTTTGGTAACAGAGAGAACGAGAGAGAGAGAGAGAGAGAGAGAGAGGATGGACCTTGTGACACCCTTGGCTCATATGTGTGATTTACTGCCAGTTGGCACGGTTACTATTCACGTAGCAACAACTCGATGGCCTTCAGACAAAAGGGATCAGGAGAGGCTATCAGACCCTTCCCATAAACCCTTAGGTCCAGCAGAGCAGAGTCTAATATCAAGCATACCTGTATGATAGCCAGAATAAAAATAGTCGTGTGTTATTCAGTTTCACCTTTATTTATTCAGGTCATTAAGAAGAAGAAGATCTACCTTTATTAGTCCCACAATGGGGAAATTCAATTTACACTCTGTTTAACTCATACATGGTACATGCAGACCTGAAACACACATACATGCATTAATGGAGAGATGTCAGAGTGAGGGGGCTGCTCCTGACAAGCGCCCCGAGCAGTTGGGGGTTTGGTGCCTTGCTCAGGGGCACCTCGGCAGTGCCCAAGAGGTAAACTGGCACCTCTCCAGCTACCAGTTCACACTCAGTTTTTGGTCCATGTCGGGACTTGAACCGGTGACCCTCCGGTTCCCAAGCCAACTCCCTACAGACTGAGCTACTGCCGCCCCATATTACATGTCATGCCCCATGTCACCCCATTACAGTGACAGTAATACAGTCAATGGTCAAGATCAAACTGTATCAGTTAAGTCGTTGATAGTTAAAAAACGAAACAAAAAATGCTTTGTATTCTGCTCGTATTAGAAAGCAGCTGACACCTTCACACTATGAGTAGAGTAATTATCGACCAATCATGAAAGACACATGTTAACATGCATGCAGAGGCTGTATTTAAGACAAAACAGGCTGACAGCTGTCTGCCTTGAGTCACAAGCTTCATATGCTGCATTTTATTTGTGTATTCTGCGAAGAAACCATTAACCCTTCACACCTTCAATTTCAAAACCATTAGAAAAGCAACACCTTTTCCTTCCTTTAAAAAACAGTTGAGTCATCTTTGTATGACAGAACTGTGCTGCAAAGTATTACATGCATATTCAATTGTGTCTTCAAATGGATATAATATACAATAGTGTCATCTGCATACAAGTGTAATCAGCAATTATTTATGTGCTACCCTCAGTTATTAATGTAGATCAGGGGTGTCCAAACTTTTTGCAAAGAGGGCCGGATTTGGTGAGGTTAAAATATGACCATAGACCATTCAGCCTGACAAGATAACAGAATAACAGTTAACTGAACATCAAAAATGAAAAAAAACAAAATTTGTTATTTGATTTAGAATCAGATATCAAACACAAAATTTGTGTCAATTTTGGAGTTGGATCAAAATATGAAATGGAAAAATGAGTGGTGGACCAAATTTGATTTTAATATTTAATGTTGAGTATTTGTATGTTTGTTTCTTAAGAACCTAATGTTTGTTATCAATAAATATGAACTCAATTTAATTTGTCAGGTTTACAAGACCCAGTTTGATTGTCAGTTGAAAAACAAGAGCAAATCATCCATGGATTGAAAAGACTCAGAGCATATTCATTAAAAAAGTAAAAAAAAAAATAGAAGTGATTCACCTCAGAAGACTAAACATATAACTTGTCTGCACATGTGAAGGGTGGCACTGAGATCTGGACTTACAGTCATTAGACCAGGTCTGGCTCTAAAGCAGTGGTTTTGATGCGCAGATGTCACACAGGTGAGAGTCTCTTAATCTCGTCCTCAGGCAGTTCTTGGATGTCCTCTCGCATGTATGTCAAGCCAAATAAGCTCAGCATTTTCTTAGCAAATGTTTGAATCTCTCGGAACCTGCCTTCATCCAGCTGGCGGTAAAAGTTGACAAAGGGAGCTGTTGGTGCCGACCGCGACACTCCGCATCACACTGCAGCTCAATGAGGTCCAGCTGGAGGAGGTCTGGAGCATCATCGGAGAAAGGAGAGTTAAAAAGCCTGATCTCCTTTTCAACAGCTGCAAAATCCCGAAAGTGGCGTTAAAACTCCTCAGCCGGAGATGAGGTGTCTGCTGCACACCTCCTCAATTGCGCACCGATATTGTGGCGGCCGCATATTGTTGATTTTTTGACAAAGGCAGCAGGCCGGTGGAAATTTGAAAACGGGCCGCAATTGGCCCGCGGGCTGGACTTTGGACATGCCTGATGTAGATCATATGGAGAGCAGGACCTACAATTGATCCTTTATGGATCAGAGTGCACATCTTCAGCCATAACACATTGAGATCTATTTTAACTGCTGAATTAGCAACCTATCCTGTATGACCAAAACTTTTCTTGACCCCAGACACCCCCAGCTGGCTACTCCATATCCTTCCTGGGAAGCGCTGAGAGCTGTCCCTTGATTACTTTTCACATCCTGCCTGCACTTGTTGGGAGATAGAAAACACCGGGGCCTGTATCTGGTAGATTTGGATGCTTGAATTGTGCAAGGTTCTCTTCGGAGGTTTTAGGGATTGATTAGGAATTGATTAGGAATAGATCCACACTTTAAGAAATTGAGTAAGTTACAGTAAATGTCATGTAAGGGATGCCATTAACAACCGTAATACCGCATGCCGTACATGCATGCAACCCAGGCTCACAGGAAGGCATACTATAAATATCATGACATTACACAGACTTTCCGCATATAGCCCTTTTGCATGGCATTTGTATGCCACACAAATGTCCACAGTTAGGTTTAGGCAGAAAAAACACTTAGGTATGGTCAGGAAAACCATCTTGGTTGGGCTTAAAATAAAAATGTAAACTAAATAAAATAAGTATGGAAATAATGAACACGACTGTGGAAAACACATTACAAACATCATTAAAAAACATGTGACAATCATAGCGAGAACTATCACTAACATTACTTACAAAATGAAACCCCAATCAACATCAGTTTTCAACTAGACTTGGGGGGCAAAACCTGGGGGAACAGCTTGTTACTACAACCAGAATAGCTGGTCCACTTTGAAAAAGGTCAGTCTGCCTTGACGCCCTTTACTTTAATCAGCAGATTGGAAGTAAGATACAGGAGTTGCAGCATTTCAGTCCAATCTCACCAAATAGTGTATGAATGACAACTTGAAAGTCATTTTGTGTGCAATAACAAGGCATTTGTTGCTTTTGCACATCCATTTGAATATGCTACGCTCAGAGCTAGTGATGTAGAATATAAAATGAGAGAGACTGCTTGTGGTAGGTGAGTCCAGCAACAACAGGACTTGCAACAGGGAGACTGTGCATTTCAATCATATTTCAAGTGGACAATGCAATCAAGAATCATCCAATCAATGTTCTTTTCTTTCTGCAGCCTGAGGCGCTCCACATTGCTTGTGTAATTATTAAGACTTTCAGGGCCTTAAGTGGCAAAAGTGGCAGGAGGTGTTGAAGCTTTCACATAAAAACTGTTCTATGAGCTGCCACCTCCTAAAAGGTCAAGTGACCTGAAATGGAGAGTTGAGGACAAACTGGTTTCTGTCTTTGCTGAGCTTAAGGAGGGTTTGTCCTCTCTCCTCTCTGGGCTCTGTCTGGACCAGGTAGACTTTCCAAGTGTAGGTTCTTTTATCTTTTATTGGTTGAATGCTTTTCTGAATTACTGAAGTCAATAAAGTTAAAAGTAAAAAAAGGTCTCTATCTGTCACGTAGGTTTAGCATGCTGAGGAGTGCATATCCCTCTTTAACCTTGCTGACTGGCACACTCAAGCACCGTGGGGAAATGAGGTCAGCCCAGCCCACATATACACAGAAGCACACTGAAACAGCATGTGGAGTGTGACGGGTATGCAGTATTATCTAACATCCATATACAGGCTCATGTGTTGAAACATTTTCTTGTCCTTAAATGAGCTACATTAACAAACAAACACACACACACACTCACACACATATATGTTAGGGGTGGGCGATACTGAGAATTTTAATATTGATCCGATACCAAGTAAATGCAGGGCTAGTATCGCCGATAACGATATAGATACCAATACTTTTAACTTGAAATGTGATTGATTGAATTGAATTTGTCTTTAGTTGATTGATTTTGATTATGATAAAACACAGCACAAAGATTTCTGGCAAATAAACAGTTTTTTTTATTAACTAACTACAATATAAAACAATTAACGATCCGATCCAACACCGATATGCACCTTAGTAACGATACTATTGATATTTAGATCGATACGCCCAGCCCTAAATATGTCACCTCATGCACAACTGGTCTAACAGGCATCCATAGCCAGACTGTTATCTGATTGGTGTTTAACTGATGGACAGGCTTGTGTAAATACCCTGTCAGCAACAACAGTCCAGACCAGCAGTCGCTTCAATCCAACACAGAAGGACAACACAATGTCAACGAGACAGTCTGGGCTCATATCAACCAGGAGTGTGAAGGGCTTTTTGTGAATACATTGATCAGAAAGCTGAATTGTATATAACTCTGACCATAAACCTAGTTGTAGAGTACACATTCTGTATTTTCTTTCTTTTGCAGCATTTTTTTGGTGCTGTCTTCTTAACATCTTTGTTAATATCTTTCCATCACCCTGAATCACCTTGTAAATTTACACTGATTATTTGTGTAAACTTACAAAGAACGTGTTCTATTTAAATGGACTACAGTTTTGAAATGCAGGTATTTTGTGACTTGGAAAATGGATGGAAATGATGGTTATTTACATAGTCCAGCACTTTTGTGAATAGCAAATAACTGTTGGATGGGTTGCAAATAACAGCATGAAACCTGTTAACTTTGCTAGCTTTAAATAACACTGTTTATGTTGTTACAATGGCACCCGGCAGTGGGTGGGATATATTACGCAGCAAGTAAACATATTGTCCCTGAAGCTGATGTGTTGGAAGCAGAAAAAATAGGCAAGTATAAGGATGTGAGTGACTTTGACAAGGGCCAAATTGTGATGGCTAGACTAAACTGGGTCAGAGAATCTCCAAAACTGCAGGTTTTGTGGGATAATCTTGGTCTGCAGTGGTCAGGACTAAATAAAGGGACTATTGCAGGAGTTTGAGCAACGCTTTCAGATTTTTGGTGAACTGGAGAAAGACTTAAAAGTCTTTTGCTGGCCATTCACTGTGAATGGCTCTGATCTGCTCTGAAATTGTTCATGCATTGTACAGCCTTTATTTTGCTATCAATAAATAGCGTAGTGTACGAGGCAGGGAGTGACTCAACCCTCTTGAATAGTTTCTACCTCAGTTTGTATGGTGTGGTGAGTTAGCTCAGGATTAAGATGTGGAAATGACAAATGAGGTATTTGATACCTAGAGGAGTTGTTTGTATTTTGTTCATTCCCAGATAGGCCGTGATATTAAGTTGTTGCCTTTGTAGATACACTGAGACAAAGTCTTAGTTCCAATCACTGAGGCATTGTGTTCTTGAAAGTGCACCAATTTTTTCCTCAGAATTTTAAAATAATTTGAAATGTTTTGTCAAGAGGATTATTGTGATGTGCACATTTCAATGTGTTTGCACTATTTTGGACCAAACTAAAACAAAGGAAACAATCTGAAGTTGTTGTTATTTTTTAAGTTATTATACCATGATTTTACTGGTCTGGCCCACTTGGGAATAGATTTTCCTCCTAGTTTGACATCCCTGCTATAAGCTTTTGACTTCTGACTGTCTTTCAGTGTCAGTTTGAAATGTAGTCTTACATTTCGGCGGAAAATGTACAACTTCCTGCATTTTTTTTTTTTTTTTTTTTTTGAAGCTGCAGTAACCAGTTATTTTGCAGCTCATAAAATATGATTGTTAATGTGTATTGTGTAAAGTAGCCAGACCAGTTACAGCATGAATTCACTCTTGAAGGCTGTGATCACAAAGGATGTCATTGTCTTTTGTCTCTCTTGAGGGAAATAATTTTCCACATGGTCCATTTTGTTTTCCCCACAGTTAACAAAGAAACATGTCTCTACAGGCAGTTGGCTATTTTAGTTTGTTTTTAGGAGTGCACACAAAAAAGCACTGAAATAAAACTGCATTCAGACTGTGAGCTGAATGGTTTAATCCAAAATTCAAAATTATGGAAACAACTTGATTTTTCAGACCAACATTTCTGACAGGAAAATGCACTCTTTGTATTTCTTCTGTATCTGTGCCTCTGTATAATTAGTATTATAGTGAGTATTGTTTTCCCCTGAATCCTCCTACAGCATTTTTTTTAAGTTATCCTTATTAGAAAGTTTTATGATATGAGTCCTATATTGCTGTGAAAATGACATTAATAGTATGATTTCCCCCACTTATACTACAGTGCAGGACAAAGCACAGACATTATATCATTCTCCTGCGTAGACAGTGTAATAGTTGACTGGACATGGTGGATGGGAGTGATTTTTGTGTCCTAAGGTAAATGAGTAGCCAGACGTGTTCAACTTATTTATCACACAGCTGGCGAGAAGAATGAGGCCAGAATGAGTCACCTGCCTCAGTGAAGAAAGCATTGTGAGAGGCAGCAGCTGTGTGAAATGCCCACTTTTCACTTTCTGACCTGCATGCTGCTATCAAGTGGACAGTCACAGCTGAACAGTCAAAACTGAGACAAGACAGGTGATGAAGTGAGGGCCAACACCAACTAAACTCACATTATCAACATTTTAAGGCAGTAGAAACACCATGTGACAGTTTAAAAGGTTAACATTTAATAAAATAACACAAGCGTCTTGTGAATAAAATTTAATGTAGTGTTGCTCCTCTTAAAGCGTGACAGTTTTTGTCTTACTGTCCATTGCGGCTTTGACGTCAGCCATGTGTGACTGCAGGAAATAAGCGGATCTCTATTTTGGTCCCTCACTTTTTGTCCAAATGAGTAATTTGTCATTCAAATCTTCATATTGCATGCACTAATGTGTTGCCATTAGTTCTTGTTCTGCTCACTCATCCACGTTTTACTTCAATGATCCAGCGGTGACCTCTGGTGGTAAAATAATAGCTGGTCATGTGTCTGTTGCTGTGCAAAAACTGTAAAAAGTTGCACCCCTTGAGAACCACCTTATGCTTAAAAATTGCATCTAAATGTATGCCATACCCCATAAATACCACTCAATGGATCAGATTGTATCTTTGTTCAAGAAAGCTCTGAGATATGTTCAAGCATTTTTTTTCATATATATTTATTGCGCATGTACTGTATAGCATTTATTTTTTCTTGATTTTCAGTTTCATACATTTACACATAAATATGCTGGATTTAATATTTTTCAGACCTTATTACATGTCAGTTTTGTGTCATAACTCAGAAAGGATTTCCTTCATTTATTCATGGTACATATCAATGCTTTATTGTGGATTTATTTTGCAATTCTAAACATTTCCCTGCAGAGAGCAGCAGAGAGCCGCTGAACAAAAAATAATACGGCTATTTGGAAACATAAACCAGGGTTGGACAAATATGAGCTACAGAATAGTCTGCAGCATTTAGTCTTTAATCCTAATCAAACAGGAAAGCAGCAGCACCGAATTTCACTGATGAAACATCTTGAAGAGAGAAAACAGGAAGAGATCTGTGATCAGCTGCTGTTGTGTTTAGCTGGAAGGAAAGCTGCAGATGTTTGTCCTCTGATACCTACCTAACCAAGATTTACTTCTATTGAACTCTCTCTTCATTGAATTAATAATAAATATCATACTTTTACAGCGTGTATAAAAAAATAACCTTGTCTTAGCCAGCAGTGCACGCTGTTATTTTATTAATGAATGAAGCTGCCTCAGTGTTTTGCTTCTCTCCAATTATAAAACTACTATTCACCAGATCCCAGGACTGACTTACTCCTGAACCTACAAGTAAATACTGAACTTGTAAAGACTTCCTTCCATGACTTTATACCAAGTTAATGGAATGACCTCCCAAAGGACTTTAAAACATGAAAGTCTCATTGCATTGGATGAATTTAAGCTTTTATGTTGACCTTTTTAGAGAGGTAAGTGACTGTTTCTGATGCTGTTTGCATGTGCTTGTGTTCTGTTGTGTCTTCTTCAGGTCTCTCTTGCCAAGGAGATTGCAGGACCTGTTTTATTATTCTCTTGTTACAATGCATCACAATTAGACTTTTAAGTGACACAATTACTGTGCATCTGTCAATTTAGAACCAGACCCAGGTGTGTGGCAAGAAGTCGCCGGGAAGAAATCGTTTTTCAGCTGCTTGCTTGCAAGCCAGTCATATGCATTGAATATTAAGTTTCTTTTCATTGTAGCATTGCATATTGTACCATTTTTGAATATTTTTGATGCATGCATTGATAGATACCTGGCACATTTTCATGCACTTCATTCATTCATTCATTCATTCATTTGCCTACTGCAACCCAAACCAACCATAGACTGTCAATCAAGTAAGTAATGCACTAGCTATTGTGAACATTGAAGCTTGTCGGGACCAGTTTCGTCCTATAGGCGTCCATTGAGCTTTATTACATGTCTGAAAGCCATTACAAGAATCTTAATCTCAATGAGATCACCTGATTAAAAGCCTAATAATAATAGTAATAATAATAATAACTATTATTATGACAATAATACAGCAGACCTTGTCTGCAAATTCTTAAAAGGTCTAAAATTCAGATATACAAATATTACATCAAATATCAAGTCAAAAGTGGTCAATTATCAGTGATGGGCACTGGTGTTTCTTTTTAGGCATCAATGTCCACACGTCAATGTCAAATATTTAACATTGCTTTGGTAGTTTTCTACTAAAGTTCACTCTTCCAAAGAGTTTTCTTGTTTTTGCTTGGTGTCCCTTTGAGCTGTGCCTCCTCAGTAGACTAACACTGACTGACTGAAAAGAAATTTATACCGCAGAATATTAACCTTCATAATTTTGTAGAAAGTTTATTCTTCGTGTCATACTACACACAAACTCTCAACCATGTACATAATCTGTTTTCTAAACTAAACCAACCGTTTTTTTGTCCTGAAACTTATCCAAGCCATAACTGTAACAGTGGCAGATACATAAACAGTAATACAGTATAACAGTTAGTAGAAATTGGTGCTGATAATTTCCTTTTATTTCAGATCAGAAAGAAGTCAAATTAAGTGTTAATAAAAGTGTTGAGGAATTACATGTTGTTCTTTGTTTAAAAATGGCTGTATATTTGACTATAATAAAACTGTAGATAAGGTAAAGAGTAAGACTTCATGTTTATTTTTATGATTGCACTGAAGATTGTGATCAGCTGATTCATTTGAAATTAACGTGGCCATTATTTTCTGTGTGACAGATGTGATCAGATGTGACTCAATGAGTCGTGATTGCTCAGCTGGTGGAGAGGGATGTTGGTGACCAGAGAGGTCTGCAACTTTAGATATGCAGTCCAACCAAAAGACAAGAAATTGGTGTTATGTCACTCTGGAGGCACCATTTTTAACTGTTAAGTTAAGTTTCTTGAAGGATGAAAGAGAGATCTGTTTCCCAGAAAGGTTTAGTGACTCCATCTGCTCAGCAGAACCTTGAATTTGTTTGGCAGTGTGCATGAAAGTGAGTGACCAAAGGGGGAAGAGGAAAAATGAAGATGGTAGAGAAAAGCAGAGGAATAAAAGCTAAGCTGAGCCACAGCGAGAGCTGCCAGACCCTCACTGTGCCTGAGTCCTTACAGGCAGACAGCCAGCGTCCAACATGGGGGGTCTTAGTGTCCAAATCTATGGAAGATCTGACCCATGCTGTCCCCTGCTGTGTGTGTGTGTGTGTGTGTGTGTGTGTGTGTGTGTGTGTGTGCTTTTGTGAGAGAGAGAGAGACACACATATACACATGCACATGCCGACACTAACTAATCTAAAGAACTTCAGTGTGAACCTGGAGAACCTTTTCTTCTGCTTTATTAGACCTGATAATCATACATTTCTTCTAATTCTACAGCCATTCATGTGTCTATTTATCCATTAATGAATCAATCCATTCCTTCATTCACTCATGGTCACCCTAAGAACACACTAACATGATAAAGTTACAATTTCTAAAATGCTTAAATGCTAATTATCATGTCACACTGGCCCGTTACACTTGCTCTAGAAACATTTTCACCTTGTTGTTTACTGGTTTCATACCTTATTTAAAACCTATCACCATTAGATTTGCACCATTAGGCACTGATCCATCCACACCAGTCTGTCAGAGCTCAGAGTGTCAGAGCTGTCTAAATAAGTTGAATTGCTTTTTTGAAAAATGTTATTGCTTGTTCTGGGATCTTATTTTCAGGTTTCTAGTCAAGTAGCATCTTCAGGCCTTGAGTTTGTCATTCTTGCCATTCTTATATTTGTGTGACTCAAATCTGACTTAAGCCTAAGTCTCAAGTCCACAGCTCTGCTATACAGTAGTTATTTAAATATTGCTCAAACAACAGTTACTGTGTAACATGGACATCTGAAAAACATTATTTTTTATGGGCATACTTGTATTTTGGGTTTCTAGGACATGTTTACATGCTTTAATATTCAAAAAATGCTTTACTTTTTTTCCATACCAGCTGTGCTGCAGCACCTCTTTCTCTGAAACGCTGAAAATTTCTTACTTTGTAACATCACCACGTTACGGAGGAAATGGCAGGACTTCCATCAAGGTGTTGCTGACAGTTCAGGAGCAGAGTTCCTGAGGGTTCGAGTAACTCCCTTTGGCCTGGACTTTAGGTTTTGTAACTTTGCAGACCTCTTATATGGGCAAAAAACTATATCACACTAAATGAAAGGGGAAAAGCACAAAAGCATAATAGGTCCCCTTTACCAAATTAAAGTTAAAAAATCCTGACCAGTACGGCACAAAATCGAAACTCACTGAGTTATTGTGCAGTAAGCATATGTTCAGAATTGATATTTGACACCTGAGCTCTGACTTCATCACTCACCACAAGGACAAAAAACAGAGAGAACTCAGTGTCAGGTGGATATGGATGGTGGATGGTATTGTGAAACGAACAGAGAACAGGGAATGTGAAGTATCTTAGTAAGGTGTTGTTGACACCTTTACTGGCATAAATAATCCAAGTCTGTGAACCTAAGCTAGAGGTACAGAGCATCTTTCTTCCCAAAAATATTCCCTCATTAGGTGTTCAGTTTGGCTGAGAGCTGGGGACTGCAAAGGCCATATGATACATCCTCTGCATGCTAATAAAACCATCCAGTGAACCCTGTATGGAGCCATCTGAATTGCTGTATGTTTCCCCACTCATTTATTCAGCTTCTTCCTTTAATTTTTGACCCATGTTGAGTATATGATGTTAAAATTGCACTGCACTCTGTTTGTCTCAACTATCTCACTGGCCTTGCTTTGTATTTGGCTCACTGTCCATGTTCCACATGAGTATCTGTGCTTTGGTTGGAGACACTCTGCTGAACCACCCCAGAGTAGACACCAGTGTATTAAATGTAGAAATAGAAAGGTCACATAAGAGCAAAATTGGAAAAAAGTAATCAGGTGGATTGCCTGCTATCACATCCAGGACTACAATACCCACATTATAACCACCTCTCTCAATTGTCATCTCCGTGGTGGACTGATTGTCCTTGTACAACACACACACACTCTCTCTCTCTCTCTCTTCTCTCTCTCTCTCTCTCTCTCACACACACACACACACACACACACACACACACACACACACACACACACACACACACACACACATAGGGTCACCATAAAGTGCCGCCAATGGGTCTGACAGAGCATCAGTATGTAAGGAGTTGGGATGACAATGCATTTTGCGCACACACACACATGCACACACACACCCACACACACACACACACACACACACATACTTGTGCCCACAGGGTCATACAACCCCTTTTAACAAATTGTAGGGTACTCTAGGCTATAGATCCTGCCAAATTGCCATAGATCCCACTACAACACACACACACACACACACACACTTGGGTTGTTGGCATGGTAACCACTGAGAGGTGTCCAGGCTCTCCAAATTCCCGGCTCTTCCCTCGTTTTCTGTCCTTGGGACTCATTCCACTGCAAAGTTAGATGCTCTATTTTTAAAGCTGCTGTAGACAGTGAATTGAGTGGACAGTGGTACTTGAAAATGTAAATCTGTTGAACTGTATGTAGGCCTACATGACCCAAAACCATAAATCACCACACCATACACCCTTCAACACATTCACCCTTGCAATTGCCCTCCAGAGCAACTTACATAAGCATTCACCCTTCTGATGCCACTATTATCAGAAGGACTAATTCCTCAGAGTTTTCCACAATTTCCAGAATTTCCCTCTGGGGATTAATAAAGGCTAATCTTATCTTATCTTATCTTAATGAAATGGTAAAATTTGTTTAATATTGTACATGGTCCCTCACTAACAAAATAAATTAATCATCAAAAAATAAAAGCATTATCTGATGTGACATAAGGTCAAAGCCCAAAACAACTTGGTTGATGACTAAAATAATAACTGCTTGGTTAAGGTTGGGGAAAGAACAAGGTCAGTTAAAAGAAACCTGTTGTATAGGTCTGGTGTTGGTATTCGACACCTTAAAGCCACCCTCACATGATCAGTGATAAAACTGTTCTGCTCTGGCTGTGCCACTGTTTTCCAATGGGGAGAGTGGTGGCGCCCAACTGGGAGGAAGCACTACCCTTGGCGTGGCGCTCTGCTGGAAATTCCCACAAAAGTGCTTTGTTCAAAGATTGCTTTCCACTGACCTTTTAAAGCACAACCAATGACATCAACAGCTGCAATTGTTTTTGTTTCCTGGAAACAGTGAATGGCGTACCTTACATACTTTTTGATATCATATCATACCTGCGTTGTGCTTTGCCTCTGCAAGGCTGTACGCCGATCCTTGCCGTGAGTGAAGAGCAAACTTCTTATCACGTGAGGAGAGTAGTATCGAAACTTCTCCTGTCAAATAATACCTGCAGCTGATGTTTTTTGTGCCCAAATCTGGAAGAAATTACTATTTGTATGTGTTGCTCACAGCCAGTTACCACAAGCATTCTTTGATTAAATGAGACATATCCCTTCATATACTGTATGTTCATATTATATGTATCAATTCTTGTCATATGGATTGTCTATGTTGTATTTCCATGATCTTGTTAGTCTGTACACATGACATTTATTGCACGTTTGTCCATCCTGGAAGAGAGATCCATCCTCTTACTCCTCCTGAGGTTTTTTTCCCTGAGGTTTTCTTTGGTTAAGTTTTTCCTCATCCAATGAGAGGGTTGTAATGTAAAGGACAGAGGGTGTCATACCCTGTACAGATTTTAAAGCCCCCTGACGGGGGCCGGAGTTTGGGCATTATGTTTCCGTGACAACGCAGTCCCACCACTGTGGGTCGAGGGATGGTGTTATCAGAGGTAACCACCGTATGAACACTATATAGTGTGGCATTGTAATTTTTTGTAACAATACTGAGTCCTACTGTTGGTAGTACAGCAGTCTGTCTTGTCAAAGTCCATCCAACCACCCCGACCTCCTGTGGCTCTATAACAAGGTCACACTATTTGCCACTAGAGGTGGTAGAGGTAGGGGTCTTGGCCACTGAATGTAAATGTTATTTTGGGACATTCACTGAAACAACTGATACTGTTTTTTTCTTTCCTTGGTCAACATCGGCACCAAGGAGGAGACCTTGGCGCATTTGAAAAGTTTGTCCTGTCAGTCACTGCTTTAGCAAGGCTGCTCCACTCTCTATAAAAACACATAGTACTGACCTCCCACTCCACTGTGAAGGTGGGAGGTTTCTCTAAAGGTTACCACTGTACAGTACATGAATCCCCCCTAGATCTCTTTTGTGAGGAACCTTTCATGACCTTGGATGGTGTTCATTCGTTTCTGACAATTCAAGTTGTTTCTTTCCACTCCACAGAGCACAACAGTGCAGTTTACAGCAGCACAATGCAGCCACAGATTAGAGGCAGAACCAAAACAAGAAAAGTGCTGCCGCTGGAGGACCAGCGATAGTCTATATCTCTTCCATTCACCTTTCATTTCCTTCCTTTTCTCCTGTTCCTGCTGTAATTCTTTGTTCTGTACTACTATCCTGAAATACTGCATAATTGTGACTAAATCAATAAACTGGAACATTACCAGAAAGATGAGGAAGGGTGAATTAATAAGAGACACAGAGAGAGGGACAAAACAAAGTGAAGAAACAGGAAAGGAGGGCACATAAGGTCACTCTGAACAACTGCTCCTCATCCATAATTTATAAATTTATGAGACAGAGCAATGAAATAACTGAAATGTGGCTACGTCTGAAAGCTTTACCTGAATCCAGACTGAAATAAAAAAATGTCTATTTTGCACTGCTTTTTTTCTGGTAATTACTGATGATTTATTGAAATTTTGAATGTGCTTTTTAAGTTAATGCACCGACATACCACCAAGATATTTGATTTAATACTCTTGTCACATGAACAAATATGCTGCTTTATGCAGATATATGAATATATTTATTATTGAAATCAATTAACAACACAAAGTAATGACAAATATTGTCCAGAAAACCCCACAGGTACTGCGTTTGACATTAAAAAAAATGTTCAAATCATAACATGACAAACTGCAGCCCAACAGGCAACAACAGCTGTCAGTGTGTCAGAGTGCTGACTTGACTATGACTTGCCCCAAACTGCATGTGATTATTACAAAGTGGGCATGTCTGTAAAGGGGAGACTCATGGGTACCCGGAGAACCCATTTTCATTCATGTATCTGGAGGTCAGAGCTCAAGGGACCCCTCTGAAAATAGCCATGCCATTTTTTTCCTTGCCAAAATTGAACATAAGTTTGGAGTGTTACTTCATGACAATATTTACCGCACCAATGGATTCATTAGGTTTTCTAGTTTCATATGATGGCAGCATCTTCACTCTAACTCTAAACTGAGATTGCCACAACCTAAAAATTGCCAAGTTGCATTAATGTGTTAAAGAAATTATTGGCGTTAAAACAAATTTGTGTAAATGCGCTAGTGCATTACTCAGTCCTTAGGACTGTAAATTCCATGATATTACTACATTACTATTGCCAAGATATCCCATTTTAACCCATAAACTATAATGTGCATCTCTGAGATGAATGTGAGTGTTTTAAATGACAAAACTGGAAAACATTTGTTTATTTGAAGCATTTTGTTTAGAATTCCAGAAACCGTGTTAAAATTCACTTAAAAATATGTAAAAAAAAAAAAAAAATGCTGCATTGGTAGCAGATCACATCTAACAGTAATCAGGTTGTTTTTACAGAACAATTACTCAAATTTTATAGAAAATATTAGTTACACATCACAAAAATAAACTATTATTCACTACTGTCATCATCATCAGTGATGATCACTGACTGACTGTTCACCAAAACACAATTTTTATTTGTTAGTCAGAGAGTTCCAACATTACACAGTTTACACAGCTGTTTTAACAACTCTAGAGAACAAAACTACAACAAACTATATGACAAAGCTAAATATGGTCAATTAACTCAAACTGAAGTCAAATATAATCAGATTGGTTCATTTCTTACCATTTAATGCTTTTTCACTCCACATCAGCCGGCTGGGAGGGACATTTAGAATGAATTGTGGCTTTCATTCAGTATAGATAGGTTTGATTTAATGGTTTTATATCAATCAGAGTGCCAGGTTTTAATTGTCACTCCACTATAATCTAGCAAACTAGATGCCAGGTGGCCCAATTTGTAAAACATTCATAATTTATAAAGAAGCTCGTGTTAACAAAGTGTTTTGTTTGATGCCCAAATCCCAAAGTAGCTGAAATCTCCACTTTTACTTCATTAAGCAGCTCAAAGTTGAAGATAAAATCAAAAAAAAATTTTCGAAAAATGAGCTGCCTGGTGTTTCTTTAACAATAAAAAACCCATCTTTCTACAGATTGTTTTCAGATTGTGAACTTGCAGCTTTATCAAAAATGACCTTTGCATTTCCTATCAACCCTCAAAAAACTTGACGAAAAACGAGCAGACTGAATGCCATCCCTCGCTGCAGTAACTCTGCACGGGTTCCATGTCGTTCACCACCCCGTCCTCAAATCCAGTCCAATCCTCGCTCTTCTTCTTCTCCTCTTCCACCTCCTCTTTCTTCTTCCTCCTCTCTGTCTTCCCTCCGTCTGTGCTCTTGCTGGCCGGCGGCCCTCTCTTCTTCCCGCCCTTCCTCTCCTCCTCTCCACTGCGTTGGGCGAGCTTCATGTGAGCCTCAGCAGGAGCCTTCTTGCAGGTTTTAGCTTTCAGTACTTTCTCTCCTTCACAGGCGTTCTGCCTCTTCTTCAGCTTCCCCACCAGCTGCTTCCAGTACTGGCTGGACTTCACCCCATACGCCTGGCAAAGGTCTGGTTTACCAGCATAACGACACCAATACCTGGAGGAGAAGCGAAATAGAGGTAAAGAAAGAAAAGGAAGTGGAAAACAACAACAAACTGGGACACCAGACAGGAGTACATTTAGGCTGTAATACATACAAGAATGGAATATTTACCTCTGCCAAGGAGGTTATGTTTTTGCCGGCGTTTATCTGTCTGTTTATCTGTTTGTTTGTCTGTGTTCAAGATAACTCAAAAACTTATGGACAGATTTTGATGAAATTTTCAGGTTGTGTTGAAAATGTGAAAAGGAAGAACTGCTTTAATTTTGGGGGTGATCCGGAAGAAATCCTGGATTCTGGATCACTTTGAAATTTTCATTAACATTGGGGTAAATGGGACTCAAAAAAGTTGTTTCTCAATATCTCTGGTAATTGTTGCCCAAAGCTCATGAAATTTGACTCAGGGATTTACAATGTGTACTTCTATCAAATCCCAAAGGCTGATCCAGATCTGATCCAGATGGCGGATTTTATAGCAATTTATATAAAAAAATGGGGGTACTCTTACATTTTGGCCTACTGTGCATTTAATATTAGAGGTAGAGATTTCTAACAAGCGGCATCGTGTGGCTGAGACAATTCAGCATCTGAAGTATGTCAACGAATTTGATCTAGCTTTAATACTTGAGGAGATAGATCCAGAAGAACCCGCCAGGGGGGAAACTATGGTGCTTGGCAGAGGTCTGCGCGCTTTTCTAGTTTCAAATATTTATCTGACTTTTGTCATTAACTGACAATTAAAGCAATTCATAATAATGAAGACATTTTTTTCAATGACACAATCCACTTAATGAGTCTTGGGGCTTTGTGTCAGCAATCATCTTATCGTTCATAGTACACCTGTGACGACCACAAAAGTAATCGCCTTCTTGCATATTACAGGGTTGCTCAGTCATTCTGAGCTCATTCCTTCTAAAAAGCTTTCAGGGTAACACATCAATATGTGTATGAAGGAGGTATTTATCTCACTGAGTGCATGCTCTCAATTTGCAACCATTGAATTAACTATTTAGGGATCACTAACACATTTCTCTGACACTGTAATTAGCAGTAACGTCCTCTAAAGGCAACACTGAGGTGGAGTGACACCAGTTTGAGAAGATACAGCTACAAAATATTAGTATTTGTTTTCTTTTTACTTTTGCAAAAACACTTATAGATTTTGTTCATGGCATTCAAAACATTCAGTGAAAACTGAAAACTTCTATTTTTTTTATTGTACAGTTGTAAGTATAATTCTGTAAGTAAAAGAAAGGATTTCAAGAAAAGTACTGTCAAGGCGCTTACATAATCTAACAAGAGGTGTTGTTACAAGTTATTTTATAACTAAGTTTATATTTATGCTAGCATCAAACTTGTTATCCAGCTGTCCAACTCAGCTGTTTTGTCCAAATCATAAATATGTATCAAATGTTCCCCATTAGACAGCCAGAATTAAACTACTTAGCACAGGAGTGATATGAATAATAAGCTCCAATTTTGAGTGTCCATCTCACTAAGCTAACCCCTGAATTATTTAAATGACTGAAAAAGACTTTAAATTAGTGATACATGAGTGAGTTTTATAGGTGACATGAATTTAAAGGCACTAAAGGTGAATTATGTTAATGTGCTATCAAGTATTATGTCAGTGAGTCGAGTTAGGCAAGATTTTACCATTAATTCTTCCCTCACCTCTGCGGGTCTCCTAGTGTCTCAGTGCTGCAGTTCACCAGCAAGCTCACCAGGCCTTCACCAGATGTCTGCCAGATGCAGCGATGGCCCTCCTTGGTGGTCAGCTCTCCAGAGCCAGGCACAGAGCGATTTCTAGGTCTCTTGGCCGGTTGGGGGGACGGAGGAGGCTGGCGGGGTTTATCTGGTTTCGCCTCACCAGGCTGCCGCTTGGCCTCAGTGAGGACAGGGAGGCAGAGGAGGAAGACAAAGAGGAAACTGCATGGCAGGACACTCATGGTGGCTGAGAAGAGACATGTGGACACAGAAACAAAGAGAAAAAGACTAAATATGGAAGTCAATTCAATTTGACAATTTTCAATTCAATTTTCAATATTGGAGTTACATTTATCAGGTGGACACAAACACCCCTAAAATGAGATGGTCATATCACTCTGTGTTTGCTGGATGAGAAAATAGGTAACTATTCGCTAACTAAATAAAAAAATAATAAGAAAAATACTTAAGCATGTTAGGACACCAATTTAGCACTAAACACAAAGCACAGCTGAGACTCATTAGTTTTGCAGGTATGTGACCATAAACCAAAGACTTGGACAAATTAAAATTTTGATTCTATGGCAATCCATCCAAAGGCTGCACGGTGGTGCAGTGGTTAGCTCTTGCTTCACAGCAAAAGGGTCGCAGGTTCGAATCCGGCTTGAGGCTCTTCTGTGTGGAGTTTGCATGTTCTCCCCGTGTAAGCGTGGGTTTTCTCCGAGTACTCTGGCTTCCTCCCACAGTCCAAAGATATGCAATTTAGGTTAATTGATGACTCTAAATTGCCCGTAGGTGTGGATGTGAGGGTGAATGGTGGTCACTATGTGCTCTGCGATGGACTGGCGATCTGTCCAGGGTGTACCACACCAGCTGGGATTGGCTCCAGCCCCCCCCACGACCCCAAACGGGATAAGCGGTTGACGATGGATGGATGGCAATCCATCCAATTGTTGTTACTCAGAATCACAAAACTCAACCTCATGGCTCGAGGAAATGTCAGGTCATCACCAAAGTCATTAGCCGTCATTCCCCTGAGGACCACTGATATCTGATATCTTCAGATGACAGTGTGTCCCTATAGTGCTATCCATTGAGCCATGCTGGCAGCAGAATCTCAAATATAATAGGCCAAGCTCCCAAAACACTGGATCTTACATTTCCCACAATGCAACCCCATTGAGTCTTATGTTGGGCCCTCCTTGCCTGGCCTTTAGTTCAGTCTGAGGCTTCCCTGGCACTGCTTTTTCATCTGTTGTTGGTTTTATTGTATTTCTCCTAACTTCTTATTCTCATTTTTACCTTTCTTTTTTTGTTGTATTGTATTACTTTATGTGTTATTGCCTATTATGTACCTGTCTATGTATTTAACTATGTATACCTTACTGAGGCAGATCCTAACCTATCCACCTCTGCTAGGAAGCACTTTGGGTCAACACCTGTTTTTAAATATAATAAATAAACTGGCTTGACTTGGTGAATACCCATATCGTCAACCAGCAGTTTCAACACAAGAACGTAGTTTGAAATAATTCTATATGTTGACTGAATGGATTCAGCATTACTAATCTAAAGACAATATGTGATGCCTTCGTCATTAGTATCCCAGAGGTCCAGAATATCATGGAAGGCAATGCATTTGCCCAAAACTGCGCATGAATGACACAATAATGCGCAAGGCATTCAGAGTGCATTAAGAAAGCCTTTCTTGCATCTGCCGTGACATCTGTTCGCCATGCAGTCTGTACTGACTTCAATGTAAATGTTCTGATGTGTTTGCCGTACTTATGGCAAGATGGGGGGGGAGGGGTTTTCTCCGGAAGAACCCTCGTTTCTCCCCCCCCCCTACCTCCCCTTTTTTGTGTTTTTTGTGATTACTTTATAATTAAACAATTACGTTGAATTTCCCGTGCATATGTTTTTCTTCTTCTTCTTCTTCTTATGTTACGTTTTTTCCGCGCATATTTTTTTTTAAAGCTAACTAAGCGGTTTTGCAGCTGTTACCATAGTTTTGTTGTGTGTTGTCCAAACGACACATGAAAAGCCTGACATGCATCCTCTTGACATGCGGACTGTCTGTGTAATGTTGTCCTATTTACTCGCCTTCCAGTGAGACTGGGTTGTGGAGCGGCACATGTTAAGTTTTTGATGAAAATGCAGAATGGACACAGAGTGTGAGCGTGAGTCTCTGTCAGCGGCTTATTGAAAATCAGCCAAGCGTCAGAAACACTCCCCCAAGAAAGACCATCCAGACCGGATATGCAGCTAGCAAACAATAAGCAGAAAAGGAAAGTGGAAGAGAGGATTACAGCTTAACTCATGGTTAATCATTTATTTCAACTTGTATTTCCCTTTTAGAAAAACTACAGAACAAGTACAAATATCAAGAAAATTGCTAAAAAATAATGATAGACAATGTTGTTGCTAAAATAAATATTTTGAACAAATAAATCCATGAAATTATAATTATTAAAAAAATGATATTGAATGATTGCATAAAAAAATCTAACAGCAAAACAATTTGAATCATGTATGCAATCATGTAGTTTAATGTTATAAAGGGTCTTTTTGCACATTTATCAACACTAATAACTAATATCAGCTAATAAGATCATTTTTTTTTAACCTGCCTTGATGAGAGGATTTTATTTCAGAATTCTAATGTGAAAATTATGTTCATGCTCAGACTGTCCTTTGTCTTTTAGTTTTGCCTGCAGTCTGTTTCTCATGTTAGCTGTTGTGTGTTCAATTAACTGCATTTACAATCAGCACAACAAACAATTAGCGTCTGGATTAATGACAGTGAAAGCATTCACATCCTGTGTACCGTTGCGCCCCTGGGTCAGTAAACACTGAACAGGTTGCTTCCTTGTATCACCATACTCTTAATGATGTGAGACAGTGGCAACAAAAAAAAAACAGGTTCCATTGTGCTCTAATTAATTCCATTAATAATGTTGATGTGTTTGTGTAGTAATGAGGTAGAAAATTAAATCAACAGGACATCATGCTCCAGGGCTCTATGTGTTTTTGTTTTGGCTGACGCCAATGTGCTCCCCAAACAAGTGAATGGGCTTTACAATCAACCACTTTTGTGTGGTGATGATTATTATTTATTTATCTATGCTATATTTCACACTTTAGGCTTTTCATTCTGTATCAGTGGGCCTCATCTGAGTCTGACAAGCGAAGCCAATGCAGAAGTGACTTAAACTTGCATTCTTTCTGTCAGCCAGCAGGGGGCGACTCCTCTGGTTGCAAAAAGAAGTCTGATTGTATAGAAGTCTATGAGAAAATGAGTCTACTTCTTACCTGATTTATTACCTCATTAAAAACTGTAAACATGAGTTTATGGTCAGAATCACTAGTTTCAAGTTTTCTTCAGTACAGCATGATATTCATTTAATAAATTCTGGTCCCATTTATGGTCAAAGAGACCATAAAGCAGGGGATGCTTTAGGGCATGGCTACCTTGTGATTGTTACCACCATGGTGTTGTCCGGTCTCAGAGTTGTCAGTGTTTTCGTATAACAACTTCAGCCCTTTCACAGTGTGTCTGTCAGTTCATGAAAGTTCATTGTAACATTTTGGTTGTCTAAAAATGTCTTATTCAGCCATCACCTGTATTTAGCTCCACACTCTCATGTCACTTCTGGTTGCAAAAAAAAAAAAATACAAGATGCCAACCCCACTCCACAAACCAATGTGTGAGATTACGGCGACAACGTCCATTTAGGCTACTATAGACTACAGTCTATGGTCTGTATTGATAAAAATAGAAGGGAATCTGTTCTGTTGAGGAATGTACAACTCACTGACAACTGACCAAACCCAGTCTTATGGGAAGGTCTATAAATAGTATGTAGAGAATGCAATTTAGGCTTTTCGCAACTCATTTGTACGCTACTTTTCGGGTGTCATTTGTATGCTATGCAACAACACTATGGTTCACACTTAGGATTAGGAAAAATCCCATCATGGTTGGGCTTAGAATAAGCAAGTAAACTAAGTAAAAAAAATACAGATAGAAACAATGTAACATATAGAAACAACGTAACGGCTATGGAAAACGCATCACGTGTCATTAACTTAGAAGTAACAAAACACCGGTCTCGAAAATTGGTCACCATAAGCGATTGTTTTCAGTTTTTATTATACGTCAGTATCTCTGAGTGTAGCTAATTTACACGGATGCATTTACACTGCAGTCAGTACAGACTACACAGCGTACAAATGACAGGCAAGAAGCAAGAAAGGCATTTTTATTGCATACTAAATGCCTTGTGTATTATTGGGCCATTCATACACCTTTTCCTGCAAACAGGCAAAACTCATATGATTTAAAATATATAATAAATACATAAAAATATTTGTTAGTCATTTAGTCATAGCTAGTTTATCACAAGTATATTTACTACACGACTAAAATCCTGCTGCTTGTGTTACTAGACAAATTTTTGTGGAAGTGGGCAGTGCAGATATCTATTCTAAAGTGCAGTTAGTGTAAACGTCAAACACCTGATAGTGGAAAATGGCTGCACATGTAAGAGATTGGTGGGCTCCACTCCGTTTGAATGCAGCACACAAAAGACACATGCCGCGTATACCAACTAAACTCATCAATTTGTGAGGCAAGTGAACAAAATACCACTTTTACCAGTGGCATCATAGAAAATACAAACTTATTTCTCACATTTTGTTGAGGCTGAATCCAATTTTGAAAAGGTCCTGTACTGCTTCCCAGCATGTAAAGTTTACTACAAGATTTCCAATAGTGGTATATTACAGGAAATTAAGGGACACCCGCAAGCCAGTCACAATTGAGGATTCTCAGAAGCAATGTAATATTTAAAGAAATAACAGATTTTCAATGGTCATAAGTTGTCATGGTATAAAGACGATAATCCACTCTGACCTGTGCAGTTATAAAACATAACACGCCGAGGAAAACCATTCGCATCTGCTTTGTGCTTTGTCCTATAAGTCAAGGAGAGATCAATGTCAGCATTTCCATTCATTCTAAAGTCTTACTATCTGTAAATATATATATTTTTTGTATATTTACATGTTTTTCATCATTTGTAAAATGTAATTTTGTGGCAGAGCCTGAAGCGATGTGCAGTAACAAAGATCTCTTGTTTTTGAGAAGGTCCGAGGTGATAGTCAGGACTCACAACATTAGTGTGATGCAATTGATACAAAAACATTGAGTTTGGCTAAATGAATTCACATAATTCATCATCATCTTAAAATAAGAATAAAAACACATGCAAAAATAAGTATGAGTCAGATCCCCATGGCAGCATTTTAGAAGGACTTTCTGGGAGATGAAAAACAAAGAGGCACACAGCACCAAAACAAAAATAATCCCCCCTTTCCAAGCACACCCCTTCACTCCTCCACATACACCCCTCATCAATAAGTCATGACAAAAACACAAATCCTCCCCCGTGTCTGTCGTGCTCTCAGATTTAGTTTGATAGTTTTAGGAAGAAACAGAAATGCAGAGTAGTTTGCTGTTCAGGGTTTGTTGTTCAGTGTGAGCAGAGGCCCGGTGTTCTTACCATGTGACGCTCCACGGCTCTGAGTCGCTGTGGGAATGTGGGGACCACAAACACTTGACTAAAAGAGGGGAGAAGATGAGGATAAAGGAGGAGGGGTGGAGGAAGGAGGGGGTTCAGGGAATGAGGAGGACTATACGAAGAACTGCCCCAAAACCAAGAACACCTCCCACATTCACCCCTCCTGACAAAACCCCATATGTGTGTGTGTGTGTGTGTGTGTGTGTGTGTGTGTGTGTGTATGTGTGTGAAGAGGACAATGGACACACTTGCCAAGGTTTCTCATTGTGCGACACTGACGACACCATGTCACTCATTTTGCAAACAAAACATTTTTTTATGAGGCTGGCTATTAAATACTTCAACTGCACCATCTTGATTTTTTTTTTTTTTTTAATCTCATTGGAATAAATAGAATAAAAGAGTTAGTTGTGAATTATTTCACAGTATTTTGTTGGCACCAAACTTTAATTTAACTTGAACAGTACATATATTTTACAATACACTGTTTTGATATTAATGTATTGTGTTCTTTCCGTCAGTTTCTATGACTTTATTTAATAGACGGGGTCTGGAGTCGGTGCTACAGTACACAGCATCAGACAGCTGTAAGCAGATGTTCAGACCACAAATAGTGAGATAAAAGAAAATATGAGAGAGATAAACAAGAGACCAATAAAAAAAGTAGAAATAAGCCAATAAAATAGGATTTCTGATGAGCTGAATGGTTATGGAGAAATAACCAGAGCGGAAACATAGGAAAATAGAGGACACTATAGAGTTAATCTAGTGCACAGGGTGGAGTGGATTATCTGCTATATACCACAGACACTAAAATTATTACTATTATTAATGTTGTTGTTGTTGTATGTTGTTATATGATATGCAGGATTAAATTTGAAAACTATAAGCAATGGAGTTATTGTAAAATATTCAGGATTACTTTAGAAAACTATAAACAGAGAAGTTATTGTGCAGTATTCAAGATTAATTGAGGAAACTATAAACAGTGAAGTTATTGTAAAATATTCAGGATTAATTTAGAAAACTATAAACAGAGAAGTTATTATATAATATCAAGATTGATTCAGAAAACTATAAGCAGTAAAGTTATCTGAATATAACGAACACCCACTGGCTTGTCATAAAACAGTCCAGTGTTGAATTTGCCAACAGAAAGCACTCAGCTTTAAATAAGCGGCGGGACAAAACAGATATTAAAAATTTAAAACCACAAAAGCCACATCAGCAGGTCAATGTGACTCCAAGTCCCAGTCACATGGATAAGAGGCAGAAGGAGATATTCAACATCAATGATGCCAAAATACACACAACACAATATTACATATTTTGAAGTGAGCATCACCAAATTATTTTTTTTTGTTTTATTTTGCTTTTTACAATTGTGCTGCAGACAGGTGAACCACAAAGTGAGTGTTTATCCCAGTCTGCACCCCTCAGGGTGCAATAAAGAAGATTCTTGAGGTGCAGTGAAGATATTGCTTTTCCAATTTCCAAACTTCAGTTCCTGAACTTGTTGGCTCCTGAGTTCAGTGATCTTTCGCCCTCATACACCAATTTGCCCAAATTCAAATCAATCTCCTTGCAGAACCCAAAAAGAGAGCTTTGGTTTTCTATAACCTGAAGCCTTACAGAACAAGAAGAAGAAGAAGAAGAAAGTCCTTTATTAGTCCCACTTGGGGAAATTCAATTTTTTCACTCTGTTGTTAACTTATACACGGTACATGCAGACCCGAACACACACATGCACAAACATGCAACAATGGAGAGATGTCAGAGTGATGGGGCTGCTCCTGACAAGCGCCCCGAGCAGTTGGGGGTTTGGTGCCTTGCTCAGGGGCACCTCGGCAGTGCCCAAGAGGTAAACTGGCACCTCTCCAGCCACCAGTTCACACTCAGTTCTTGGTCCATCTCGGGACTTGAACCGGTGACCCTCCGGTTCCCAAGCCAACTCCCTACAGACTGAGCTACTGCCGCCCCCAACAAGTGAAACAACATGTTTTTATGCAGTTTTAAAAGCTGCAGATCATGTACCAGATTCTCTCAAAGTAAGTTAAAATAAAATCCCATGTATGTATAAGTTCAGTTTCCTGGTTGAGGCCTATGAATAATGAATAATGCTTTTCAGGGTAAAAACAACAAAGGTGATTTTTATCTGATGATTTTATATATAGCAATTTCAGCATTTTTATGCAGTCATATCTTTATTGTGTCTGGGTGATTGAGGCATCTGTAAGAAAATACTTCTAACGTCTAAACACTTAAGTTCAGACGAAAGTTAAACTTAGGGGAAAAGTGAAACTTTGTCGACATCTATACAAGGTTATACTATAAGTACTATAGCTGTTTAACAGTATTTAAATAATTATATGTCATTATAAAGCAGCTCCGAACTACATGTTTAAATGGTTACGATGACCACGGTAACTATAGAAGCACTGAAGAATCAGGGAAACCTGAAAAAAACTAAATGTGAATGTGACATGAGCTCCTGCAGAGGTGCTGGCCTTTACAGCACAAATCTACAGCTGATTTTACAATGTGAGATAAACACAGTATAAACAAAAATCTGGTGGGCTTCTCATAATGTATCCCCAAAATAATCCATAATGCATGACCTGTCTCATAGAAGAACATTGCAACTCAAAGTCACTTTTTCTCTTTTTCTATTGGCCCAAGTCTTTTCTCTGTCTGCATTTATAACAGTAAGTAGCTCGGCCCTCAGCGAGATGAATGAGGAGAATCTTCTCTCTCCAGGACAAAGACTGATGCAGGAATCTGGGTCACGGCTTAACCCCCCGCCGACACCCTGTCATTGCCGCCCAGCTCCTTCTCATTCAGCTCAGGGTTTGCTGGAGATCTGAGGAAGGCTCTTTCTTTCCGTCTGCTGCCAAAAATCTGCTTGGCGAGAGAAGGATGTTCTGAAAAACAAGCCAACAACGGTAAACATGTTGTTCCGCCCAGTTTGGGCCAATCAGGAACAAATATGTCGTCTTATTTCCAGCTGTAAGTACACTTTGCTCTCAAGTCGGCTGGCAGAGTGTAGCAATGAGAAGCATCATTTACTTGAGTTTTGTCAAAAGCAGATAAGTGGTGTTGCTTCGTGTGTGACTCATGGAGGGGGGAAAAAATAATATGCAGAACTGGGATGTTTTTCATCCCCTCTCAAGTTTACATCATTTAATTTAGATTTCGCTCCAAAGAAGGTTTTGTGCTTCTCAAACAATTTGTCATTTCACATGTACATATAGTATACATCCCTTATTAAGACACACAAGATCCTACCCAAAATCAAATACATGCATTCAGAGTCGACTGCTTCAGCCCGTGGATACCCCAGGGTATCAAATACTGGCGCTTTGTCACGGCTATTGGTGTCAGATACCTACACACAAGCATCCTTTATCGGCAGTATAAGATGCACTAGGTCTTCCATTGACTCAGGGAAAGTGCTGTGGTGACGTAGTTTAAAGAGCAAAATAGACACACAGGGTGGAGGTGAGATGGATGTGTCCAACAACACGAGGCTTTCATCCAGGAGACCGTTGTTCGCTGCGTTATGTTTCCACTGTGTTACGTTTCGCTTCCGCTTTACAATCAGCATTTCGTTTGTTCCTGTGTTGACAACGTTTTTGTCACACAGCCCAGTCACACAGCAGTCCGTGAAATACTCAATTTGTGAAATTTCACATTTTTTATCCAGAGTTCACTGACTCATTCATTGTCAGCTGCTTATCCGGGGGTCGGTTCGCTGGGGCAACAGCTCCAGCAGGGGACTCCAAACTACCCTTTCCCAGGCCACATTAACTAGCTCTGACTGGAGGATCCTAAGGTGTTCCCAGGCTAGTGTGGAGATATAATGTCTCCACCTAGTCTTGGCCTCCTCCCAGTTGGTCGTGTCTGGAACACCGCACTACGGAGGCGCCAAGAAGGCATCCTTACCAGATGCCCGAACCACTTCAACTGGCTCCTTTCAATGCAAAGCAGCAGTGGCTCTACTCCAAGTCCCTCATAGATGGCTGAGCTTCTCACCCTATCTCTAAGGGAGACGCCAGCCACACTCCTGACAAAACCCATTTCGGCCGCTTGTACCCACGACCTAGTTCTTTTGGTAATGACCCAGCCATCATGACCATAGGTGAGAGTAAAGAAGATTGACCAGTAGACCAAGAGCGTTGCCTTTTAGTGAGGTAAAGCGAATGCAATACTTCCCCCGCTGCTCCGACTGTCTGGCCAATCTGACACTCCATTGTCCCCCTTTTATTGTGATATTCAGTAGAAAATTAATTTAAATGTAATCCATGTAATTGCAAACTGGGAAGTATAGAGAGCGGCAAAAGCCGCATAGGGAGGAGGTCAGGGTGGATGGGTGGGTCAAAAAACACCAGACTTTCACCCAGGAGACTTGCATTGAAACCGCAAGTCAAAGTTGATTTATTTGTCTCATAACTTCCGCATCTAAGATAAGATAAGATAAGATAAGATGAACCTTTATTAATCCCCGGAGGGAAATTCGGGTGTGATAGCAGCAACAACAGTACAGTTGAATACAATATAAGTAAAAGAGAAGGTGCAATGAAGGAAATGGCAATAAAATAAATAAGATAAGTAAAATAGTAATAAGTAAAGTGCAGCAGGTGCATGGGTATTGTATATGCATAGCATATATATGTAATTATATAATTATATGTAATTATATACATTTTGAGCCAGGAATAAAATACGGAGTCAAATGGGAGTCAGACCTTGGTTATGGAGCCTGATGGCCACCAAAAGAAAGGACTGACCCAGACGGTTTGTAGTGTGCTGAGGGGGGATCAGTCTGTGGCTGAATGTACTCCTCATCTGGACCAGTTGGTCATAGAGGGGGTGGGAGGGGTTCTTCAGAATAGTCTCCAGCTTCCTCCTGGTTCTCCTCTCTACCACCACCTCCAGACTGTCCAGCTCACATCCAACCACAGACCCAGCCCTCCTCATCAGTTTGTTAAGTTTGGTGGCATCCCTGGTGCTGATGCCAACCCCCCAACATCTAAGTGACAGCATTTCTGTTGTTATTTAAACCCAAACCAAAGTAGTTTGCTGCCTAAACCTAATCAAGTTGATCTGTTCCTAAACTTAACTGGTGGTTAAGTGGTTGTATTTTAAAAAGACTAGAGCAGAAATTGACATGTGCGTGACGATTTGTTGGGCATTCATAGAAAAAGCACAGAAAAAAAAAACATTATTGAAAGTTGTGCTAAGTATCAGGAAGAAAAAAATTGTGTCCATGTACACAAATCAATTAGACTAAATGTCATGACTATTTCACAAACTGCTGTGACTTGGTAAAAATGTAGCGCAACCATGTCCTTTTACCTAAATCTAGCTAAATGGTTTTGTTGCCTAATCCTAAGCAAGTGTTTTTGTTTAACTCACAACATTAAGCATTACTGCGTATGAAAAGTGATGTCAAAGGTTCTGACTCAACATCAGTATGTGACGAGTTTGGATGATAAATGCTAGCTGCTTGAATAGAGGACATTGGAAGCGAATGTGAGGAGAGCCAGGGTACTGTATGTGAGTATAATAACAGTCGTGGAAACTCAATAAATAAATGCTAAAAATACAAAACAACATAGTGATACGTGTCAATAGATTATGTTCACTTGTGTTTCCACCTGATGAGACCAGAGTGACACACTGAAATTTGTAAAATACAAATTAATCATTTCTTTCCGTTATAGTGAGTTGTGTTTTTTTTTATCCTGTGGTATACATTTTAAATCCATTGGAGATTTAAATATCCGTTACAATAAAAGACAGAAAACATGGAAGCAAAAGCACAGTAGTAGAAAGTATTAATGTTTGGAAGAGGAAGAGACACCAGTGTGTGTGTGTGTGTGTGTGTGTGTGTGTGTGTGTGTGTGTGTGTGTGTGTGGGTGTGTGTGTATTCTTTTATATTTGTTGAATGTCACAGTTCATTGGAGAACAGATATGTATGTGGGACTCTGTTGCCTCCTGTTGATGGTTTCTAGAAACAAACACAATCAAGAGAGCTGATTTGAAAAAGAAACACTCCACCTGGCAATCTGTTAGAGGAAACAGTCTGATGTGCAAAACCAAAATGGCATAACGAGCAAATATGTGAAATACTGTTGTTCCATTTCATTACCTATCCCTCTGTTTTAAAATCAACTGCAGATTTAATATTTTGTGCAAGTTTCTACACTTTTCTTCTTGCCACAAAGCACAGGCAACATCATGTTTTCATACGTAAAATATACACAGATGCAGTCATTAGATTCTGTAAACGCCGTTTGGAAATTCAACCTCTGCCTCTGACAAATCTTAACTGGAGTGGAAGGATTATTCCTGATAATGTGGTCCTGTGCTTATGTACAGACTATCAAGTTTTCTACACGCTGCAGGGTTTGTTCCTGTTTTCTGGAGGATCGATTTCAACACCTGCTTCCCCCAACCTAGTTCCAATCTCTCCTCCTTTTTACCATTTTGTTTCATGTCCCCCACTAGATGGAAAACCTGACAGAGCTTCTGCAAGGTCACTATTGTGTGTGTGTGTGTGTGTGTGTGTGTGTGTGTGTGTGTGAGCAAGATGAGCTGGTGATGACAACTTGGAGCCCTTGACAGCAAACAAAGGCGTCCACTTTCAAGTCTTCAACAGTTGCTGAGAGGCAGCCGCAATCAGTGCTCCATCGCCACCGTCACCTCCTCTGGCGTGATTACTGTGGTGATTATGACACCAAACCATCACCAAGGCTGTGTGTGTGAGTGCGTGTGTTCTAGAGAGGCAAAAGGGCGATAGATTGAAGGTGAGATGGAAAGAGGATGGAACTGAAAAAAGAGCTGCCTGTCATTGAAAAGCCATTTAGAGCTGAGAGAGCTGCTCTCTGTTGGCATGTTTAAACTGCTAATGATGTGAAGGATGTTAGTCTCAGCTGCAGTAAGAACTGTTGAGTTGGAAATGTTTCATGCATCCTATTCTGTCTTTTACTTGCCCATAAACAAAACATTCATATGCAATTATTTTTGTCTTAGCAGTTTACATTTATTTTTTGTTAATACAGAAAGTGAAATGAGGTTCATGTAGTGCAGTGGAAATTACAGCCATGCTCAGGTCTCCTTTGACAATAGGTGGTGATTTGGAGGTCAAAGCATGTACAGATGTTTATGTTTAAGCCTTTTATGTCATTTTATTTTATTTTATTTTATTTATATCCTCTGTTCTCTTACTTAACAAATGATTTTATTAGATATTAATGACTGTTGCAGTTTTTTTTATAATGTTCATTTGAGATATGTATTAATTGTTAATAGTTTAGCACTTTCATCCCAAGTGTTTGCCCCACTTAGGCCTTTACTTACTTATTATTATTTTTTTGTTTGTTTTGTTTTTCTTCACCTCATGTAATTTAACCCAATTTAAGTGTATGCATGTCTGTGAAGACAAATGTCCATGCAATTGGACAATAAAAACATCTATTCTGTCTTTTCTTATCTGGACTAAATTTGTTTGACATGTCGTGTTTAAATTGTCAAGGTTAAATTTCAAAGTTGCTTCAAGAGCATTTCATTGACAATATTTCAACTAGTAGTTAAGACCTTCTTTAAGGTTAACATTTCTTTGTACCCTGTTATATAAAGAGGGCAGGTTAATACTTAATACTTAAGAAAGATAAAAATGTTGTTAAATTCAATTCAATTAAATTGATTAAAAAGAAATGTACCTGGGTAGCATTTGGTTTCCTCTGATAATCCAAAGTGAATCTGGTGTTTCTGAACCAGGTTCAATACTGAGTTGACACATGATGCAACAGCATTTTATAAAAAGAAATAACAAACAGGCTATACAGAGACCATTTTTATGAAAAAAAATCCATTATTGTTATATACTGCAGGACAGCATCACATCCCAGCTATACTCCTAGATGAACCGTACATACCTTAATACATCTTGATCATTCAGTAACCAAAACTGAATGGTCTTGCATTTATATGCGCTTTTGTAGTCTTCCGACAACTCAGAGTATTTCACACCACATGTCAGCATTCATACACATTCATACACTGCCCATCAGGATCTAATCTAAATACTCATTCACACACCAATGTAGCAATTTGGGGTTAAATGTCTTGCTCAAGGAAACATTGACATGCGACCTGAGCAGCCAGTGATCAAACCACCGACCTTCCGATTGGTGGACGACCTGCTCTACTCTCTGAGCCACAGTCGCCCCTGCAAAGTAAAAGAGATTTATATGCTAAAAACATTCATCCCTGCAAGGTTGCAAATGGTAAAAATTCATAAAATCAGTGTAATACAATCTCAAGTTCTGATATTTATCCAAAATATTTGTTCAGGGTCGTGCAGTTTCACAATGTGCAGTGTGGGAGTGAGATAAATGAATAAATAAACAACCATGGGTGGCCATGCACACTGACACACTAATCAGACTTTTACTCAGGTTGGAGTTGGGTGGAGCTATGCAGTAAAGAAATGAAGTCGAAATGACTTTTTTTGACAAAAAAGGCTGTGAAGGGACAAAAAATACTACTAAGCGTTATAATCGTCTCCTTTAACAAAAGAAGATCTTGAATAAAGCCACTGCTGCTTGGCGATGTAATGTCAACATTCACTCAAAGCAATGAGTTTTACAGAAGTTTTAATCCTGTCTTCTCTAAGATGTGACATTAAAACTGTCTGAGCTGGTTTGTGCTAAATTAGCTGAACATTCACTGCAGCGGTCAGTAACATTGAAGAACCAGTGTCTTAAATGTTGATCTCATCATCCCCTATGTGTCCACATGAAAGGACAAGATTTAGTGAGTGAAAAGGCAAGAGAGTGAAAATAATGCGCTACCTGATGCACTAAATTATTTTTTAAATATCCCTTATATTCTATAAATGTTACTTTAATAGCTGCAAGAAATTGCCTTAATAATCAATGTAAGCCCACAGAGGTTGGTGATTTATTTTATGAATAAAAGTAAGTAATAAATAGGTAATAAAAGTAATTTGTGAAGGATTGTCTTAATGGGAGGATTGTCTGACAGTTGGTAAGAGATGAGACAAAGACCAAATTGAATGTGACATGAATATTTTGCAGTAGTTTGTGAATTACACTGCTGTATGTTTTTGCATGACTATTTGGCGTTAATGTACTTACAGTACAGTTAGCTGTAGCTGACAGTTCACACTTGCCTCGGCCTAAAAAGTACACTTTGCGATTGTTTTTTTTTTTTCTGCCGTGTGTTTTCTGTGTGAAACCACAGAAGTTGATGTTGATATATTTGTCATGTGACTTCCATACTGAAGTTATGCCGCCTCTTTAACCCAAACCACAATCTTTTCCTAAACCCAAATAAGTAGTTTTTGTTACAGTACTTCCGTACTTCAGTTATGCCTTTCAGTGCGGCATAACTTAACCATGCTCTTTTGCTAAATCTAGCTAAATAGTTTTGTTGCCAAAAACTAACAAAGTCGTTTCCTGGCAGAAGATTATTTTGAAATCACTGGAATGGAAATTGAAGTTCATAGGGGCAACTGTGGCTCAGGGGGTAGAGTAGGTTCACCAGTCGGAAGGTTGGTGGTTTGATCCCTGGCTGCTGTGGTCACATGTCGATGTGTCCTTGAGCAAGACACTTAAGCCAAATTGCATAGCCATCAGTGTGTAAGTGAGTATTGAGATTAGATCCTGATGGGCAAAGTTGGCACCCTGCATGGCAGCCTCTGTCATCATTGCATGAATATGTGTGTGAATGCTGACATGTAGAAGACTAGAAAAGCGCTATATAAATGCAAGTCCATTTGCCATTTACCATAAGAAAACAGACAAAAAATGAGGAATAACTCATAGATATCACACTAACCACTGTATGAGAATATGTTGGCTGCATTCTTTCTCATAGCCAGCAAGGGCCACCGGCTTCGAAACAACAGTCCACAAACCAACGGTCACGTCACATTGACTATACGCACTTCTTATATACAGTCTATGGCTAAAAGGGCTAATGGTATTCTTCGGAGGACATTCTTGTTTGTTTTTTGCCAGGAAAACACAAATCAATCACAAAGGCATTTGTGAGTGTGGTGACAATGCTGCCATTTTGCTTGGTTACTTTTTGCCACCCCCTATCTACTCACTAAATTATGCTTCTCTAAAAACAGAATGAAATCATTATGTGGTCCAAATGCAGATATGGAGGATGCAGATAAACACCAGGTTTGAATGCAGGGCACTGACCTGATCATTTATTATCTGAATAGAGCCTGATGCAGATTGCATTTTAACAGCAGCTGTTAAAAGGGCTCTAATGGAAAGAAAAGGAGGGAGACGGTGTGTGTAGGTGTGTGTGGGTGTCGAGAGAGGAGAAAGAGCTTTTGCTGATTAAATATCACCCCTGGTGTCACATGATATAGGAGACAGTTCTAGAGTTGTGAAATAACATAACAACCTAAATTGTGAGCTCTGTAACTGGTTCAAATCCTGCTTCTTTCAACAGAGGGACATTGTATCAGATGCTTCCTTTATTTTCCTATTAAGTGTCAGCGAAGTTAAAATTGCATGTTTTTTTAAAAGCATCCATTTGTTTTCATTGTCTTTTCTTTATTTTCGAACTTTGTGGTTTGGACATTTTGGTCATGCAAAGTTAGAAAGGTGTCACTGAGTACAGAATAGTGACAAAATTCAGCATGTTCAATATGTGAATAATAAAGGCCTCGATGGCATTAAGAACAGGAAAAAGGCTTAGATTGGCAGCAACTCTAGATTTGAGTGTGGTTAAACCTTGTGGCTCTTTCTCAGGCAGCATCAACAGGTAGATGCATAATCTGGAGGTAGCTTTCTGACTTACCTGAACATTATATATTAGTCTTTTTTTGCCATTTTAACTGTTGTAAAAGTAGATTCTGCCCTAACTCCTTATTTACTTTTCTTTTGCCACTGTATCTTGCTTTACACTTTTAAAGGTCAGTGAACATTGTATAAGCTACTGTAATCAGTAAAAACATTGCCTCGGGTTGCATGAAATTTTGCATGAAATTTTGTAAGAGTTAGTATAGCCTCATAAAACATAATTTACACCAACTCTTCATTGGAAGAGCATGAGACAAACAGTGAGGGCTGCTGGAAAGGGCACACAAGTGTAGTATCCAGTCCTCATAGCTAGTAGTCAGATACAGCTTAAAGCAGCCTGGTCTCACTTGCAGGGCATTACATTGGGTAGTGACCCTTGGTGTCTTGATACCAACACACAAGGCTTTCAGCAAACGCCAATGTAAACCCATCCATGTCAGTATTAGACACTCAGAGCAACTGAGGTAATATAAAGAGCGAGAAGGTTTTGGTTCATGCAAAACCAAAAGTTAACATTCAAAAAAAGTTAACATACAAAATGTCCTCATATTTAAACAATGGATCAGCTAATTTGCCAGTGACTCATAAAACAACATATATGATCATTGGAGAACACCACTGAGAGACACACAATGTGAAACAGTCACAGTTTTAAACATGTGATTAACATTGTGATTTGAAGCAGAACTACTTGGTTAGGTTTAGGAAAAGCTCATGATAAAAATAAGTATAAGTTTGTCACATGTTACTAAAAGTGGCGGTAGGCAGTATATTGTTTGGCATCACTGGGCAAAAATTCCATAATAACCTTTCAGTATATAGTAATTCAAGTGTTCTAATGTAAAACTAGACTTCTGCACCTCCTCATGGCTCTGTTTTCAGGTTTAGAAAAATCTAGCCCATGATGAGGAGACTTTGACCAATCACAGGTTGTTTCAGAGAGAGAGCGTTCCTATTGGCTGTGATCTGGCTGGTGGGTGGTGCATAGTATTTCCTCAACTGATCTCAACATGGCTGCTGGGTCATAAGTGTTCTCATTTTACAGCTAAACGGTACCTACAATATGTTTCTGAAAACATTTGAGGAGAGAAATAGTCATTACAGTAACTGAATGAACATTGATTCATATTTGATCAGCGCTGCCTAGTTTGACCATTTGATCAGAGTTGGCGAGTGATGGACAATAGGGCTGGGTGTATCCATATAATATATAATTATCAATAGTATTTATACCAAGGTGCATATCGTATCGGATCGATACTAGCGTGATGAGATTGATATTTTTGTTGCAGTTTATATGTCCAGCAAATTACTCAAATTTCCTCACAGAGTTCATGGGAGTGAGCGCTGTTTCTCTCCAAGTCTGTCTGTGCAAGCAGCAATGAAAATTATTTTCTGTTGTGTTGTTTATATTGCTATATTTATATTTTTGTTACATTATTTTATTATTTTTATAATGTTAATTGTTTCATGTTTATTTGCCAAAAATCTTTGTCCTGTGTTTACCATAATCATAATCAACAAACTAATGGCAAAATCAAAAAATTATTCAATGATCATGACAGTTCAAGTAAAAAGTATCAGTATTGGTATTGGCAACGCTAGCCCTGTGTTTATGTGGTATCGGATCGATACCAAAATTCCTAGTATCACCCACCCTAATTGACAGCTGCTCATAGACGGCAGCTGGACAGCATGCTCCAGCTCGGCTCTGATTGGTTGTTTTCCTCCGGTCTGTGAAATCTTGCAGATGCCATTAGGAGCACACAGAGGACACAGACACATGATTTTTTTTCAGATTACCTGTCTGTTAACTACTGTCAGTATATAGTGACAGTTTTATAAAAATAACTTTTTTGAATCATATTTGCTTCATTTCTACCCACTGCTGCTTTCACTTGCATTAGGTATTAAAGTTAAGTATGTTACATATGTTACGTACATGACACAAGTTAAGTATGTACATGACGTTAACTTAAGTAAAAATTTGTCAGCGTTGACTTTTAGTTTCACTCGGGACACAAACAGCGGTCCGCTGGGTGAAAGTCCTGTGTTTGTTTGACCCATCTACCCATCCCAACCTCCTCCCTATGTGTACTTTTTCACTCTATATACTGCGTCGCCTGACTTTGTCCTTTGCTCCCTTCATAATAACTACGGTAACAAGAGGTCGTTGCCTAACAGTAAATGTAAATATGGGTCCCAGCACATTTTTTTTTTCCTCTCCTGGTTCTAATGCAGTTCTGTTCTGGTTTTCAAGTTATCCCTCATTGATGGATGCAAATTACAGTATGTGTGTGTGTGTTCCTGATTTTTTTTTTTTTTTTTGTGGTAAACAAACACTAAAGAGAAAGACTACACTAAAGAAAGAATGGGTACAGGCAGTTCCACTGAAGTCCCCTCTTTGATTGGTAAACATCACTCAAGGATGCGACTCCCCTCTTGGCAATTTATTTTAAATTAAAAAGCACATTTGCAGTAATATTCTGGGACAAGTCTTTTTTTTTTCTATTTTTGACCGGAAACAGAGGTCCACATCTATCAACAACCACTACACTATAGTGTGATGTATGGATGGATGGAGGTAATATGTGCAGTTACTGCCTGCATGTAGGGCTGTAAGTGCTGTAATGAATGTGGTTTAAATACCACTGAGCCTCTGAAACAGCATCATGACATTTAGTTTGCTGTCCTGACAATGTGAAGTCACAGTGACCTTTGTGTCTTATAGAAAGTCACTCTCTCTGTAGACATTAAGAGATGACAGAGAGAGGTGTGAAAAAGATTTGGTGCAGGAAGAAAAGAGAACTGCTTCACATATCTATGATTAAAGCATAAAATAATGGTGTCATTTGTCTATGTCAACTTTATATTTATCTGTCTTTTCACAGTGGATGCACTGTGTATGTTTTGCCCTGTTTTTAAATGATGGGACAGTGTGTCAAGCGATGCCATGGTTTTCATTCTCTGGATCTTCTCTGTGGGCGTGAGGTGAATTCAGGCAGCAGACTGTGTCAAATATGGGAATGCGTAGCTGTGTTTGTGTTCATGATGTTGGATTTTTTTTTCTGTCTGTAGATAACTGTATGAGAAAAACAAAGCCATTTATCTCCTGACTGAGCAGAAACCCAAGAGTAACCTTACTTTATCCTACACACACAGTACACTTGAATGCTGCTTTAAATCCTTAAGAATACTATAGATATCATACCTAACTCGAACCCATAGATACCAATATGAGGGTTAATTTCGTTGATATAATGTATAATTGCTATATATGTATAATCGCCAACTGCTCGGGGCGCTTGTCAGGAGCAGCCCCCTCACTCTGACATCTCTCCATTAATGCATGTATATGGGTCCTGTTTGTGCATGTGTGTGTTTCAGGTCTGCATGTATAGGTTAACAACAGAGTGTAAAAATTGAATTTCCCCTTGTGGGACTAATAAAGGACTATCTTCTTCTTCTTCTAATGCTATTTACAAACATGGAGATAAATAAGTAAGTAAGTAAGTAGTTGTAATAGTATGTATGTATGTAATGTAATTTTAGTAGAGGCATAAAATAAATGGCAACAGTTATTTTATACTTTTGTATGGCACTTTGTAGGCGGGAAATTTTACTGGTATCCTTTATATATACTGTATTCGGTTTCAGTCCAAAATGGCAGAGACGTAGCTCCGCTGCTCTGTGCTGATTTTGCAAATAGCTTTCAATTCTCATCAGTGTAAGTTATTTGCCAGCATGATGGACAAATTAACAGAATGTCAATCAGGGTTGCTGCTTGTACAGAACTGTCCCTGCCTGGAAGGGTAAATTACCGTCATTGTCTTGTCATATTGCGCCTCACTTCCTGTCTTTGCAGAATCACAATCTGTTCCCAGTCTGCGTCCTGCACCAGATCCAAACCTAACCTGTCACCTGCTCACACACCGGCTTCCTATAAATCATTCGTCTCAGTGTCATCAATCTCTCGCTGTCTTTCAGACCTGCTAATTCCTGCAATATAAATACAATCAAGGTTATGGTCTGTAATCTGGTTTGGTGTCTCCATTTGGTGAAAACTTATAGGCAGAATTTAAAATTAAAAAAGTAATCATTAGTCGTCGTTATGAAATTTACCATCCCGACCACCGCACTCATTATGTTTTTTTTTTTTTTTTTTTAATTTACCAACGTATAACATAACAATGTATTCTCATAAAACAGTTGATATGATGATGATATGATATGTTTTGAAAAAGTTATTCATTGTTTTTTTTTTTCATAAAAATGTCCAGCAATACATGTCAATAGATGCATACAGTCTTTTTAGAATAAACGTCCTTCAGTTTAGGCACAAAAAGTACTTAGTTTAGGTTTTGGAAAGAAAGGTTTGGCTTAAAATAACTTAGGAAGTAGCATTATATAAGCACGTCAGTTACATGACAAATAAATCAATGCTGACTTCCGGATTCACACGGAACAGGAACACTGGTCTCCTCGGTGAAAGTCCTGTATTTTTTGACCCATCCATCCACCCCGACCTCCTCCCTATGTGGCGTTCACTGCACTTTATATTCTCTGGTTCACAATTTTGTGAGTTACACCAGTTCCTTTTATTATATGAAGTACAGTGCATTGCTTTTCATAGGTAGCTACGAGCAGTGCATGAGACCGGTCTGAATATAATATATAGTATATCTCCGCTCCTTCTGAGCCCCAGCCTAAACCTCCATGTTCGTCTCTCACAGTCACACACGCTAATACAGAAACACGGTGATGATGCACTGTGAGTCTGAACAGCTGAGGATGTAGAGGACACCTGTGGGGTTCAGGGTGTCATCCCCTCTGTGGCCCATGGGTGCCTCTGCTCTGTTTCAACTCCACTACTGACTGAAGATAAAAGGAGCAAGCAGAGAGACGCTGGAAATAGAAGAATAAGCTGGACCAATTATAAGCACAACAAGAGGAAAGCCCAGAATCCCCCTTCACTGTTTTTATTTCTAATTTTGGTTTTATTTCATCATCAGTCAGATCTGAGAGGTTCTTAAGACCTGACCATTGCTCTCCTTATAAATTTATTGATAGTTATGTATGAAATGGAAGCGAATTCTGTTACAAAAACAGATATGCACAGGTGGTTCAGTTTAAAGGAGCAGTGTGTAACATTTTGGAGGATCTGTTAGCAGAAATGGAATATAATATTAATAACTATGTTTCCTTTAGTGAATAATTGCCTGAAACTAGGGTTTCCTTCATATCTATAATAGGGAGATGGTCTTCTTCATGTAATCCACCATGTTGCTCTGCCATGTTTCTAGTAGCCCAGAATGGACAAACAAAACACCGGCTCCATAGAGAGACTTTCACATTTTTACATTACCGTTCCCCGACATGCTTGTGAATCTGCTGTAACATGAGCTGCAGAGTGCAAAACTGTGGTACCGCCAGCCGCCGTCTGACTTTAATTGCTCCTAAAATATTTTTATTATGGTAAGGATGACCTCTGTTCAGCGTTACCATGGTTTCAGTATTGGAAAGGCAGGAGAAAGCGGCAGGATGCTCAGTTGCTTGCAATCTGTGACCACACCACTAGATATCACCAAATCCTAAACCAGAAGGAGTCGTTGTCCTTATGAGCAGATGAGCTGTTGACACTCATTGTTTGGTCACAGACTGCATTGCTCCATCTGTAAAATTGCTTGCAATATCTCTTCTTCTGACCTTATTAAAACCCAGTTTGTAGAAAAGTATTGATGTGGTAACCTTTCCCAAACTCTGAAATAACAAAACAATGCAATTATAAAACACTGTTATTGCACCAAATCAGGATACATTTTCTGATTGGACAAATACTGTATATTGTGTGTCAAAAAAGTAGACAAAGAAATGTACAGCAAGTTTTCCTAAATAGTAACATCACTTATACTTAGACCCCAGAGAGGTCAAACTCCCTGTTGGACTTCTTACTGATAAAGTGTTTAACTCCAATAACACAAATTTGGGAGGGGTAACGCTGCTTAAAAAAGAAGCTTTTAAGTCATTTTCTTTTCGCATCGGTTCAAAAATAATTCTCACAGAATTACAAAAGTCATGAAATGTCAAGCTAATCAAACAATAGTATCAACTATGTTTAAAAAGGATTCCTGTAGACCATATACAGGATATTTAGGTTCTCATCCTAAAACTAAGATAAACATTATATTTCTATTTTACCACATTAGTTTATATCACCACAACACATACCCATACATGTATTTTTACCTGGTTATTATCATCATACTGAAGCTTTTACTCTCATTCAACATCCACAGATGATGTTAAACTTAATATTTTTGTATATCTTTTTGTGATCTTTTTGTCCATTTGTCTAGTTGTACTGTACTTTAAATGTAAGATACTGCGAGTAGAAATTACATAAAGGGAATGATGAACATGTTAACACCTTACAAAACTGCAGGGGAAAAGTTGACTTCATATTGCAAAGTTTTTCTTTGCACCAAAAAACAACAGAATCCAGCTCACAATATAATGAGACAACAAGTCAAGCACCTCCTGCTGCTCCAGTTTGAAAGATAAGATAAGATATTCCTTTATTTGTCCCACAGTAGAGAAATTTACAAACAAGCTTCCAATAAAGGCAAACAAGTTTGTCTTTGGCTGTGAGGAGCCTGGATTTCTTTCTCCTTATATAATGCATGTAAAGCATTAAATCAGTTTGAGTTGGTTTTAATGGTTCTGTCTGATCTGTAATGTTTTCATGTTTTTATATTAAATCTTTGGGGAAGTATTTTGAGCTCTGGCTGCAGTCATTACCTCAGTTAAACACTTTCTGCTTCATTGCAAATGCAAACAACTTTAATTGTCTTTCAAATGGTTTGTTGAACTTTTAAAAGCTGGCAAATGACTTGAGCAAGCCTTGGCCTGTTTTCCTCAGAGGTCTGTAATGTAGCATGTATCAAACAGATTAGAGTTGTTTTATTTGATGAACGTGGGCACTGATATGCGAAAATGAAATGGATGAGATGGTGGGCAAATAATGTAATCACATATGCTCAAACACCATTTAACACCATGTGCCACTGTACAACTTATTTTCATACGTTTCGTAGGATGTCTTATGAAAAGTGATTGCTCATTAGTTGGGCATTTTGCTACTTTCTTCTATGCTCCAGTTAATCTCCATCTTCAAATGAAACAACTTGGTTAAGTTTCGGCAACAAATCCACATAGTTAGGAAAAGGTAGTGGTTAAGTTACACCACATCGAAAGTGGCATAACTTAAATACATAACTTCCCTGACAAAAACTGCTTAGTTAGGTTTAGAAAAAGACTGACCTGGTTAGGTTTAGGCAACAAAACTACTTAGTTAGGAAAAGATCATGGTTCAGATACACCACAAGTGGCATGAGAAACACGACATAATTAGGTTTAGAAAAAGATTATGTTTTCTGCTAAAATAACTGTGAAAGTGACGTTACTGAAGTATGTAAGTTCCATGACAAATAAATCAACACTAACTTCTGGTTTCACAAAGGACAGTAATTTCCTGGGTGAAAATCCATTATTTTTTGACCCACCCTTTCACCTGGACCTCATCCCCTCCTTTGTCGCTCTTCATAGGCCACATATACATACATATATCATACCTGAATGCACAAACAGTGCCAGCCTCAGGACAACAAAGTAAATACTGAATATGAACATCACAGTGAATGCTGTTTGGTTACCCTGGATAACCTTGAATATTTTTGTAAATTAAATTTTCAAAGGAATTAATGAATTGATTGACCTTCTTTCTGGAGAGCAGAGAACCTCTTAGTTAATAGCTGTCTATTGTTTAAAATATAGACAATTTAAAAGAAGTTGTAATACTGTCCTTTAAAGGTGCTTTTGAACTGCAGTTTCCACCTTTTAATTGTGTTGACACAAGAAAGAGGTTGGTCCTTGGTATATTTTGACAGCTCTGTCTCATTTCAGGCCTTCTGCACACTTATTTCAACACTGAACACTTCATCACAGTTGGACAACGCCTGTTCCACCCAGAGGCTCAACCTTCACTGGACGCTGAAAACTTTTTTTTTTTTTTCATAAAACTTCTTTTGTATAAAAGAACAGATACTATATTTTACATGTGCATACAATGCAGAAATGGAATAAGTGAAACATTCAGTGCTTTAGTGTGATAAATTAGGTTTAATGTCTGACAGAGTATTTTCTTTCCCTAAAAATCATCATTTCATCTCCAGCCTTATGTGTCAAGTGGGTCTAATAATATTCTGCTCCCACAAGTGCAAACACAAAACTTAAACAAAATCCAACAGTCACATAGAAAAAAAAATAAATGAATAAAGTAAATTCTGATATCTGCATTTTATCTGAAGCTTAGGCTATACAGTCAAGGCTCTCTTGTGTTATGTTTCACCAAAGACCTCAAAGTCCTGCATTATTTCAAATGAATCAGCAACAAACATTTTGGCAGACAAGTTTGACTACAGTTGAATTCAAGTTTATGTTTTTATTTTGAAGGCAACACAGACTAACTTCCTGTTTAGTTAGGGTCATCAGCTCAGTGCAGTATCTGCCCTATCCATCCTGGTGGACTTGTCCTGGTATTAGAGCATCATTCTCAAGCCCTGCTGCTGAGGTGAACGGTGTGATCGTTTCCAAAGAGATTTCTGGGTCGTCCTCGTGCTGGACGGTGGCGGGAAGCAACAGAAGTCTGTTGTGGCTCCGGGAACCATTGGAGATGATTGACTCTTCGTCAAACTGTGGGCTCATGTCCTCCAGGTGGTCAGACCCGACAGTGATGGTCCGGGGATGCTGCTGCGGCTGTGCGAGGACCTGCACCTCCTTGTGAAGCGTTGTGTCGTGGTGGTAAGAAACCAGCTCGTCACTGAAGTTCACAGCTTCCACTGTGTTACTGGAGCACATTTGGTTGCAACCCAGAATGGTGGCGAAGGCCCGGCGAAAGTCTGCGTTGAATGCATAAATGACCGGGTTGAGGGAGGAATTGGCCCAGCCGAACCAGACGAAGACAGTGAAGGTGGTGTCGCTGACACAGGGTGGGTCACAGAACGGGACTGTGCAGTTGAGGACAAAGAATGGTAGCCAGCAGAAGACAAACACCCCCATGATAATGGAGAGTGTCTTCAGGACTTTGGTTTCCTTCTTAAACGAGGACTTGAGTGAGGCTTCATCGTTGGGCCTGTGCTGCTGCTGCTGGTTCCGGTTCACACTGTGGCCCTGGTTCTGGGCCTGCTCTGCCGCCCTCTCCAAAGACGTAATCCGGCGGATTTGGGTCTGAGCGATCCTGTAGATTCGGGTGTAGGTGGCGATCATGATCACCACTGGGATGTAGAAGCTGATTAGAGAGGAAGAGATGGCATAGGTTTTGTTCAGGTTGGCGACACAGCTCTTGGCGGCGGCGCTGGCGTTGAGGTTGCTGCTGTTTGTGAAGTTCTTGCCACTGGCAGCCATCATTTCTACCACTTCCGCCATCACCTCCTCTTCCTCCTCCTCCCCAACCTGGTGCCAGTTGAGCTGCACTGGGATGAAGGAAATCAGGATGGACAGCGACCACGCTACCCCGATCATGACAAACGCCACCCGGTGAGTCATCTTCCGCTCATACTTGAACGGGCTAGCGATGGCCCAGTAGCGGTCCACGCTGATGATGCACAGGTTCAAGATGGAGGCCGTGGAGCACATGATGTCAAAGGCGATCCAGACCCCGCAGAACCGTCCGAACAGCCAGGTGCCAGTCACTTCGGTGATGGCCTCCCAGGGCATCACCAGCACGGCCACGAACAGGTCGGACACGGCCAGCGAGATGACGAAGAAGTTTGTGACTTTGGAGCGCAGGTGGCGGAACCGGACCACGGCGGCGCACACAAGGGTGTTCCCGAGCAGCGTCGACACGATGAGCAGGAAGAGGACGCATCCGACGAGGACGCGCAGTCCCCCGCTCCCTCCGACTCTCCCGCCGTCCTCCTCCTCGTCTTCGTCCTCCCCTTCCTCGCCGCCCGACCCGTCCAGCTCCGACAGAACTTGGGTGAAATTAGTCCACGTCGTGTAGTTTTCCATTTTTTCCAGCATAGAAATATCAAAAGTGGTGACAGGTGATTAATATCCACACGGAAAACCGATTCTCTTCTTTGCAACAGCTCCTGATACACAAACCATCATCTGATCTCCCAGTAAAGAAGAAAACAAATGAGAGAAACTGTCTTCAATAAAAATCCTGCATACGCGTCTTTTTAAAATGAGATCATTTCTCTGGACAAGCGATGCGCAAAAACAATACGCAAAAAAAAGCGCTCCACGAGTATTTATCCTCAGATACTGAAATAATGTCTTTAATAATAAATTAATAAGATTATTGAAAAATGTAAATAACTTAATAGCAGAGATATTAATAAATCCTGTCGAAGTTCCGTGTCTCCACGGGAGAGTAAAAAGGTCTCTGTCTCGGTCTTTTGTCCCAGTGTGACTCACAGTGGATTTACCACTCTCTGTGTGACGCTCAGACTCACAGTCAGGTGGAAGCGTCTGCAGGGCTCGTTACACCCTCAGCACAGGTAATAGATTACTGTCCCTCCAATTAAGCGTCGAGCTTGTTAACGTCGAATAATAAAATGAGTCCAAATGAAAAGCTCATGTCTGAATCAAGAGATAAATCCCCATTTAAATCCGAGGAAATGTGCGTAAAACACCCAGATATCGTGCGTTTCTGTGAGAAACAAGCAAACGATACAAGAATAACGAAGTAAAAAATAAGATAAATAGACTATAAAAAAGCAATCTTCTACTATATTATTTTAACTGAATTTAAAATGATGTGCAGTTATTTACAAGTGAGCTTTTCGTCACGAAGTATCTGACTATCTCATGCCTCTAGCAGATGATAAAAACATTATATTCAATCTAGACTGATGATTACTATAATACCACCATTAATACCATCATCATTCTAATACATAGCAGGATCTGCATGAGCTCCTCAGATAGAAACAGTGTGTCAACACTCATTTCAGTTCTCAGCTGCCGTGGTTTATAGGGACTTGAGACCAGAATAACGAGAGGATGATAGAAAAAAAGTGTTGCTGTTTTTCAAGCTACATCGGTGATCCTCTTTTCTTATTTTCACAGACAATAACATGTAACAATGACTGCAGCCCTGTCTACACTGTCCAAAGCCCACTTTTGAACGCACATACATAGTAAGTAAACACTTCAGCACCACAGCATCTGGAACCAATAATGAACATTATATGGATGCTGTGGGTTGTTATGAGGCCATCTGCTGGTCTCAGCTGAGACTGGAAAAGAAATGGATGGATCTTCTCGTATAAATAGATAAAATTCTCTTATTCCATTTAAAGGACAGAATATAACTTGAGCCAACTTGTTGTATCTGAGAGGTCACATTGAATATCCTGGGCAGCTCCAGGAGAGTCTGAGAGAAGTGTTTCAGTGATTTATAACATCATCAATAAATGGTTCAATCCAGGTTTAGTTATTTTTTGTGCCGAATTAAAAGAGTTAGGACCTCTTGTCACACTGCAGGAAAAATCCATCAGAGAAGAGGATAATTTTTTAAACAGCAGCCTTTGGAACTGAGGCAGTCTCAGAAGAAAAAGGGATGGTTTCTTCTTAAAATGAGCTACATTTTTTTTTTTTTTACCAGAAATTATTTCTCTTCCAGCTACATTTGTTTTCACAAAGAGTCCTTATCCAGACACCCATGCCAGAACCAAAAAGTCATTCACAAAATTATCATTTTTTTGGAGTTTGCAGCTCAGTAAAACTTACTGAATTATGAAACTTATTATTAAAACATACAGTATAAGCTGAGCTGAATATCTTCATTGCACAGCTGTCCTGAATTATCACCAGTCTGACTGATGTGACTTGGTCTTTGGTCTGACTCCCATGTGACTCTGATCATCTGCTCCGTATGTATTCCTGGACCAAATGTATATAATTACATATAATTATATAATTACATAGATATATGCTATGCATATACAATACTCACCCACCTACTGCACTTTACTTATTACTGTTAATTATGTATTTTATTGTCAATTTTCTTCATTGCACCTTTTTGGGGGGCGGCAGTAGCTCAGTCTGTAGGGAGTTGGCTTGGGAACCGGAGGGTCACCGGTTCAAGTCCCGACATGGACCGAAAACTGAGTGTGAACTGGTAGCTGGAGAGGTGCCAGTTTACCTCTTGGGCACTGCCGAGGTGCCCCTGAGCAAGGCACCAAACCCCCAACTGCTCGGGGCGCTTGTCTGGAGCAGCCCCATCACTCTGACATCTCTCCATTACTGCATGTGTGTGTGTGTTTGTCTGCATGTACCATGTATAAGTTAAACAGAGTGTAAATTGAATTTCCCCACTGTGGGACTAATAAAGGTAGATCTTCTTCTCTTCTTCTTCTTCTTCTCTTTTACTTTTTACGTATTGTATTCATCTGTACTGTTGTTTCATCTGTACTGTTGTTGCTGCTGCTATAACACCTGAATTTTCCTCTGGGGATTAATAAAGGTTCATCTTATCTTATCTTATCTTATGTTATCTTATCTTATGTTATCTTGCAAAAGGGTGCCTGTTAAACAAAATCATAAAGTTTTAAGACTGATTGTATAAAACTCTTAACACCTTCATCATCTTCTCCTTCATCTGGTCATCTGCATCCCCTCCTCTGTGATTAACAGCGATTTAATGAAGGAAGCCTGCAAAGAGCCCGATTGAGAGTTCAGTGTGTATTCAAGGCCTGTTTAAACCCAAAGAAATGAACTGAGATGAAGGTGAATTTGATACATTTTGCAACCACCAGATGGTGCCACCTGTCTGCTGCTGTGTCTTGATATTCCAGCACGTTGACTGAGTTATTCACAGTCACTCATAAGTTCATTTTTATCCCTTTCAAACTTTTATTTAATAAACAGAAGTTGGGCTTCAGCATACTGGAAGTACTTATTACAGCAGGGTTTAAACTGTTTTGTTCTTAAATGCACCACAAAGGAGAGATAACAAGAAGAGATAAGGAGACATAACAAAGTGAAATGATATAAAGGAAATGTATTGTTCATTGTGATGGATCACATATCTGTGGTACGTTTGCCCCTTCAGTGTTTCGGTTTTAGATTATTAGTATGGCTGCCTGTAAGGTATAAAATCAGTCTAAAGGCTAACAGAGGAATGATTTGGAGCACAGTGAGCAGGAGTGTGGGCATAAATGTGGTTATGGTTAAGGCAACATTAATCAGTGCTGTGTGTATTGGTATCCATTTTATTATAAAGATTATTACTGACACGCTGCAGCTTCTTTTACGTCTGAACCAGATGTGTTGCAAAACGAAAAGTTTTGCAAAACATCTGGTTCAGTTTCAGTGTTTCTAGCAGCAGCAGGCAATTCTTTTTTATATCAGTCTTATAAATCCAAATATCGTATTACAAGCTCAACTATCAATCTCAGATAAAGCTACTGGTCACAACCTGTTCAGCAGCAAGCAGCACATTGACAGAGACCAGCTGGTGAACATAGTGGAGCATTTAACAGCTCAACAGGCAGATATTCCCCTCAGGAGTTGGTAGAGACCAAACCAGAACTAAAAGGAGAGTGACTATTCGAGTTTACATTCATCCTGTGGACACAAACATAACTCCAACAGGATGATAATGTTGCTCTGAATCTGTTTGGCATATAAATAAGCACTTATTTTCAGCCAGAACAGCTTTTTAAAGTCACATGTCAGGACTGCAGATTTCTGCAAAAATCTGACTGTGTGCCGCTAAATCATGCCTTGCTCCTGATACCTTGAGTTAAAATTACAGCGTTTCCCTCTACTGTCTAATCAGAAGAGCGCTGGAAGTAAATGGTGGGACTGAAGTGCCAACAACAAAAATGGAGCACCAAGCTTTGCAGTAGTTTTTGCTGACCAGCCAGAGCTGTTTCATCTCACAGACCACTTGGTCAAAATATCAGTGGGACACTTTCAAGTGAGTTTTAGCTGCTGTTACTGGGGTTTCGATCTTCTGAGCTTGTTGGAAGCTATTGTTTGCAGCTGCAGCAGCAGTGCTTAAGTTCCTTAAGCCTGCATTTTTTCTAATAGCCAGCAGGGGGTGAATCCTCTGGTTGTAAAAAAGAGGTCTGATTGTATATAAGTCTATGAGAAAAGGAGCTTACTTCTAACTTGATTTATTACCTCAGTAAACACTATAAACATGAGTTTATGGTCTCAATCGCTTCAAGTCTTCGTCAATATAGCGTGATGTTCATTTAGTAAGTTATGGTCCCATTTAGAGTCAAATAGACCCTTTAAATCAGAGTATGATTTAGGGCGAGGCAATGTTGTAATTGACAGATGGCTACCGGTCTGGGAGATGTCTATGTTTTTGTCTTACTACTTTAATTCTTTCGCAGTGTTGTCAGTTCAAAAAGTTAATCAGAACCTTTTTGGATGCTTTGTACTTAGCTTCACCCTTTTGTATTCTTACAAAAAACAAGATGGCAACTGCCAAAATGCTGAACTTCAGGCTTCAAAGTGTCAGTGCACAAACCAGTGAGAAACGTCACAGAGACTATGTCCACTTCTTAAATACAGTCTAGTTAAAACATGCATGCATTTGTACCATCTCATTCACAGATTTTGCTTTACTCTCAGTTTTCATGGGATTTAAAGGGGACATATGCTCATTTTCAGGGTCATATTTTGAGTTTCTACTAGAACATTAGATAGTAGAATTACTTTCTTAAAAAAAAAACCACATTATTCTTCATATACTGACAAAACATATTCACTCTGTCTGAAATGCTCTGTTTTAGCATCTGTCTCTTTCTTTAAGACCACAAGATAAAGCCCAGTCTGCTGTGATTGGCTTGTGAGAAAAATACAGTGCACATCACATGTTTTCTGATCTACAGCTCACAAAATATGGACTGGGTTGTCTTGTTTCACAGTTCGTGGGTTGGTAAGCACTCCAGACTGTTTGTGCATAGGCACTGAAAAAGTGACTTTTCACGATATGTCCTTTTTATAATGAGCATATTTGAAAAGAAAAAAAAAAACTTTGAGTGCAGTTTTAGTTACACTATTGCTCTTGAGGAATCCGATGCTGCCCTCAAGCTTCAAATTAATCTATCCTCAAATTAACTTCCATAAAGGCCAGAAGCATGTATCATTGTTTGTCTGCCAGGAGATCACAGTAATTTCAACACATTCACATAACCTGTTTATTGGGAGCTGTGAGATCATGATAAGGTCAGACAGTCAGAGTGTGTGTTGTCTTTTACTTCAATGTTTGTGGGACTTAAGTTGACTTTTCAGCCTTAAGAGTGACAACATTTGTCCCGTCCTCAGTCCTTCAAAATTCTGTCTGTGAGAGTTGAGAGTTGGGTCCTCACAATTCTAGGAGTACAAATGTGTATCTCTCAGACTGGCTGTGTGCATGATAGCATTTCATACTGTTTGTTTGTATGCATTTTTCTGCATATGCTTTAGTTAGTGTGTTATTGAGGGTATGTGCATGTCTAAACCGTGTGTGTGTGTGTTTATATGTGTGTGTAAGACTTCGTATCTGCACATACATAAACCTTCTTCTCTTCTTTTTTTTAACACCTCTAATTATTTGCGGTTGGTACTGTACACTGTACTTTGTTTTTAATTTAATATTTGTGTATCTCTGTGTGTGTGGCAGAGTAATCTCAGATAGGTGGGCTGATCTGGCTGCTCCTCCTCACCTCTGTAGTCACACCTGGTGGCAGATCTGGTGGCGGCTGATGGTTCAGAGTTGAAGAGTTGAAACTTTAATGACTGTTTTGGTATGACTGATGAGGGACGGGGACGACCGCTTAGTGTGTGGGATGTTTGTGTGAGTGAGTGTATATAAACTTTTTGTCTTTGCATCTTTGCATGTGTGTTTTTGAGTGTGTGAGAGTGAATGTGTACATACCATAACTGTGATATTAATGAACAAACAACAATTTTTACTAGGTTTATAGGCTAAATCAAATTTAAACATGCTGCAGAATCAAAGGCCTGTATACATATCAGCATTGTGTCTGTATGCGCAGTGAAGCTGAACTTGCATGAACCCGCCGTGCAGTGAACTCGACAGTGCGGCTTCATCTAAAGGTGAGAGTGTTGCGGCTAGCAAGACGTGGCTCACCTGAAGCAGGCATGTTTCTAGAGATGATAGATAGAGAGACAGTTACAGTCCTTTAGGACTGTTATTTAGCCATGATGTGCAGTGTTTTATGTTTACATCTAAAGCTATCTCCCAACGAGTACAGGCAGGCTGTGTACAGTAATCAAGTGGCTTTCTTCAAGGATATGGCAGATATGGCGGATATGGAGTTGCCAGTCAGTGGGAAAAAGTTGCCAACTAGGGGGGTCACTCCTTTCTTCTCTACTGATATAGTGATTACACTTTATCACATAAAAAGCAGCAGAAAATTACGCAATGATAACTAAAAAATGCAAACCATGGGTAAAATACTGTATATGATGTGGAAAAAAATATATACTTTATAATACTGTATATATTACAACAGAAATTTCCATCCATCCATCCATCTGCAACCGCTTATCCCAGTAGGGGTCTTGGGGGGTCTGGAGCCGATCCCAGCCGGCACTGGGCACAAGCGGGGTACACCATGGACAGGTCGCCAGTCCATCACAGGGCACATGAAGACAGATAACACAGAGACGACAACCATTCACGCTCACATTCACACCTACGGCCAATTTACAGTCATCAATGAACCTAACCCGCATGTCTTTGAACTGTGGGAGGAAGACAGAACCCGGAGAAAACCCACGCTAACACAGGGACAAGAGCCCCAAGCTGGATTTGAAGCTTACCTCTGCATTTTTCAGTTCGTCCAAAAGATTTCTGTATACCTCAGTAGCCAAGACTCCCACTCAACGACTGGTTGATGTGTCAGACATGGGTAGCTTCTTCTTCTTTCTTTCATAGTACAGTATATCTCACTTTATATTTTTTATTTTGGGGGCGGCAGTAGCTCAGTCCGCAAGGACTTGGGTTAGGATGCGGAGGACCTGGGTTCAAATCCCCCATGGACCAAGACCAACTGGTTGCTGGAGAGGTGCCAGTTTACCTCTTGGGCACTGCCGAGGTGCCCCTGAGCAAGGCACCAAACCCCCAACTGCTCTGGGCACTCGTCAGGAGCAGCCCCATCACTCTGACATCTCTCCATTGACATGTATATGTACTGTGTGAACAACAGAGTGTAAAAAAAACAGAATTTCCCCACTGTGGGACTAATAAAGGAATATCTTTCTTTCTTTCTTTATCATGAGCCACTCCCTCCTCCAGGACAACATGCAGTCTTTAGAAGTCTCTGAGTCAGTGATGGGCTTCTTTACAGTTAGGATCCGCACAACAGGGAGGGATGCTGCAGTAGCTTTCTCTTGATAGAACAACGATGATTTGCATTTGCTTGTAAGTTGGCTTACGTCCGAACCCACTGGAAAGTTTGTTTCAAAGTTTGAGTACTCAGTCTGGATATGTCTCTTCATGTTAAAGTTTTTTACCCCCCAGATCAAACACACAGGCTTTCCTCAGATAAACAGTTGCTTCCCTGTCCACCCACTGTTGAATTTTCAAGATCTACTTTTTGCTTTTTAAGTGTTGAGAGGGACATTTTGTGATAGCATTCGATACCGCAAACACCAGCTAGTTTGACCTAATGTTAGTTCTGTATGGCCGCTTCAATAGCGTGAATGGTAACGTTGATGAATGGGAATACATTTTTGTAACTGTGTAACTGTTATTGGAGGAAATATTTGCTTTACTTTTAAACATTTTTTTTCATATTTGTAGTATTAATGATGATAGAGCTGGACTGAGGTTGTTAAAGGGAAGGATTTGGCCCAATGAATAGGCCTGACACACAGTAATGTAAACACATGACATATAGAATAAGAAATAATAGTAACACAATCAAAAAATGACTGGGCATTATAAAATAAGAAATATATTCAAACAAAAGATATATCCTCCAATCTTCCATGTTAGACCTGGTCCAGTTAATTCCACATTTTGCAAATGTAAATGTGAACATTTAGATGGCAGGTGACCGTTGCAGGGTTGTATTTCATCCATAGAGAGTTTAGCGTGATAAAAAGTAGAAAGAAGAGGACAGAGTGGAGGAGAGCAGAATAAGAAAAGAAAAAAAGCAAGTCACCGTTGACCCACTGCTGAACCTTGGAGGAATAATGACCCTGGAGGACAAGTGTGTGTGTGTCTGTGTGAGGCTGTTATTGCAGCAGTCATGCTTATTTTAGATCTTATCTCTTAGTTTTCAAGGTTCATGTGTTTTGGAGTTAATAGTTTTTATCGCTCTCACTTCACTGTCAGGATATTTTTAGCTTTTGGGGGATTTTGTGTTTCCCTTCTGAAGCCATTTCACTCCAAGCATGGATTTTCATCTTCAACAAAGTACAGCAATTTATAAAAGCTGATGATCTGTCTACTCTTCTGAAGGCATGGGAATCCCTAAAATTGGAGATATACAATAAGACTTTCAACCGACAGTGACAATAATGCATCACTAGTAGTATTACAAGAAGAACCACTCTTTACAACTAATACTTTTACTTTTGATAACAAGTTTGACTTGTACTTTAAGTAACTGAGCATTTGTATACTTTGGTTTGAATACATTTTTTGCCACTGTGATTCCCAGAGAGAGAGAGATTGAGAAAGCGGTTCAGTCATAAATCCTGCTGTTTGACAGCAAACACACGGCTGGGTCACTCTCTCTCTCTCTCACACACACACACACACACACACACACACACACACACACACACACACACACACACACACACACAAACACACACACAGGTGGTCTGTACCCCCTGGCTGCTGAGAGAGGAACAAGTCTGTGTGTGTGTGTGTGTGTGTGTGTGTGTGTGTGTGTGTGTGTGTGTGTGTGTTTAGCTTATCAGCTAAATGATAAGCAGATCTTTGACAGCAGCTGTGTTAATGATCTAAATTTGATCTTCATCAACAATATTCTTCATCGAAATACCTCAAACATATACACTGCTCAAAAAAGGGAAAACTTAAATCACACATCAGATCTTGATGAACAAATTATTTATATATATATATATATATTACTGATTTACCGATGTACTGTATAAGTTATAACAGCGCTCAATGGAAACCAAAATCATCAGCCCGTTGAGGACTGGATTCAGAATCACACTGAAAATCAATTAAAACATTTAAACCACAGGCTGATCCAACTAGCATGAATTTCCTCACAGCAACTCATAATGTGACTCAGTAGTGTATGGCCCATGCATGCTCCTGATGAGTGGAGAGATGAGATGGTGTCCTGGGGGATCTCCTCCTAGACCTGGATCAGAACATCAGTGAGCGCCTGGACAGTCACTTGGCAGTGTTGGATGCACTGATACATAAAGACCCATAGGTGCTCAGTTGGATTTAGGTCAGGGGAACGTGAGAGCCAGTCAATGGCATCAATGCCTTCATCATCCAGGAACTGCCTACACAGTCTGGCCACATGAGGCTGGGCATTTCCTGCACTAGGAAGAACCCAGGACCCACTGCACCAGCATAAGGTCTGACAATCGCTCTGACAATTTCATCCCGGTACCTAACAGCAGTTAGGGTACCATTGGCTATGACATGGAGGGCTGTGCAACCCTCTGAGGATATGCCTCCCCAGGCCATCACTACCCCACCACCAAACAGTCATACTGGATAAGGATACAGGCAGCATAACGTTAACCACAGTGTCTCCAGACTTTTTCCACGCCGGTCACATGTGCTCAGTGTGAACCTGCTGTCATCTATGAAGAGAATGGGATGCCAATAGCAGACCTGCCAGTTCTGGTGTTCTCTGGTGAATGCCAATCAAGCTGCTGGGCTGCGAGCATAGGTCTCTCTAGAGGACATCGGGCCCTCATGCCTCCCTCATGGAGTCTGCACACCAGTAGCCTGCTGGAGGTAATTTTTCTAGGGCTCCTCCAATACACCTCCTATCCTGGTATCTCCTTGAAAATCTTCTTGCAGCCACACATATGGATGTGCCATCCTGGAGGAGCTGGAGTACCTGAACAACCTGATTGAGCTGCAGATAGCGCCTCATGCTACAAGTACTGACAAGGACACTAGCAGCACATAAAACTAGAGGAGAATCAGTCAGGAAGGATAAGGAGAGAGCAACTGTCTTTAGCCACTGCATGCAAAACCATTCCATTTTTGGGGGTCGTCTTGCTCTCCATTGCGCCTGTTGTCACTTTCATTTGCACCAAAGCAGGTGAAAATGATTCACAATCACTTGTGCTTCCTAAATGGACAGATCCCTGAAGTTTAACTGACTTGGTGTTATACTGTGATGATTAAGTGTTCCCTTATTTTTTTACTTAGTTTATTTAAGTGACTCACTCAAGAAAATAGTCACTGGAAGTTGTGGTTCAAACCTTTCAGAATCTATTCATGTAAACAACTTTCTGATTACTCTTTAATAAGAACATGTTGATGCACCACTATCTTTGTGCACTAACAGATCTTCACTGTCTTAAGTGGGGACTAAAGTCAACATGGAAGCTGTCCACTGTAAGTTTGGAGACAAAGGACAGAGTGATGGAGACCAAATGAAGAAGACATGCAGAATGTGAGCTGTCTGAGTGTCAGAGAGGAGTCTTGACAGTGAGAAGAGCTTTTAGGTCCGACGGTGATGCTGAGTGAACGTCTGAGCAACAGGAAGACGAGGAAACCTCAGTCATAAATATTTACAGTGAGAACAGACTGGAGCCATTTTGGATCTGTGATTGTGTTTTTGTCTCTTATAAAAGAAAGAGGTCAAAGAGAGTGCAGTCGTGTCATTCAGAGCGTGTGCGTAAGAGAAATTTGCCTGTCTATTCTCAGTAAGTGAATCAGTGGCTGCGCATTCAGACCAAGAGAAACACATGAACAGAATTCATCTATTTTCCCACTTTTTATTTTCTTTTCTAAATATCTTTGTCTTAACCTCTATAATCATTCAGAATTATTGCTTCACTTTATTTAAGGTATTCTTGACCCACATACCAGTAATATCCTCATACAACGATTTGTATGATGTTTTAAGAAAAGTTATTCCTCATTTTTCGAGCATTGTCTCACAAATGTCCAACAACATGTAACGTACATGTCAATTTTCATTCCAGTCTTTTCAAAATAAACTTCCATCTTCACAGGAAATAACTTTTAGTTAGGTTTATGTAACAAAACCACTCGGTTAGGTTTAATAAAATATCATGGTGTGGGGTAAAATCACTCTGGAAGTGGCATTAATTAATTATGGAAGTTACGTGACAAATAAATCAGCGCTGACTTCTGGTTCACACATGGTATGAACACTGCTTTCTGGGTGAAAGTTTGATTTTGCCAACCCAACCTCCTCTCTACATGGCATTTGTCACTCTTTATACTTCCTGGTTCACAAATATGTGGATTATGTATGAATTTTATTGTTTACCCTGATGCTTGAGGCCAGTGGGAGAAAACCTTATATTGGGCTTAATGGACTCATGCAGTGGGGAAAAGCCAGGCATCAATTGATTTTGTAGCCACCTGCTGACTAGAAAGTGAAGAGGAGGAGGATGATGAGGCAGAAGCTCCAGCAGAGCCATGGACAAGCGAGAGACAGGAGGATGGCGAGCCCTCCACTTTGATCCAGTCCTCGACCCCCCATGAGGAGGAGAAGCAGGCTGGTCCAGCTGATGGAGGATGAGTGCCTTAAGACTAACCACAGACAGGCTGAAGGTTTTTTGATCTCTTTGAAGAACTTGTTCACAAGACTCGAGTTGGATTTATCATTTGTTTTTTGTTTCAGTAGCCTGCAGTAGAGACCAAACACTTAAATTCATAAAAAAAAGCAGATAAGAATAATGTAAAGTAAATAAACAGCCAAAGTAATCATAACAAGTAACACTAATTTATACATAAATTCAAAGATTTAAATTAAATATTGAATTAAACTTAAAGTCAATAACCGTAATAATACTATTAGTAATTGCATGTTAAACAATATGTTAAACAATTAACATATCTAAATTAATAATGGCTTCTCCGCTATAAAACATTTCCATCTCTATCTATGAAAGTGTTTTGAAATAGTTCTTAAATAAGGCATCTGTTGGTTTGATGGGTGACACAGCTGTGCGACATATCATAAATATCTGAAGTCACTTAAGACTGATGTTGTGGATCAAGGATTTCTCATTTGGCAGCTTCAGCTCCTCCATCCTCACATCTCTTCCATGCCTCCTCTGCACACTTCTCCCATGGGTGGGACTAATGTTGCCTTCAAATGGGGTGGTGTTTATGGTGTTTATGAGTTGGGCACTTATGAACACCCCCTCATATCGTATTCGCGACCTTGTATGTTCACTACTTGTGATGTGTTTGTTGGTGTTGTGAGAAACGGCGGAGTCCATGGAAATTCATTTCTCTGTGCAATATTGTACAGTATATTGTAACTTTAGTTATATATTGTTGTAATTATAAATATAATGTCAAAATTACCAACGGCCTCATCTTTTTCCTCCATTATTATGCCTTTGCATTTCCTTGCAAAATTGTAGCCTCTGTGGCTTCTAGACTGGGACGGCAATGTTAATAGAGCCATTGCTTAACCACTTGAACGCCACACATATCATGTACATGACTTATCATCTCATAGTCAGGGTAAACATGACCCCATTTGACGGCACCGCAAGACGTGAGGAGAGGAGGTGAGGAAAGGACTTGAGGAGGCAGATTAGCAAAATTAAAAGTGTCCCACAGTCTGTTTTTTTGTGCATCACTCATTTGCCCATCTACACACCTGCTCTGAATCCTCATTGGTCCTTCACTACTCCCAGAGTTTCTCTCAGCCAATCAGCTCCCTGCTTGCTCTGTCTAATCACCTAATTCCCCTCACCTGAGCTTCTCCACCCATATCTCCACTCGCACTTCATTCCCTTGTCACATTATTTTGTATTTAAGTCCTGGTTTTCAGTTCAGTCTTTGTTGGGTCCTTGGTTTTGTTCCGTAATGATCAGTTTTGCTTTAAGAATAAATAGTTATTTGTTCAAGTTCCTGATGCCGGCAGTCCCCTGCTCCACTCTTCATTACAGATCATTATCAAATTTGTTGACTTCCGTTAAACATCAGTTTATAAATGAAACTGTAAATGCTGACATCAGTGGTCTCCACTTCTCAACGACCTGCCTAGTCACGCAGCAGTTTGAAGTAGTCACAAAATTTTTCTGTATTGATTCGTGGTACATGAATTTCACATGTTTTTTGTTATGGTCAGCACAAAATTAATTTGTATGTGAATCATGAAATTGTGAACTGGGAAGTATAAAGAGAGGCGAACACCACGTAGTGAGAAAGTTGGGGTGGACAGATGGATTAAAAAAAATAGGACTTTTGCCTAGGAGACCTCTGTTTGTGTCTGGTGTGAAACCTCAGGTTAGAGTTGATTTATTTGACATATAACTTGCATACTTAATTTCCAGCAATTCTGGTGTTATTTTAACCCAAACCTCAATCTTTTCCTAAACCTAAGTAGTTTTATGGAGCAATAGCAATAATTGACATGTGCATAATGAGTATCACAAAAAAGGTGAAAATTCATGTCTATAAATCAAATAAATTAACTTTTGTGAGTGCAGCTTTTAGAAAGCAAGGTGTTTGGATGTTTTAATGCATCATATGTCACTGTGTGCAAACATTAGCCATGTTATGTTCTGTGAAAATAATATAATGACCGGTTGCAAAAACTATATGTAGCTTAAGTTGGTGCCTCTGTTCTTGATCAGACTACAGTAGATCAGAAACACACAAACGATGATTGTAAGGGTTAAACAGACAGGGCTGTTCTCTCCCTCTCGCCTCAATCTCTCTCTCTAAAAGCTTCCAGCAGCTCTGGGAGGATCAGAGCTTTCAGACCACTTGTTGCTAATAGAGGGATATTTACTCTAACGGGAACAGAGAGAGTGTAACCCCAGGTCACTGCACTCAGCAACAACAGCCACAAAGACACACAGACAGCCTGCTCTGCTTTTACAGCAGGGACAGACGGATACACTGTAAAAAATGTCTGTCTGAAGCAGTCATGTAAGCTGTATTCAGAGAGGAAGTAGGTTCACCACGAGTCAACATTGCATGTTTTGCCCACTCAACCAATCAGTGATCATAGCAGGTGTTTTCCATCAGCTGTCAAAGCTAAAGCACCTGCAGCTGCTGTGACATCACTGGTTGGGGCGTGGCTTCATGTGCAACATGTTTCAACGCATAAAAAAAGCAACAACAGAGAGAACCAACAAGCGCACATTAGTTTCCATGGAGACAATGTTTTGTTGTGTATTTCCTGTTTTGTATTCATGTGCACAATTTAAATCCTGATTACAAAATATAACAAAATTAGTACGAATTTACATTTTCTGGAGAATAAATTAGCCAAACCCCACAAAGACATAGCATCTTGCTCTCAGATCTTAAGAGTCGTTTGTCTTTCATCCAATTTTTACATCTGTCAAGCTAAGGTTGTTGTTTTTTTAAAGATTTTTCATTTAACAGAAAACTAATAACACTAATAACTCAGGCTTGCGCTTGTTAAGCAACTCGGTCTCACAGGAAGGTGTACACAGAGCATAAGCTCATGCAGACATTCCATGTATTGTGAGAATGCATTTACAGCAACCTTTTCAGGTGTCATTTGTACGCCATTTTTTGTATTATTACTGCACGCAACAAAACCACAGTAATGGCTATAGTTATGCTTAGGCATCAAAAGCACTTAGGCTTAAAAAAACATCATGGTTGTCTTAAAATAAGTACATAGACTAGGTTAAGCAAATATATGTGATAAAAAATGTAACAGAAGTACAGAAAACAAACGTCACTTCAAAATAACACTTAGGCACACGATCACTGGTCAACTGGTTGAAAATCCTGTGTTTGTTGGACCTATCCACCACCCTTCCTGCCCACCATAAAATGTAAACTCAAACAACGTAACATAACTATGGAAAACACGTCACAGACTTCACTCAGCAACACATGACAAATGTCAAATACGTAGCTTGCAAAATACTGGTGTCAAAAATGGGTCTCTTGGTTAAAAGTCTTGTGTTTGTTGGACCCATCCACCTCCCCTCCTGTGAGAAAGATCATTTATGGCAAACTGGTCTTTCTCCCGTTTTATTCCATGCCATAGCATACAAATGACATACAAATGACACTGATAAAAGCCAGAAAGGTGTCTATATTGCAGGCTAAATGCCTTGCACATTATTGTGGCATTCATACACCTTTTCATGTGAACAGGCTGCGTTACGATGGACATTTTCTGTAGTCAGAAAATGTAACAAAAATCCAAAAATCCAAAACAACAAAGGTCATATTGAAATAAAATTTCCATTAAAAATATGCTAACTCCATTGGTTGGGTGGTTGTCGGTTCATGTCTTTTTTTGTTTTCATGTTGGGTCTTTGTTATCTGAGGAGGCTGCTGAATTATGACAGCCAATGATAACAATTTAAAGCCGATGAAAGGAAGCTATTAAAACAGAACCAGGGCCTGACCAGCCTCCGCTGGACTGGGTTAAGTTCTGTGAGGAGGGACAGTGAGGGCAACAACAACACGTTATGTGAAAAATAAAACCAATTAAAAACGGAACACTGATCGAGTTAAACGTCCTGTGTTGTCAGCTAAGCCCCAGCTTTGGGAAGACACCAGCAAATTAGCCGGAACAACACTCCGGCCGTGTTTGTTGTCATTCCGGAGCCAGTTATGCCTGGCGCTGCTTCGCTGTAACCCCGCCGCGGTGACACCTATCTCGGCGTTAAACAAATACGCCGAGGTCCTGACCCTCCATGTTTGGATTCGCAGGCTGGGAGCCCAGACAGCAGCGCTGCGCTGCGACGCATGTATCAACACAAACCTCCATACAGGAATGCAGCCGCGGCCCGTTTGACCCAGCTAAGGACCCCACCGTGACCCGGGGTGTGTGCGTGTTCATGTTCAGTCTGTCTCTGACACACAACACGCAGATCAGACTGCCTCCAATACACACTACCAGAACTGCATACACACAGTTACAGTCTTCCTGTTTGTGGATAGTGCCATTTTATTGTGTGAACTACGTTAATGGACAGTTTAATGATCATGTATGTAGAGTAAATTTAATATTTACAGGATTAGTAGCAGAGCTTGATTGTCGTTGTTGCTCTGCAGAATGTAGCAGATTGCTACTATTAACCCTCTTGATTGGTGGATTTTTTTTTAATTCCCCAAACCAAACACACACAAACACACACGTCATGGGCCTGATTTAAAACAGAGTACTCCAAATTTGGACTTGCATACTTGAGACTTCAAACCTGGCTCCATGTCATGACTCCCATCAAACAGCTTTTGTGCTGTTATTGCTTCCTGTACTGACAACCCGATCTCATAAGAAGGTGTATAAATAGCGCAACATTACACCGACATTCCGCATGTCCTAAGTATGCATTTTAGCCTTTTTGCGTCATTTGTATGCCATGCAAACATCTGCAGTTAGGTTTACGGCAACAAAACCACTTTCTGAGAGTAAGGAAAAACATCATGGTTGGGCTTAAAATAACTACGTAAACTCTGTAAAATAAGTACAGAAACAATGTATCACAACTGCCGAAAACTGTCACGACTGAATACAGGGTTGGACTCACATGCAAGACTCCAGGCAGGGATCAGTTCAAAAACAGCATCTTTAATATGAAAACAGGTCGGTACACGGTAGAGCAGATATACAGTCCAAATCCAAATCAGAAGGCAAAGGCTAAATCACAAAAACGAGCAGAGGTTCGATACACAGAATAATCAACACGAGAGCACTAGGAAATAATCGCGGGTACGCACTTACAAGAAGAGACGAACTGGCACAAGAGGAAGGGGAGGCACACATTATATACTTGTGAAGGGAGTGATTAACTGTACACAGGTGGACACAATCAGGGCGGGGAGAAGACGATCAGATCAGAACCACGTGAATGGTGTTCGAAACTAGGTCAGGAGGAGGTGCTCAAATGTGCGGGCGGGAAACATGCAAACCGGAAGTGACGTGTTCTAAACTGAAAAGGGAAGTAAAACTACAAAATAAAACAGGAAGTGAGAAAACACAGGACATGCAACATGCAACACTAAACAGATTATAATTTGACAGTTGTTACAGAAAACACTCTATCACCACCAGCAGAACCTGGTTAAAAGTTTGGTGTTTGTTAGACCCATTCACTTCTCCACCAACCTGCTATAAGTGGTCTTTCTCAATTTTTATTCTACATTACTATCTACATTTTGTAGCATTTATACATAAATGCATTTACATTTCAGTCAATACAGGATAAATGGTGTACATATGACACTTAGAAATCAAGAAAGGCATATGTATTGTATGCTAAATGCCTTATGAATTATCATGGCATTCATTTGCAATTTCATGGGAACAGGCTAATACTGATGTGCAGAATTTTATCCATAATAAACACAGATTGACTGCAAAAAGACTGAAGCCTTATGTGACATATAAAGTTCCTCTGTAAAACACACCACAGAATTTTTCCAAGCAGACATTGTGGGGTCTTGACTTATAAAAATGCATTCATTTAAGCTAATCATTGTTTAATATTTTCACTTTCTCACAAAACTGTAATTTTCATTAGCATCAATCAGTGTGAACAGACTCCTGAAAAACATGGAAATCCTTAAGTCGATCCTTAACTTAAAAACGCTCTCAGATCTCCACCAAGATGGCAGTTCACTGAGAAGTGATGGTTAAAATGTGCAATTACAGAAATGTTATTGCAGTATACACTGGGTATTGATGGTGAGAATGCTAAAAGTTTCATTTGATCCATCCTGACAACAGAAGAGTCACAAAACTGTCAGTCCAGGTACATCTATGCCCACATGGAGGTCCAATCAGGCAGAATGAATGAAAACACCTGTGTGGGTGGACCATGCATTCATGTACAGACCAATTTCCACACATACTGTAGAATCACTAATGCATGAGGACACACAACCTGAGCGCATCCGAAGGTGTGTAAGTAGCACGGCATTGGTAGGACATTCTGCATGTCACGATAACATATTTTAGGCTTTTCGTGTGTCATTTAACATGACGTTGTTACCTTGGAACAGTCACGGTTATGTTTTAGCAACTAAACCACTTAGGTTTGAGAAAAACATCATGGTTGGGCTTGAAAAAAGCAGTAAAATATGTATGTAAACAATGTAATGAAAGTACAGAAAATTCATCACTGACGTAACTTCAACCAGGTCAACCACACTTTGATGCACAAACACCAGTCTCCTCGTTGAAAGTCCTGTGTTTGTTGGACCCGTCCACCTCACCCTCCTGCCCACCATAAGTGGTCTCTCACTTTTTATTGTACATCACTAACTCTGAGCGTAGCATACTCACGTGGCTGTGTTTTCATTGCAGTCAATACAGACTACATGGTATGAAATAATGTGCCAAAAGCAAGAATGGCGTTGTGATTGCACGTGAAGGTGGTGTCATTAATGCACCATTTGGCCGGGCTGGGAGACAACAGAAGGCTTTAATGTGCCGCTGGCTGGGTGTGATGCCCCGACAGAGTTCATGAATTAACTGAACTCTTGAACTGTACTCTGGAATGTAGCAGACAGTCATTCAGACAGCCAGTCACTCGAACTGCACAGGATTAATCTCTGTCTCAACAAGTCGGCTGCTGAGTCCTTAGATCTTATATCAAACGATGAAAAGTAAAAGTAAAAAAAGTAAAAAAGTAAAAGTTTCAGCAGAAGTCACCTAATGTACAGAATTTGAGAACAGAGTTTAGGGACTTTTGGAGGTTGATTTCTCAGACAAATTTTGGAAAAATTATTGTGTAAATGGTTGATGGTAATGAAAAGTAGATCCTCTAAAACAGGACCAGTTAGTATTTCAGTATGTTATTTAATCTATTAGTCAGGCAACCTTTGAACACATCCCTTTCTCTCACTGATGCTTGTCACTGCACTCTTGTTTTAACCTCTTAAGGCAGGTCTTCAGCAGGCAGAAAGTTTTTGGCATCATTGGGCATAAAATTCTATAATAACCTTTCAGTATACTGTGTTGTAATTCAAGTGTTCTGAGAGAAAACTAGACTTTTGCATCTCCACGTGGCTCTGTTTTCAGGCTTTAAAAAATCTTTGGCCAATCACAGGTAATTTCAGAGAGAGCGATCCTATTGACTCCAGCTCGGCTCTGATTGGTTGTTTTCCTCCGGTCTGTGAAATCTTTCAGATGCCATTAGGAGCACCGCAGGTCACATAGGCACATGATTTTTTTTTTTCAGCTTACCTGTCACAGTGACTGTTTTATAAAAATAAGTTCTTATCATCATATTTGCTCCATTTCTACCCATTGCTGCTTTAAGGGAAACATTCCTGCTGCATCATGTAGCATTGCACCATTAAAATTGTGGCTTTTTTACTGTTGACATGTGTTGATGCTGGATAATGTCACAGTATGACATGGCTTGCCATGCACTACCCTTTTAGGTCACAGTATGCTTCAGAGGAAGTAGGCTGTGATAACAGCCTCGGAGATATTCATGATGTTGCATGAAAAATGACGGAAGAAATTGTGTGAAGACTGTAAAAAAAGAAAAGGAAAAGTTCAAACCCAGCCTACTTTCACACCTCTGAACACCTGGCCAATTGCTGTGTAAAGGGGGCGTGATTGTTGGATTGTCTGAAAATAACAAATTGTTGGATGAAGGCTACGCAGATTCATAGGTCCTGACAGTTTTTTCACCGACAGCACAGATTTTTAATTTATTAGTTATACCTCAGGCTCTGGCTTTGTAATATACTGAAGTAGAGTTGATTTTTTTTCAGGCAAAATAACAAAGCAAAGTCTCTACAGGTCACATAGTGTCCTTAAAATGTTTAGCTGTGAAATAACAGACAACCAGGTAGTCAGTGTAAAATCTTTAGGACACTCCACGAAGGTCAGAGGTCATGGTCAGCCTGAGGGGAGTCAGTCTTGGTCAAGGACACTGCAGCAGGGCAGACAGAGATTTGAACTTGTGACCCTCGGGCTGATGGTTCAGACTCTCTGCTCACATAAACATGAAGGTGAACTCCAAAGTGTCCAAACTGAATGCATGGTTGTTGCCTTCCTGTGTCTCGCCTTGTTTCTGTCTGTCTTTGTGTCTCTCTGAACTCTGTAGGCAGTTTTTAGCTCGTCCTCCTCAAGGCTGACGGCTGGAATGCTGACATAACAGATGTTGTCTGACAAAGCCAATAATTATCTGCTGTACGGCTGTATGTCCATACCCGCTCTTCCCCCTCCCCCTCCTCACTCCCAACATCCTCCTCCACCTCCTCCAACTGCTTCACCATCTATGTTTCGTCCAGTTTCGTCCAGTTTTTTAAAAATTGATTCACCAAAATTACCCCCAAAATATTAGATTTTCTCACTTCCTTCTTGCAGAATCTAGCCATGCAGATAACTCTAGTTATATTTGTCCAAGTTTTAAGATAGCTGTCTCAGAGATTCCTGCCTCCACTACAATGCAATAATTACAGCATTACAACACTGACACTGAAAAACATCAGCACTGAAAAGATCACCGTTTCTCCTGAAACAGTGTCCCAGGATCATCCAAAGACCATTTTTATTGGGACTGTTTCTTCTGTAGAAAGTAGTGATGATACTTGCTCACTTCGAGTTCATCTTAGACAAATTTTGACACACAAATCAATTGAATTTGATTGAATACTGTCTTTACATTGCTTAACTTTGTGGGAATGCAAAACCAAAGGAGATATTTTATTAATTGCTTCCCTTTAAAAATGTATGTATTAAATTCACTAATGACGTGTTTTCATGAAGTACCTTTGTGCCTCTTTCTGGTGTGAGAGGACACTGAGAGTGAAATCCGTTTGTGGTCACGCTCATTGCTGAATGAAGCACCGTTGTATAAGGTGTAGGGTGTAAAAACAACTGCAAACTTCCCTACTTCTGGCAAGGAAAATATAAAAAATTCTCACAATAAGAAATGCTTTTTGATCCACAAGGGAAATTGGGTGACATTTCAGTTGCTCCCATTCTACAATAGAAATATATAAATATTATATATAATATAATATAAAATGTGTAAATTATATATATATATATATATATATATATATATATATATATATATATATATATATATATATATATATATATATATATATATATATATATATATATATAACAATAATGCTGAAAAATATGATTTATCATTAAGTTTGTAAAAATGTAAGACTAGCATAAACAATTAAGAATATTTGTTTAAATATACAGTATAAATATTTGCTGTATAAATGCCAGAATAAAGCACAGTTGAAGGTTATTATGGGATTATAGCTGCTGATATGGGTGAAAAATAATACATATGTTGTATTTAAATATACAACACTGAAATCATATGAACTATTAATTTTAGATAGCAAGGGAAAATTTGATCGTAAATACAATATAAATGTTATTAATGTCTGTATGACAATATTAAATGTCTATTTTAGTTTGGGATGGCACTTATACCTAAGGTAGGTAAAAATGGAGCAAATATGATTTTAAAGAAAGTTATATTGATAAAATGGTTATTATATCCTAACAGTAGTTAATGAGACAGGCAATCTGAAAATAATATTGTTTTTCTGTGTCCTCCGGTGCTCCTAATGGCATCTGGAAGATTTTACCGACCGGAAGAAAACAACCAATCAGAGCTGAGCTGGAGTCTGTGAGAGCCATGAGTAAATCACTCGCAAACTCCAATCAAATGGTCAAACTAGGCAGCGCTGATCAAATATGAATCAATATTCTGTTACTTTGATGCCTATTTCTCTCCTCGAAATGGTTCCAGAAACATCTTGTAGTTACTGTTTAGCCGTAAAATGAGAAAGCTTGTAACCCGGCAGCCATGTTGAGATGTGTTGAGGACATAACCAAGCACCGCCCACCGGCCTGAGCACGGCTAATAGGAATGCTCTCTCTGAAATTACCTGTGATTGGTCAAAGTCTCCTGTCATGGGCTGAAAACAGAGCCATGAGGAGGTGCAGAAGTGTAATTTTCTCTCACAACACTTGAATTACAATATGCTAAGGTTATGATGGAATTTTTGCCCCATGACGCCAAAAATATTCTGCCTACTGTAGGTTTAATATGGCGGACCCTCCACACGAACGTGCTGCGTGATAGGGAGAGGGTGGATTGCAGTTCCACTCAGCATTGTGGTGCCATTCCCTTGTGCCACCTGAGTTTTATTGTCTGTTTTACCTGCAGGAATGAACAGAAATAAATCAAATGTTGGCTGTAAACACTTAATATGTGGTGACAGTTTGATCTACTTAAGAATCTTTTATCAAGAATATTTAACTGTGTTTGCAGCTTGTTTTTAATAAATCTGACTGTTTGCTGAGGTGGGCGGCTCGCTGCAGTGCACCGCTGGCCCAAGCCAGTTAGTTAATTTTTCTCTAAGGACCGCTCTTTTACCTCATTATTATAATTAAGTGCTCTCCCAATGACCTGAAAACAGCCATTTAGAGAAATCTTTATTGATGTGTATCTTTTGTTCTCAACCAGAACACAAGCGACACGAGTCCAGAGGGGTGAGGAGGTCGGGTACTGGAGATGTGTGAGGAGTTATAATATGGCAAACTAGAAAATGCTGCCAAATGATTGATAAGAAGTTATTTACTTTTGTTTGTTGGAATGAAAACAAGAAGAGTCTGAACTACTTCATGCTCCATGTTCATGTTTTAATCAAAGTAAAAGTCATATTTTGGTCTGGATCTGTTTATTAGTTTAAGTTGCTTTGCATTTAGGTTTACCCCTTTAGTTTTACCAACCGACTGTAGCTGTGATGCACAGAGATGACTAAATGCTCATGAAACTGATTCATTTTTTCTTGTATCCTTAATGTGATATAAATAAAAACTGTACTTTTTTTGGTTGAAATTGATGTTGAATGGCTTATTTTACACATGACACACTGCACATCATTTTACATAACAGTTAAGTTATTATTTAAGGGATGATGTTAGTGGGTGTGTGCAAAATGTTTGCACACAACTTGAGATTTTGTGAAGCTGTTTTGCAAGTCAATCTTTGTGCTAAAACAGACAAAACTAACATATTCAAAAGTACAGCGACAAACTAAATATTGGTTACTTTGGATGGACCCATTTAGTATTACACCAAAACAAAGAAAGTGAACATATCGTTTCTCTGCTTGCGGCGGATGGATGAACTGCTGGTGATACTCCACAGCTGCCAGTATGTAACTTCAGTCCATTTTTATTCCTGAAGTCACACAATGAAGCCCTGAAGGTCCCTGACACTGACTCAGCACATATATGGCAATGTAAACTTTCAATTACAAGTACGAAAAAGGGAAACCACCAAGATTGCAGCGTTGTGGTTTTCCCTGTGACAGCAGCAGCGATGAAAATAAACTTAAAGAAAACACAAGCTGGAAAAGCTGGAGTTAAAATATCTGGACGCTCACATACCAGCTGGCAGCTAAGGAGCTGATGTTGGCCACCAAGTGCTTTATCTAAGTCACCATCTGACCCTGTTTTCCCCTTCATTTTGAAAATCGATGTCCCTTATCGTGCCCAAGAACTGCCTTTGAACCAGAAAACACACAAATAACAGGAGAGGGAGGGTGAGGAGGCAGGGAAGCTGAGATGGGAGTGCTACGATTTTTATAGCTCAGAGGGCAAGAAAAAATAGATTTCATGGGATGGATAAAGAGATGTAGGCCTTGCAAAAACAGAGTTTTGAAATATTCTGTTTCAAAATGTTTTCTTCCTTTTTATGTCCATCACTCATTCAAAAACCTCAACCCATGAAATGCAAAGTGATTGTAAATAAATTCACATTCAAAGAACACAACATTAAATGTCCATTGAGGTATAATGTGCAAGAATTAACTAAAAAACTATGTACAAACTGATACAGAAATAATACCTCTCAACCATCACTCATGCCCCACTAGACATAAAGGCGTCTGCAAGCAGCCTTTCGTCAATTGTGTGTTTTATAACATAACCACTGGGAAACAGTCAGAAAATAACATTTTACTACTGCGATTTGCTGCTTTCGTGTCTCTAACGCCACTCACTCTCTTCAGTCACTTTATAGCTCACTCAACCATTGCTGCTCTCTCTCTCTCTCTCTCTGCTCTTGTAGCTGTGGAGGTGTGGCCAACTTTGAATGTTTACAAACAGAAACCAACAACTGTTATATATTATACCTTTAAAGGTACTACAGTGTATATAGTATAACCGCAACAGGATGCTGACTGCTGTTCAATTAAAGGCCGCTGGTATCATGAATAACAAAGATTTACTGAAAGTTACATATAGCAGCTCACCTTTAGGTAAATGCTGCGACAATGAATTAATTTATTGTCGCTTATTTAATAATGAATTTCAGTTGGACATATGTGTGTGTGTGTGATCTCAATCCATCCATCCATCGTCAACCTCTTATCCCGTTTGGGGTCGCAGGGGGGATGCCAGCTGGCAGAGTACACCCTGGACAGGTCGCCAGGGAGAGACAACATATAGACAGGCAGACATATAGACAGACAGACATTCACACCTACGGGCAATTTAGAGTCATCAATTAACCTAAATTGCATGTCTTTGGAGGAAGCACCCACTACCCGGAGAAAACTTACACAGGGAGATTGGGAGAACCGGATTCAAACCTGTGACCCTCTTGCTGTGAGGCGAGAGTGCTAACCACTGCACCACTGCAGACAGACACTGCAGCCCCTGTGATCTCAATTTGTCACACAAATGAAGTCTGCTTTCACAAATTCAAAAAGAGAGAAAGAAAATCTTTTTGGATAGGATGATAAAAGGGCACCCTCTGCCTGGCCTCATCACTGTATCTCAGGACCCCCGTCTTTATCTTTGTCCTCAGGTTGACCCCAGTCTGCCCTCTCTGCAGCCTCTCTCTCTCTCTCTGTCTCTATCTCTCTCTCTCTTGGGCAAAATAAAAGCCCAATGAGAAGCTAATAGCTGACGAGTTGTCTCTTGTCTCTCTCAGTCTCTGAGGTGTAACCGGATGTAATATGGCCCATGCCTTTGGTATTAGAAGAAGAAGAAGAAGAAGATCTACCTTTATTAGTCCCACAGTGGGGAAATTCAATTTACACTCTGTTTAACTCATACATGGTACATGCAGACCTGAAACACACATACATGCATTAATGGAGAGGTGTCAGAGTGAGGGGACTGCTCCTGACAAGCACCCCAAGCAGTTGGGGGTTTGGTGCCTTGCTCAGGGGCACCTCGGCAGTGCCCAAGAGGTAAACTGGCACCTCTCCAGCTACCAGTTCACACTCAGTTCTTGGTCCATGTCGGGACTTGAACCGGTGACCCTCCGGTTCCCAAGCCAACTCCCTACAGACTGAGCTACTGCCGCCCCACATTTACTATGTAAATGTGACATGGTTTTATGCATTTATCTCTAGTATGTTATAAACTACAGTTATTAATCATTTGTGTGGCACCATAGTTATCTTTTTAGATGTTAGAACGATAAAGCAGGTTTGTTACTTACAAGATGCAGTCCCTTGGCAGATTCACATGCCTGTTCACAAATCCTGTATGTTCAGAAATGATCTGGCATTGTACCATTGCTTGGTTGAAATCATTAACAGGACAAAGGGAGAGATTATGAGTGCTCAAATTTAAACAGCTATATCCATATTTTTATTATAACAATGTATTAAATGTATTGTGAATGGGGTCGCTTACAGTGATGAATCTATAAAAAGTGATTTGCTGTATAGAGAGTTTCAACCTATTGTTTATCTGTTTGATCTACAACTGTACTGTTCTGGTTCACTCTCAGCGCTCTCATAGCATCGTTTTCAGTGAAAAGATGTAAAAATCCACTGTACGCTACCTGCTCAGCAGCAAACACCAGAGACTAGACAATTAGAGACAAGCTGGGAACATAGTGAAACATTTCAGCTAAAGGGGCATCATTCCCTCAGGACTTGGTTGACACCAAAAACAGAGCTAAAAGAGACTGAATATTTACTTATATTCATCAGGTGGACAGAAACACAAAGAATCCCAATGAATGATCATGTTGCTCCATAACAGCTAGATGTGGAAATTACAATGTTTCTCTTACTCAGAGGGCAACCTCAGGGTCTGAGAAGTGAAGCCAATGTGGAAGTGCCTTAAACTTGCATTCTTTCTAATAACCAGCAGGAGGTGGCTCCCCTGGTTGCAAAAACAAGTCACTGTAAACGTAAGTTTATGGTCTCAATCACTAATTTCAAGTTATGGTCCCATTTAGAGTCAGACCATAAAGCAGGGCATGCTTTAGGTCCCTTTCACAGTGTGTTTTCAGTTCATGAAAGTTAATTATAACCTTTTTGGTTGCCTTAAAATGTCTTATTCAGCATTGTACTTTTTCTATCTACCCTCTCGTGTCACTTCTGGTTGCAATGAACAAAGATGGTGACGGCCAAGTACCAACATGGCAACAGCCAAAATGCCGAACTTGAGGCTTGAAAATGGTAGTGCACAAACCAATAGGGGATGTCATGGTGACTACGTCCACATCTATGTCCTCACCTTAACAAAGTACATATTTTAACCCGAACCACAATCTTTCTCTCATGTTGTTTTTGTGCCTAGACCTAACCAAACCTTATCCACGGTGATGTCATATTATAAACTTGATTTATTTTTCAGCAGTGATTGGTAACAGCCTAAATCATCAACAACCGATGTCGTGCTGAAACAGGTGTGATCAGAGAATGTTCCTGTGTGTCATTCTACAGTCGATGACATGGTCCAAAGTAAGCTGTAAGTAGTGTAATGGTAACTTAATGTGTTTCCAAATGTTAGCATGACCCTTCTCTCTGCAGTTGTGAGGATCTGCTCAACATCCTCTGTTCATTGTGTTGTGGGTTAAAATTATTCATTATCAGAACAATTAAAAATCAAGCTGATTTCTGCTGGCTGACATCTTTGAAAATAATTAATCTGCTCACATTTCCAGTGTGGATTTGGGGCACAGCTTCAGTCTTAAAACACTTGGGTGTTGTAACTCCCACCCATAGTAGGAGCTAATGAGTCTGTTAGACTTTGTTTCAGCGTTGCGTCAGTTGCATAATGCACAGCAATGACAGTTGTGTTGTGTTGCGTCCCCTCTCTGGTTCCCATGCATCCTCATCAGTTGACCGGTCGATGACCTCTGTAGCCGATGGCACCGGAGTGAACTCTGGTTCAAAACGTTGCAGAGTTCCCAGTGACTGAGCGTCCATCAGATAACAACCTTGGCAGAGCTACGGAGCCCTGCAGCGGACATAATTAGGCCAGGCTGTTTGTGTCCCATTAATTTTCTGCCACATAGCTTCACCCCATTCTCTGCCTGTCAGTGAAGGCAGTAAGGTGGAGGGTGGAAATGCCTGGTGACCTAATTGGTGACCTCAGCAGTGGCCTCAGCGATGACCTTTAGCAGCGACCTCAGCTGTGACCACACTGTCCATTTTGTCTGTATTGAGGTCATTTTGTGCTATATTGGACCAAGTCTTGTTCTTGTTATAATTATCATCTTATTAATCAGTTAATTAATCAAGTTTCCATTCAATTCACTGTAATGACTACACAACAAAGCTGGTGGAATTTGGCTGCGGTGCAGCGAGTAACAGCACAATTACATTATTGCAAAGACAGGACTCAAATGGCCACAGTCACATCAGATATCACAACACACAGACATGAAAGAAACATGTTTGCTGGGATTTTTTGATGATGTTGTCTGTGTTGAGATCCCATGAGTGTGTTGCAGAAGTCGGTGCCAAGAAGTTTGAATGAGGCAGTGATGGATACGGGGTAGCCGTTGATGAGTATGGGGTGCAGTCTGTGTCTGAAGTCGATGATAATTTTCTGAGTTTTGGGTGTGCTGAGGTGCAGATTATTGTTTTGCAGTGTGTTTCATTGTTATTGGAGATGAGACCTACAATGGTTGTGTCACCTGCGTATACTATACAGATGTGCAGGTGACAGTTTCATACATTGTTTGCAGCTATGCCTATGAAAAGTAAATGCACTGCAATTCATACATATCCACTGAAATCAATTCATGTGTAATTTACGTAGCTGTGAACTAGGCAGTATAAAGAGTGATAAATGCTGCATAGGGAGGAGGTTGTGATGAATGAGTGCGTCAGACAACACTGGACTAATGCACAGGAGACCGGTGTTCATGTCCCGTGTGAAACCAGAAGTCAATTTTGATATTATTTGTCACATAAATTCTTCAGTTACGCCTCTTCCTGTGTTGCACAATATAACCACGATCCCCTAAATCTAACTAAGTAGTTTTGTTGCCTAAACTTAACTGAGTTGCTTCCTATGAAGATGGTTTAGTTTGTTAAAAAAAAAAAAAGACTGGAGCGGATATCGATGCTGGACATTCGTGGGAAAATGCATGACAAATTAGGAATAACTTTTTGAGGGATATCATATGAACTGTCATATGAGGATACGTTAAGATTTTAACAACTCTGTGGGATGTGAGTTGGTTAATGTCTGACAATAAGAGCCGCAGAGAGAGCCTCAAGGAAAAGTTGAAAGTTACGGTGTTATGGATGTGGGCATAGATGTTAGGGGGCTCCAGATGTGGCAGTGTGTTGTGAGGTTTGGGATTAACCGAAACATCAACAGATCTGTTGGCTCTCTATGCGTACTGGTAAGGGATCCATTAGGGGAGTAGAGCAGGTAAATGTGAAATACAATTACTGTGAAGTTTCAATTAAATACACTGATTCTACAGCAGCATACTGCTAAATCACAGTAATATACTGGCATTACTACTGTAAGGTCATAGTCTACAGCTGTCATTTCACAATAACTATCTGTAAAAGTATCTTGTTATGAAAGTAATGCAACTAGTAGCCAGTAATTTCCTGTAAATGTACAGTGAAATCATTTACAGTGCAAGTATGCAAGGATGATGTGCTCAAATTACTTAATGACCACGGATGCTAGGTGCAATTGGTCTTAAAGCAAAATACTGAAGATTCCTCAAATGGTTAAGGTAAGCACCTTGTCTGGGATGTGTCGAGCTTCTGATCAGTCCAAACTCATAAAGTTATTATTTGCCACAGTCGCAATGTTTGTGTATGTTATCATCAGTTCAAATAACCTGACATGGACCTAAATGAATCCTACAATAATACAAATGCAAAATCTGAAATACCATATTATCAAGAACTATGGTCAGACATGTTTTCAGACATGCAAATCATAGTGAACATATTTTCCTTCATCAAAAGCAAGATATGACGAACTCAAAAAGACAGCTGTTTTTGTGTTTCATCTTCTAATTTAGTCTTTACATCAACTGTACAGCAGCTACATCTGATACACTCAATGAATGCATACACAGGACAAATATATACAGACTCCTTAAAGCGGAGAAAGTGCTATCTCCTTCCACAAATCCATCCATACGTAAGATTTCACAGCGCGTCTATTAGGCCTCACGACCAAGACAGAGACAGTCCTAAAATTAGACCAATAATAACAATAATAATAATTATAATAACTTTACTCTCTACATATGCTGCTCTAAACAATAAAAGGTGTCAATGTCCTAGCAGTGAAACAAAGTTTTATGGACAGTCCTTTATATTATAGGTTAGTGTCTCTATCTATTCATAATCCTCCTCCATCCCCCCCCCCCTCCCCCCCTTGGGGCGGGGGGGGGAGCCCCCCCCGTGGGGGGGGGGGGACCCCCACAGGCCCCCCCCCCCCCGGAGCAAAGAAAAACCTCTCCCCCCCCACCCCCCCCCCCGGGATTTTAGAGAAATAAATAAACCAAAAAATATTTTTTTGGTGGGGGGGGGGAAACGGGGAACCCCGAGAAAACCCCCCCTTACACGGGGAGAACATGCAAACTCCTCTATTCATAATTACAGCAAATATTGTTACATGTAGAGAAATGATACATCTGCATTTTAAATACAGCTTATTCATAATGCTACTTCATTTGATACACTCATAATAGCACTGTTAAGGATATGCAGTATATTACATTCATGTTCAAAAAAACAGAACAGTTTGAATGTGTTTTGACCTTGATGTTTGGGTAGTTCCTGGTTGTGGGATTTTTGTGTCAAAATCAAGTGCAAGTTCCATCAGTAAAAGTGTTTTGAGTGGTGGAGATCACAACCAGACATGAGTTCAGTCTCCCCTGTGTCCAATGTGGGTCTGGAAATATTTTCCAAAAGTGTTCAAATATTTTTTACACCCCACAGATCGTTTCAGTCTATTTCTGACCTTACTCAGGTTCTAATGGGAACCGTCCCATTTAGATTGAGTGAAGGGTGATTGAGTCCATGGGGCTGGCATCCAGTGCCTTGCACACAGGCAGTTCAGAAAGGCAAGCCCAGGTTATGAGATGTAAATAGAAAACAACTGAAGGACTGAAGAACAAATGAACACAGAATTGGTTAAAAGTCTGTAAATCATGTTGAGTCACTGGAGGTGAGGTCCCCAATCCTCCATCCCTGGACTAGAAGAATTTTACCAGCTGTGTTATTTGTAAATTTTCCAAAAAGCTTTCTGTGAATCTTCAAAGTTTTATGAATGTAAGTGTAGTGAAATACTTGACTTGCTCATTCAGCACAGCGAACATACATAGCCCTTGGATAGGTCTTTGCTGATGCACATTCATGTAAAAGCTACAAAGAGGTACAAAAGATAAGATTTTATCATATGTAAACTGTTGTGTCAGCTTTTGGAAATACCTTTTCTGTTTCATGTTATCAACAGTGGATGTGTTGTCTTGATTTCATGTATGTAAAATCACTAGGCATGTGTTTTAGCTCTGAATAATGTACATGCAGTCAAGTCAGCAGGGCAAACCCAGATGTTCTGTTTGAAAATATGCAGGGAAAAGGCAAAACAGTTGATATATTAATAACTTAAAAATGCATGTTAAGGTTAGTAAAGCTGGGAATGATGTTGTAGGTGAACATATCAGGTGCTTAAAAATGTATTTCTGCTACAACAGAAAGTGGTCTCTTAGGTTTGGAGCAAACCGCTGAAGAGATGATGGCGTGCTCCAAACAGCAATGTAAACCCCTGCTTCATGCCCGTGGATAGGAAATAGGGCCTGTAATGCACCATCAGGCCCAGCGAGGTTCTTGTGCCTCCTTTCTTGGGCTTGCACAGTTTTTTTCCAGAAGCAGACTGAAGGTTAAACTCCCTCTTTTGGAAAGTCTGTCAGGCTGTATTTGTATCTACAGCGGGTAGTTGTAAGTGAAATGCACATGCAGCCCATTTACCGGGTGTACGATTGGTACGGTCTGCATCTTGGGAAAGTTCTCCGTGGCCAGAGTACATTTGCAAGTCCCGATCAGCTCCACAGCCAGAGTCTTTAGGATGATCTGTGCCAGTTCTTTCCCTACACAGCTCCGCACGCCGCCGCCAAATGGCACGTAGCTGAATCGAGCCGACCGACTCTCCTCCCGGTCTGGGCCAAACCGGTCTGGGTCAAACAGCTCTGGGCACTGGAAGACCGCTGCTGTCTCATGGGTGTCCCGGATGCTGTACATTACACTCCAGCCTTTGGGGATCTGGTAGCCCTATATGAGGACAGAAGTCATTATATATAAATGAGCACAACAAAGATTTATTTTTACCGACAAATTGTTTGGTGTGGCTTGTGTGCCCAGTGAGCAACTTTCTTAGAAATGAATGGGGCACCATCTCTGAAGGTGGTATCCAGTTCTCCTTCATCCATCCATAAGCATCAGCAGTTTAGACATGCAGTTGTGAACATGTAGAACTCGACCCCTACAGGCCAAGAAGGTAATTGCTGCACCAAAAATGTGCTCCCCATACAGGTCAAATGCTACTTCAGTTTAAACAGTACCCTACTGGCTGGACTTCCTTAACCCTTTTAGAGGATTCACATCATTTACACAGCTCAACATTAAGGATTGCTCACAAGTAAAATGCCACATTGGGCTAGTAAATCTAGCAACTCACTCACCCGATCAGGCAGGCGGTAAAAAAGAATTAAACACATTGTTTTTTACAGAGCTGATGATGGAAGTAGCTAAAGAGTGAACTATCCTGCTTCTTTCTTATACACATTACCCATCTGGCACCCACAAGAAGATGGCAGCAAGTAAAGACAAAGTTTAGGAGCTGAAGCTCAAATGAGTATTTTGACGGGTGTTCGGTTCGGGAGGATGTGTGCGAAACTCCATATTAATTTACTTAAATAAAGATTAAACATAACTAACTTTGGCCTTTTTTGTTTTTGATAACTGATAAAAAAAGGGGGCATGTAAAAACTGACTTTATACAAGTAGATTTCTGACCCACATGCCCAACTGAACAAGTGAAAAAAATAGTGTTGAATCCTGCTACTTCAGTTGGTGCATTCCTACAATTCCCACAATGCCTTTTGACAGCTCCAAGAGAAGGTGCTGGAAATTGTCCCATTTAGATTTATTTGAATTTTTTTTTTCTAAGAAAGGAAGTCGCTTTGTTTTTAAAACAACAGATGTTGTGCTGCTGCATTGCAGTCTGATTAATTGTTGCCACCATGACTTTAAATGATGGTCTTTGTAGTGCTTGCTCTCCTGTAGATTTCTCCCCATATTTCGCCCCATATTGTGGCTCTAGAAAGAGGCTTAGATTTAAATTCCTTTGTATCTAATGAAACTATATTACCTCCTTCGCCTATCAGTCCCAGGGGAACCCACCCAAACTAATAATATATATGGTAATATTCCTGCCACAAACTTGAACTTACATCTAATTCAAATGTCTGCAGGGCTGTCCGGTAACCGCCAGAGACTGGCGGCAGGAAGCGGAGCACCTCTTTGACAACACAGTCAACATAGCGGAGCTGGCTCAGCTTGTCCAGGCTCAGATACGGCATGTGAGACTGTGACGGCGGAAAACCATCTCTGTGATTCTGGTGATTCTGACAGCCTCCGTTAAGTAGGCAGCTCGTCTCTGTGTCTGCAGCATCTTCCTCTTTCTCCATGGTGACACCAGACGGGCTGTGACCGCTGTGGGATTCGTAGCCAAGGCCCTCGGCCTCCAGCTCCACTCTGGCCCTCTCCACCACCGCCGGATGGCGAAGAAGCTGCAGAATTAAAGATGTGGAGGCGCTGGCTGTGGTTGAGTGAGCAGCAAAGATCAACTCTACTGCTGTTTCCTGCCCGGAGAAAAGTAGATAGATGGAATGATTCCTCTTAATTTACTGGTTTAGATTAATTTCCTTGAAATTCACATTCAAACTTCAATGGCCCTTGAGCAGCTGTGATCATAATAGAATTCCACAAAAGATACTAGAAGATTCTTTATGCTTGGGCCAAATAATAAAAGAGAGTAAAAAGAGTATAGACCTTTAATAACGTGTCTATGATTACATGGGATCAGGCTACACAACATCAGTCAATAATCACCTGATCTGACCATAGACTGTATATAAGAAGTATATGTAGTCAACTTGACATCACCAATTGGTTTGTGGACTGCTGTTTTGACGAGTCGAGTTTAACATTTTGGCTGTTGCTATCTTGGTCTTTTGCAACCAGAAGTGAGACAAGAGGGTGGAATGAACCACAGCTGAATGCTAAATACAGTATTTTAGATGACTAAAAAGGTTAAAATTAACTTTCATGAACTGAAAACACACTGTGAAAGGGTTAAAGCTATAAGAGGAAAACACCCACACCTGACAATGCCATGGTAACCTGTCAATCACAAGGTAGCCACACCCTAAAGCATCCCCTAATTTATGGTCTATTTGACTCTAAGTAGGACCATAATTTACTAAATGAACGTCATACTGAACTAGAAGAAACTAGCAATTGAGACCAGAATCTCATGTTTACAATGTTTACTGAGGTAATAAATCAAGTGAGAAGTAGCCTCATTTTCTCATAGACTTCTATACAATCAAACTTCTTTTTGCAACCAGAGGAATCGTCCCCTGCTGGCTGTTAGAAAGAATGCAAGTTTAAGGCACTTCATCATTAGCTTCACTTTTCAGACCATGAAGTTGCCTGTTGGATGTGACGGATGTTTTGGGAACAACTGCATTGCATTGCAAGCATTGGGCATGATACTTTTTTGTTTTATTGTTTATGGTGAGCAATAGTGGCTTTTTTCATTATCTCATCAGTTTGAGATCATCTTCAGTGTGCTCTGTGATATTTTGTACTCCATGATTGCTGACAGTCCTGATTCCAGAGTTCTGTCTCACATTTGCACATCACACAGGTCATGAGGTCATGTGTATCTGTATCTGAATGTAGTGTAGTCTGATTCCATCCTAACTTTCAGAATCCTCGGCTGGCATTGACTTTCCTGAATTTGCAACATAACTCTGAGTCATATTGTGTGCTTCACTCTGGTACCTTGATCTCCTGGATGCTGAGCTGCTGCCCATGCTCCTTGGAACTGGACAGTATGTAGTCAAAGGCATCATGGTACTCCTCCTCTGCCTGCTGGCGCTCCATCTTTTCCTCAATGATTTTCTCCATGTTGGTATGCAAGATTTCTCTGGCTTTTATTCCCTGGACAGAGAGCAACCCCAAGCGATCATCATTACTTAGTAGAAGCAGTTCATTTGCAGAAAGAAAACATAAATCACTGATTCCACTGCATACTAGTTTTCCGCTAACAGCAAAAGGGCACAAGCCTCAACCTCTGACATACATTCATAAATTAATGGCCTCTTTTTAACACTTAAAAAGCAACTTTTTCCTCCATTCACATTTTTGTTTTTGTATTCCCAAAAATCCACAAATGTGCTATGAAATAATTACAAGCAGTTGCTTTTCTATCTAACCAAGGCTGCACTAAATGGCATATAAATGACAGAGGACTCGCAAGACATTATGCATGCGATAAGAACGCCATGTAGTCTGTATTTACTACAGTGTAAACACATCTGTGTAAATATGCTAGGCTCAGAGCTAGTGACGAAGAATAAAAATTGAGAAAGACTGCTTAAGGTGGGTTCGAGGGGAGGTGGATGAGTCTAACAAACACAGGACTGTCAACCAGCAGGCCAGTATTTGTGTCCCATGTTTTAGTGGTTTGTGAAGTGTTTTCTGTACTTCTGTTACATTGTTTATGCACTTATTTTAAGCCCAACCAAGATGTTTTTCCTAAACCTAAGTGGTTTTATTGCCTAAACCTAACTGCGGCAGTTACTGCAGTTTTGTTTCATAGCGTAAAAATGACACAGAAAAGGCAAAAGAGGTGTACAAATGACACAACACAAATGTGTTCTCATGATAGAGTGGAATCTCGCCTTCCCATGAGATTGGGTTGAACTAACTGCTCATAGCTGCTATTTTGGAGGACCATACAGTTCCACATTGTTTGTGATTGGTCCTTGCATGTAGAAACTGATCCTGTACTGCTGGACAGATAAAATCTTGATAAAATAGTGTGTCTAAAGATGAAGAAACTTCTTCATGCTCTCTCACCTTGCGTAGTCCACTGAGCGGAGCGTCAATGGGGAGCGAGAAGAGATTATTCATCAGCTGCTCAAAGATCTGGGCCAGATAAACTATCCGCTCCTCCTCCATCTGCAGACCCAGCAGGACCCTGACTGCGATACGGAACGTCAGGGACTTGGCAGCGCTGTAAACGTCGATAGCACCGGGCTCCGAGCACCACTTGGCAATTTCAGACTTGACGACGTCCTGCAGCCGGGGCAGGTAGGACTCCAGAGCCCCCCGGCTAAACACTTTAGCCAGGATCTTGAAAGGGTTAAGGAAACAAAGAGAAGGGGTGTCATAAAAAGTTATAACCTTGTACACGACTGCCAACACCTTTCAGTAAATACTCACTAAAGAGGAGGACAGGGTTGGATAGGTTACTGGATAGAGGTGAAGATATAGCAGAGAAGACATGCAGGACAGGACTTTAGGTTTATATAAGGGCCGTTGGTTATACATACTTTTCTCTTCCTCTTATGTAGATCGCCGATGGAGTTGACCAGTGTGTTGGGTCCCAGGATGATGCGGGTGCTCTGGGGCCACTGGGTGCACACCAGACTGTGCTCACCAAGCAGGATCTTGCGTATATTTTCTGCGCCTGTCACACGGATGACGGGCTTCCCAAGGAGGTGAGTCTTAAACACGTTGCCATGACGCTCTCTGCGTGAGATGTGGAAGTTGGAACCCTGTATTATGAGGAAGAAGAAAGCTGAATTACAAGTTTGTCACATTTTATGAAACAACTCAGTGACAAAAACAGCAAACTTTATTGGAAGAAGAGTCACATTTTTTAAAGCGCAGTACAGAGGTGCTGTAGTGTGGAGCGGGGGGATAGTTGTGGGGAGACACATGAAAGGATGAGTGAACTCCTCACCGTAGAACAGACAGACAGACAGAGAGGGAGGGAGAGAGATGAGGAAGAATTGAACAGAAAACGTCTGTTTTTCCTCCGCAAGTAGAAATTACGCACCGAGCATCAAGTCCGCACATGTTGCATTAACAACAGAACTCAGCCTGCACAAGAATCTGCGGAGCTTTTCAAAGGTTCCTGCACGCTTCAAGATACATCATCAATAATCTGATTATTAATGCAGACCGGTGTTCACCTCCTTTTACTTATATAATTAAGGAATCATCGAAATCCACAAGGGGTGAACATAAATGAAGAACGCACAGACGCGCAGGAGTCTAACCTGTATTTTGGAACGCTTGTAAAAAAAAAACGATAACTACAGCAGCACAGATGTGTCAACGCTCACCTGGAACAACCAGTGGAAAGTCTCTCCGACTAGCGGCCAGCCCATGGAGCCCTTCGGCAGCGGCAGGCTGCTCTCTTTGTCCCGGGTCAAGCTCCAGCGGAGGCTCCACAGCTGCCGGGTCAGCGCCAGCAGCAAAAGCGCGGATAGCACCGAGGTGAGCGCAGTGGCCAGAGCCGACAGCACCCCGAACTGGGCCAGGGGTAACATCTCCTACGAGCTGGTCCGCTTCCCAGCATCCACCTGTGTCTGTGCGTAAAGGCGCTTCTGTTCCGTTCAAAACTCTGTCCGGCGGCGACGGGAAAACCTTCTACTCCATCCAATTTCTCTACCTCTTGTTTCTTTTTCTTCTTCTCCTCCGTAAACTCTGTTCAAATAAAAAATATAGGTGTGTTAGCTTGGTCTGGGCTCCACCAGACAAAGCGCAGAAAGAGGGATAGAGTAAATCTTAACTCTTTCTCAACTCATCTCTGGGGACAGCCAGTGGCCGAGAGACATTCATTACAACTAGTTAGTGGATAATGATAACAGTAATCGAACAAACCGGGCAACAGCCTCCTGACCTATTCGGAAATAGGCTGTGATGAGTCTCATGGGTTGATCATTTCTGGAATGAGTTTATGATAATGTTCCAAATCAAAGAAAGGTGTCATTATTTTGAAGAAAACAAAATAGATCTACATAAATGTTAGTGCGTTTTCAAAGACAGACGCGCCTCCAAATGAGATAAAACAGTTCTCAGACCGGATGGATGCGCTTGCACAGACTCACATTTGACTCTGGTTGAAATATATAAGAAACGTGCTTCTTCCCTGTGAGGAAACTCCCCTTCATTCCGCTGGCGCTGCTCCTCTAGAATGAGGAGTAGCTGTCAACTATTCCAAATAGTTTTACAGGTTTACATGCGCCGGCTTGTCTATTAGGTTATGCGCCTTTATAGGTACAGTTCAGGGGGCTCAGTCACCCCCCGGGCGGCCATAGGTTTACGGAGCAATGGCAATAAATCAGGTTTTAAAAACCCGAAGAAGAAAGGGGTATTTGAATACAGTAGGCTACAGTATGAAGCGGATTAACAGGCCTGCTAAAGTAAACTAGAGGTGAGATGAGAGGAGGCGACTTGGAGACGACCAGGATGACAAAATAATTTGAACAAATTAGTGAGTCAGTCACTTCCACAGTAGGATATAACAAGAAGAGTTAACGAAACTCAAACAGCAAACTCACCTCCTACCGGCTCCCCGTCAGCGGTGAGACAAATCCGTGTGCTTTTACGCAGTTTCTTTCTCGCCTTCTCTGCCAAACCGATGACTATTCCTCCACAGTGAGCGGGCTGCGGGGGGTTTTATAGAAAAGGCTGCACGGCATGATCCACCTTCAGCAGATGACGTTTGTCTGAATATGTTAAAGAGGCTCGTTCATTCACCGCGCGGACCAGAGAGAGGAATTAAAAAAGGGGAAAAAAAAGTTCAGAGATCAGAGCAGAAACGCGTCGGTGCGCTCCGAGAGAGAGACTGGGCGCTGGAGGAGAGAGAGAGAGAGAGAGAGAGAGAGAGAGAGAGAGAGAGAGAGAGAGAGAGAGAATCAGATGGCAGCGGATGGAGGAAACTCGCAGTTAGCCAATCAGCTGGGAGCCGTCCAGAGTTTGGTGCAGGTTTGAGAGCAGAGCTCAGTATTTCAAGTTGGAGCTGCAGCTTCAGTTCATCTCGGCATCCCGACTGTCTACAGCGGCTTTATAGTCAAGTTAGACGGCGCATGTGGATAGAGAATCTCCAGCAAAAAAAAACTGAAATATGCTGCAGTCAGTCTAATTTATTCTATTCCACGGTAGTTGTAGATACATTTAACAAAAAAGTATGAAATAAGTCACATACAAAATTAAATACAAGAGGAAAAGGCAGATGTCTGGGGTTGTGATATTCATTTTATTAGAATATGTAACGATTAATCACACATTAAAAGCAGCTTCAAAAAGGTGAGTTTTGATTTGAACATGGACTGATCGGTGCGGCCTCGGATGTGTTTGGGGATAGAGGGGCAGCACTGGAGAAGGCCCTGCCAGATCCAGGTCCTAGGAGCAGCCAAGACAAAACTACAGTAAAATGTAATGCAATGTTTTTAACTTCTTGCGACTTCAGTGGTACCGTTTTCCCTCTGCGCCATCCGTAGTAGAGAAGAATTCATATTTTAACGCGGAGAAGGCCTAATCTACACGAGATGGACGTTACGCACAAACTCGTGCCAATATTTAAACTGCTTATTATAACAATCAGTTTGCATGAAACGTTTTTATGGTGTTGGATCTATTTTTCTCTTTCTCTGGTCTCTGGACTCTGATTTTAATCCTCTGAACCACCATATAAAAAAAAAAATCTTTATTTCATCTGACAAAAAAAATCTAGAATTTGGGTTCATTTCTGGATTTTGGCGTGTGATGCGTAATTTCCGGAAGATCTAAACTCTGTGGTTTAAGTGTTTTTGTTCGCAAACAAAAGCGTAATTAACATACTTTGGGGCCGACGCTCCTCATTAGTTGTGTGATTAAACTGATATCTGACCATTAGAGCTGGATTTGTTAAATCGGACCACCGTGCGCACACTTCCAGTTGTTGTAGTTGTGTTTTCTCAGCGAAGATCGTTTGCATTAGACCTGTGTTGATTGGACGGTATGTTGGCTAATTGCAGCTGTGGGCGGTGAATGCGCTCCGACCGAGCAGACTCCTCGAAACACGGCCACACTGTTGGTCGTCACACCTTCAGTAAAAAGGGAGATTTCTGTTGAATTGAACGTGGAGTCAGCAGAGAAACCCATCGAACATAAAGCCTCTTTCTGTCATTTATTTAATTAAAATCCATCCCATTAGGCCTCAGTTATTCTAATGCAGCTGTAATAAAATTCAGTTTAAAACCTTTTCAGAAGCGGAAAGACTATCAGTTATCTCGTGAAATACATCAGTTACACACCGCTTTTTAAAATGCGCATTTTAATAATTTACAACACTCGGAGACAAGCTCGTGTAATTTATAAAATAAAATCCGACATGGTTCTAGTTCACATTCTGCTATTTTGTGATATTATTTGTCAAAAAAAAGGTATAGGCTATTTTTCTTTCTTTGTTTCTTCATGTTTAGACTCGACAATTAAAAAGTTCCATATTATATTCACAGAGCTGTAAATCTCCAGCTGACATTCAATAGCTATAAGAGCTGGGAATCCCCCCAAATACACACATCACACACATCAGAATGAAAAATGAGCTTTCGTAACGCACGTTTGAAGGAGACAGTAGGTTTATTATAGATGTTTTCTGTTATGAAGATGGAAGGACATTAGTTTTGAAACATAATCTCTCAAAAAAATAATTAATTTACTATTATTATGAGGGAAAAAAAAACTCTCTCTTCTCGAATATATATATATATATATATATATATATATATATATATATATATATATATATATATATATATATATATATTACCTTGCTTTACTAGTCAACTTAGTGATATTTGCCTGTTTAGCTCTTTTTATGCATGCACAAATAGTATTTTACAAATTAATTTAATTTCCTATTCAGCTGCATGTGAAGAGTATAACATAAATAATTCATGTACAACTCATGACTGTAATAAAGTAAATGCTTTGGACTTACACGGGTGCTGACATGGTGAAATTAAATGTAATATTTAGGGAAGATTGTTTTTTTTTTCATCATTTAGTGATGAGTTAAGAAGCGGCTGCAGTTTGACAGCTCATATACAGCTGAATCCTGATCCTTTTCTGTCCTTTGTTGGTTAAACACCATCTACAATTTTAGTCAAAACTTCTAAAATAAAAGTGGTTTCAACTGGAATTGAACATTTGTTTCAGCAGCAGGGTCCAGAGGGATATAATGACAGGTGAGAATAGTACAAAAAACCTTAATTAAAAAAAATAATTTTTGTAATCATGGTCTAAACTAAAACTATACAGTAGTATAGTAAGTATTAAATCATACCACCATGCTACATCAGTTTGATTCAAATCACTTCACTGGTGTTACTGATGTGACTTTTCCTTTAAACTTAGTCAAGTTAGTGAGATAAGCAGCTCCAGTTTTGTTCCTACTTCTTCTTCACTCTTAATTATTCCATCTCTGCTCTACCATTTGCCATCTATCGCCTCCTCTCTTGGCATTTTCAGCTTTTTTGTTTCCTGCCTCCTTCTCCCTCCCTCTTCTTCCCTTTGTGATCACACCCAGCTCCTACTTGTGTCGGAGCGTTCCTGCCTGTCAGCTCCCATCACAGAGTCGGATCATTAGCAGCAGGGAACTTTTCAGACAGGAAGAGCAGGTCAGATTGTTGAGGGAATCCCATGAGAGGATCATTGGAACTTCTGCATTACTAGGACTTGGAAGCTTGAACCTTATTTTTTACGTGTATAGTTTTGTCCATCTTTTGTGTCAGTTGTATCTGAGACTTGGGGACATGGTAACATCGCTAAAAAGAAAGGGAGCCATTACAGTTGCTCTTATATAAACATAAAGAATGAAAGAAAATAGGAATAAAGGGGTATGTGACATGTAAATTATGTGCATAATGCTACAATATATAACACAATGAGTAAATAGTAAAAATAAAACAAAAATGAGAATATTAGAAATATGTGCACATATTTGCATTAACCATTAACATATAATCAGTCTGCTAATAATAAAAAAAGCAAGCATTGTCCAACAAGTTTCTATTTTTCATTGCAAGTTCTGAATTTTTGCAAGGAAATTTTGACACAAAGCAGAAATGAATAGAAAACAATTTATTGGAAATCAATTTATAAACTAATGTCATGATTTGGAAGCAGTATTTTAAAGCGTTCACTATAGTTTATGGGCTATGAACATCGAGAACCACAAATATTATCTCTAATTATTCAGGAATCTTTGTACTATTAAAGACATCTTTTGAAATGTTGGATCTGAGCTGTAAGGTGTATTTTCTCATTTCCTGTCCTGTTGTCCCATCGCTGCATGCAGTTCTGATTCGGACACTTAAAGGGCCATTCCACTAATCCTAATCCTGAGCTTTTAAAAGCTTCTGTAATGGAGATCTTTCTCCTGCGGCGCCTCAGGCCACTTTATTCTCCAGATCACATCTCTGGTTTCAACCTCAGACACTCTAGAGACCCAAAATACATCAGATCTGATTCATTTTACTCCAGAACAGAAATACAAGGGAACAGTGGTGATGCCTTCTTTAATGAGCATCATTGATAGGAAAGTTTACAGAACTGAGAGTAAAGACTGAGATGTAGATAGAATGATGTCTGAATGATTCAAATTTATAGATTTCTTGGATGGCTGGATTATACTGTCATTCATTCAACATCCTGCATTCAAAATGTCTATCTTTCTGAGTGTGTGTGTGTGTGTGTGTGTGTGTGTGTGTGTGTGTGTGTGTGTGTGTGTGTGTGTGTGTGTGTGTGTGCAGGCCTGAAGGCTGATGAGTTGATAAGCTAAGCCTGAGTTTAAAACAGAGTGCTTACTGATCCTCCATCTTGGCTCAGATGATGGGTTTACTGTTTTCATCACATCTGAAGTATTTAGACCCCCAAAAGTCTTAACTGAGACTCCAACAGATCAGAAGTCTTCTGCACAGCAGTATGATTCAGTAAGCTGCTGGTCGAACAAGCAATGTGAGAAGAATAAAGCACCAGAAAACATTAAACCAAATTTAAAACTTCTCTGTATTTATTTCAATGTTTTTGGAAGTGGAAGACTGAGCAACATCTTTTTCACTTGTCCTTTGAAAGGACAAATCTCAGGTGGTGACTCAAATGATGTGATCACAAACCAAATACACTTTTATTATTTAGGTTTCCTCAATCAATTTTTATCGAGGGCCACTTTATTTTGAGGAAATACTGGAGTTTTCCTAGCCTCCCTATATGGTTGTCTGATGAGTATATTGAGGTCTATGATACAGTCAGGCTGTTCTCATGCACCGTTTGTAGCTATATACCTACAAAAGTAAATGTGTAGGAGAACTATGGTGGCTGACACAAAAATGTGAATGTCATCCTCTAGAGTCAGTTATTGTGGAGCAGAGCGAGTGTGTGTACGTGGGAAGTGAATGGTGAAGCGAGAGAGAGTGAGAGTGGCGGCAACTGGATCCGGTAACGTTATCTACTCCAGCCCAAACCATTCTGGGAATACTGTAACATGGTGGTGATGTAGATATAAACAGCTCATTCTAAGGTAACAAAAACACATTGATTCTCATATTCAGGTGATTATATGCTGACGAAAACATACTTATTGTATACCATGACTAATAGACGGACTTGCATTCATATAGCGCTGACGTTTATACATTGACGGCAGAGGCTGCCACATAAGGTGCCAACTTTGCCCATCAGGATCTAATCTAAACTAATGGCACAATTTGGGGTCAACATGCGACCGGAGGAGCCAGGGATCGAACCGGCAACCTTCCGATTGGGGGCCGACCTGCTGTACCCTCTGAGCCACAGCTGCACCATGATCTTTTCCTAAGTATTTTTTTGCAAAGACTGACGAAAAGACTGTATGCATGTAACAGGCAGAAACTGACATGCTGGACATTTGTATGAAAATGCACAAAATATGAGGAATAATTTTGTAAGATATCGTGCCAACTGTTGTACAAGAATACGTTGATATAGTAACTGTTTAAACTGACCTTGAGCGTGAGGATATTCTTGGAAAGTGAGGACTTTTAGCCTGGTCCTTGCTTTCTTAAAAAGGATCATTTGATGGTAAAGACTGTTATTAGACTAGTATTTTAGAATACATTTTAGGTTAGTTCTAAGGGTTATTATATCAATGACACTTTCTGTGCTCTGGGTCAGATATTCTCCTGTGTCGACGTTCTTCAAGGCAGCTCCCATTATTCATTTTAACAGGGAAGCAGACAGACAGACAGAGATAGAGAGTACCACAGCAGAGACTGAGGGAGGCAAGTAGGAGCATGCTGGGAACACACACACAAATCCAAAGCCACAAACACATTTGGATACATGCACAGCAACAACACATTTGCAGACATTATAATTTCAATAATATTGCTGTTAGAGACTGCTTCCTGTTTGACCCGTGAGCCAGGACAGATGGATGTTTACGAAGGATAAAATCGAAGACTTCATTTAGGGATGAACTTCCTAAAAACATAGAGCACTTCCTGAATCGATGAAATTAAACAATATCCAACCCTGGCGTTAATTTTTCTGTTTATCTACAGTCTCCGACCTTTGACGTACTGATTCCTGGCTGCTCATAGGCTACTGCTAGTGATTTTTTTTTTTTTTTTACACAGTTGCACTTGTAACCCCCAAAAAGTCTTATCACGTTGTGAAAAATCCCCTTTCTATTCCTCAAACATGTTTGACTCCCCCAGACGAGCTGCACTCTCCTCACCACAGGATAATTCAGGTGTGGATGTCGGCCATCTTATCGAGCTGCAGATCAGCCGGTGAAGTGTGTGTGTGTGTGTCAGCGTGTGTGTGCAGAGAGTAGAAAGTGCTGTAATGTAAACACTGGATGAACTGTGGCTGCTGTCAGCCCGAGGCAGCACTGCACTGACAGTCTGAAGGCTTCACTTTGATCTGGGTCCTGCTAAATACGTGTGTGTGTGTGTGTGTGTGTGTGTGTGTGTGTGTGTGTGTGTGTGTGTGTGGGTTTTCTAAAGCTTCTTAATGTGTGTCAGTGTGTATTTGTGGCTCTTCACTGCTGAGCCAGCACTGTGTGTGTGTGTGTATGTGTGTGTGTTATTAGCGTAGCTGCATGCCTCTCTGGGTCAGAGGTGTCTCGCAGGTTTGATGCCGACGGAGTCTGACAGGTGCTAAAATCTGCTTCAGCTTCACCTCTTGCTACCTGGGGCTTACACACACACACACACACACACACACACACATAAAAACACCACCCTTGTGATGTTTCGCATGCACGTTTTCTGTCATTCTCTACAAAAGTCTGCATCCATCTGAAGGAAAACACCACTCACCTGTCACTGATTGTTGTTTTTTTGCAAACATCCAAAACCACTCAAAGATAATTTACCTCCACCTTACTTTATACAAGAATTAAATCAAAACCTGCATGTCAATGTTTTAAAGCTACAGGTCTTAAGACATATTTCAGTAGACATTATCAATATGCCAGATGACAACATTACAACCCAAATTAAAATCATGTTTTCACTTACACCAAGACTTGCTGCCACCACAGTATAATGGCTCATGAGGGATAATAAACAGAAACATCCTCACTGCAGGGCTGAACGGTGGTGCAGTGGTTAGCCTCACAGCTAAAGGGTCGCAGGTTCAAATTCGGCTTGAGGAAATCTGTGTGCAGTTGGCATGTTCTCCCACTGTCAAAAGACATGCAGGTTAGGTTAACTGTTGACTCTAACTTGAATGTGAGCGTGAATGGTTGTCTGCCTTTATTTGTCAGCCCTGTGATAGTCTGGGGACATGTCCAGGGTGTACCCCGCCTTCGACCAATGTCAGCTGGGATTGGCCCCAGCCCCCCCGCAACCCCAAATGAGATAAGTGGTTACAAGTAATGGATGGATGGAGGAGTCTCACTGCAGACTTGCAGCTCAGTGGGCCTAAAAATGTTCAGACTTCCTGCATAAAGCCAAGGTTATATTTTCTGCATCCACAAGGGTGTATGAGGGTCAACTGGGTGATGTAAATTTCATCATCAGATGGTGTACATTACATGCAGGCTTTGTGCAGACGTCTGCCTACCAGCAATTTGTTGTGACCACACGCAGCCGCTACGCTACAAGTGGCAGCATAGCAATCTACTGTTCATGTGAGCGTGTTCTCTGAGCAGACAGTATACTGTAGAACTATGCATCTGTGCCTGCAGGTGTCCGTGTACGCGTCCATTCGGTTGAATAGACAAGGCTGTATAATGTATAATGCATAAAGACATTTGTAATGTTGATTCTATTTAAAATCTGACTTAAGAATGAAAGCTGAAACTGATGAGGTAATCCGTTTTTTGTGTTAGTCTCTGTCACTTCACGTCTCCTTTAGATCAAAACGCTGCAGGATATTTTACTGTAATATTTAATATGCTCATTACACCACATCTCTTTGAACTGTAATTGCATCACATATACTGTATAGAGACGTGCTCACACTTGCTTGTATACAATACACACACGCACAAATTTAATTGAAACCCTGTACAATTAGGTTCACTGTCATCTCTTGATCCTCCAGAAAAAGAAAAATCTGACTGTATGGAAGATATTTTAATTAAGGAAGGTGTGCCTAATGCAACTTAATTTATCTTTCCACACTTGAGGCTTTAAACACACTTTATTACTGCATCTGCTCATGGTTTTCTGACAAAGTCAAGTGGCGCAATGCTGTTCTCACACAACGGGTCACATGGTGTCTTACAAAAAGGTTATTCCTCCTTTTTGTTCATTTTCCTATAAATGTCCACCAAGGTGTCAATTTCCGCTTGTCACATGCATGTAGTCTTTTCAAAATAATTCACAGGAAACAACTTCCTTAGGTTTAGGCAACAAAACTGCTTAATTAGATTAAGGAAACAGTCATGGTCAGGGATAAAATAACTCCGGAAGTGGCGTAATGTAAGTACAGAAGTTACATGACAAATAAGTCAACACTGACCTCTTCTCACAGGGTATGAGTGCCAAACTCCTGGGCAAAAATCCAATATTTTTGACCTACATATGAAAAAGAGGCTTCTTCTTTGTTACATATGTGGTAGAAGATTGTATTGCAGTTTGGTGTTTATTTGAATCAGCCAAGTTCAGAAGTAGAAAAGTTTTTCCACTACTAGTGTTGCTTATGATTTCAATGTGAAAGTGATAGAAAGTGCTCCATTTGTGCAATGGCTCTGGTTTGAACATAATTTTGTGGCATTGTCAAAAACCAAGCAACATACATAATTGGTAATGACCTAGCCAATGCTGTTTGTGGGGACGGAAGGAAAAGCCATGTCTTTAATCATATTTGTGACTGGAGCATACTGAGTATTAGGATGGATAATAGAGAAATGGTTTGTGCCACAGGAGTGATTTGAAATGATTGTATATCTAGTTTTGGTCATCTCTTTTCCCTGAAAACCTCACAAAGGAGCATCAATCAGTAGAATTTATGAAGCTTTCAGCATGAATTGAAAGAGCTCCACATTTCAAAAGCTTTTTAGTCCATGACCTGCACTGGCAGTCTGGTGGACGCAGACTTCCTGTCCTGTTAAAGAGCTGCCAGTCAGGGGAGTGATTGTCAATTTACAACGGAAGCAGCGGTCGGATATTTTATACCGTCTTTCCTGGAAACCCAACACTCCAACGAGCAGCAGGAGGGAGGAGAAAGTTTTCAGTCGTTCCCCAGAGACGAGAGAAGATGAATAAGGGAGGGGGTTAAAAAGTGCAGGACAGGGGTGATAAAAAGGGGTAATGTGGGTTCATTGTGTGATTTTATCCATCAGTCATCGAGTAGATGTATTTTTTAGCCATGGGACAGTTTGACCTTGGTCGTGATTTTAGAAAAGAAATGCTATGTTAAATGAAGAACTCATAGGCAAAAGTTTGGTGTTTTTTGACCCACCCATCCACCCTGACCTCCTCTCTGTGTGGTGTTTGTTGCTCTTTATACTTCTATACCAAGTTCAGAATTATGTGGATTACATACAAATTGATTTTGTGGGATATATATACGAATTATAGTGCATTGGTTTTTGTAGGTATGGCTACAAACAGTATATTAGTTTCCTTTTCAATGACCCAGAAAGGAGTTTCACCATTGTGAAGAATCCAGACAGTATCAGATCAGTATTATCACTAAAATCCGTTGCAACAGGAGAATCACTGAGAGAGATGTGAATCAGAGCAAGACAGACGATACTGGTTCTGGTTGAGGTTTTATCCAAATATTCAACACTATAGAACAAACATTTCTGATGGAAGATAAATGAGGATTAACACTCACCTGCACACATACACACATTCACAAGTGAGACACACACACAGAGTCGTCCATCTCCCTCAACCACTTCACCTCCTCCTCCTCCCTTTTCTTCTCCTCCTCCTCCCCCTCCTCGTCTCTTTGATTCTCTCCTCCTTTCTCCTTGTCTGAGTCACTACCTGTCATCAGCAGCTCCCTCTGGGGAGTGTGTGTGTGTGTGTGTGTGTGTGTGTGTGTGTGTGTGTGTGTGTCTGTGGACTGTTTTTGTCCATTTTGTGTTTGCTCACTTCAATGTGAAGACTTTTTCAACCTAAACATATTCACCATCTGTGGTTGAACAAGTATTCAGACACTTGAGTAAAAGTACTAGTCCAAAATAAAAAAAAAAAAACATCTAGCTTTCAAATTCCTACTTAAGCAAAAGTACAGTAAAAAAAAAAAATAAATTAGTAAAAGTATTATCGGCCTCATGTGCTTGAAGTATCAAAAGTAAAAGAACTGGTTCTGCAGTAAAATGTCTCCATTGATATTGGATGATATGAGACATTATATCATTAATCCTGTGATAATACATCATTGTGTAGGCAGCATTTACTGTTGTAGTTAGTCAAGGTGGAGCTAGTTGGAACTACTTTACAGTTCAGGCTGGTCTCACACACCGTTCATAGCTATTCCTATGGGAAGTATAAACAGGACTTTGTATATATCCCCGAAAAATCAATTTGTTGGTAATCCATGTACCTGGATTTGTACCTGTATCTGAACCAGGAGATATAAAGAACAACAAATGTCATGTAAAGAGGAGGTCAGGGTGGATGGGTGGGTCAAAAACCACTGGACTTTGATCTAGAAGACCAGTGTTTGTATCCTGTGGGTAACCTGAAGTCGGTACAGGCCTGTATTTAATTTACGTCACTTCCAGGGTTATTTTACCACAACCTTTTCCTAAACCTAACTAAGTCGTTGACTTGACTGTTGACTAAACACAACCAATTTGTTTCCTGTGAAAACAGGTTTATTTTGAAAGGATGTAAAATTGAGGTGTTGCTTTACGAGGAATAACTCCCAAGATATCATGTGAACCGCTGTATGAGGATGATTAATCACTTAGCTACTTTATTCCAGTGGTTCCCAACCTAGGGGTCGGGCCCCCCCAAAGGGTCACCAGATAAATCTGACAGGTTGTGATATGATTAATGGAAAGGAGATGAGGTTCTGATACACTAATATGAATTCATATTTTGTACTTTTTGTTTTGATTTATGCTGTTTCAGCCTCAAACTGATATTTAAATAAAACAATGTGAGACGTTTAGAGGGGAAATGTCTCTGGTGGAACAACTCTGAAACATGACAAAGGGCTCCAACCATACTGTTTATTTATAAAAGGCCACAAACCAAAAATGCTGGGAACAAATGGTTGAAAACAATGTGTTGATTTTATAAACTTTTCATTTATTTGAATACAAAATTTTCAACTGAAACATAACTAGTACTAGAAGAATCTCCAATCAGTTTGCGCCAGCATGCACATGTATTTTTGTTTATGCTGAGATCAGCTGTACATAGCAGAGCATCATGAAACACTTTATTCAAACTGGACAGAAACAAAATAAAATCACTTAAACTGTCGTTACTCTTTCCAACAATCACCAAGTGTGCTTTGGTCAACCTTAACTCTAATCTCATCAAGTTTGATGTGAAAAAATGGCTCATGATCCAGATTGCCACCAAAATGTAATGGTTTGTTCAATGTGCCACATCCCGCCCCTCCAAAATATATCATTCAAATCCATTTCGAACTTTTGGAGTAATCCTGATAAAAGACAAAACCAACGCTGGTGAAAACATAACCTCCTTGGCCTCGGTGGCGGTAATAACTACAGCTGTGAATAAATGCAGTAGAGTAAAAATTACAATATTTCCCTCTGAAATGTAGTGGCGTAGAAAGTATAGTAGGATGAAGTGGAAATACTCAAGTGAAGTACCTATAAATCAAGTACAGCACTTGAGTATAAAGTAGTTAAAAGTGATACCTCATTTATACCTACTGTACATGTATATCTGGATAATGACATTTGATAAGTGGTCTTTTTTTTTGAAGGAGCTTTGAGACTCAAGACCCATGTCTGCAAAGTAGGCATGGTGTGCTGAGTGTTTTTGTGATTTAGTATGTGGCTATATTGAAACAGTAAGCAAGTAATGTGAAAGTGTTATTTCTCTTGTTCACTTTCTTGTTACTATTCTCTCTTTAAACCACTCGCTTTGGACCTGAAGCCAAGAAGTTACACATACACACACTACATACACACTACATGATGTGTAGTTAGTAACATATAGTACTGTAAAAAGAAACTTCCATCTCAAACAGATGAATTCTGTCCATCCTTCAATCCTTCAATTCATGATGTGTGTGTTGTAAACTGTGAGTAGAAGTACTCAAAGGATTCAAAGGGTCAAAAAAATGTTTTCAATGTTACTGTATTATGCAGAAATAGGAAATGATCAACACTAACAGCATGAAATAAATGTCACTGTCGAATGAATGAACTATAAAACGAGAGAAAAGTGGAAACCCAGAATTTAAAACAAACGGAGAGGAGAAGGTGAGTAAGGTGAGGCGTGCTGCGTTTGACCCCCGGGGCAGCCCCAGGGTGAGGGGTAACACCAGGACTACCGGTGGTCCACTTCCTTATCTTTCAGGCGGAGCGCCCCGCCGAGCTGGCAGGCCGCGTATCGGGTTCTGGCCGGGGCGAGGGGTCGCGACCTCTGCCGGGAACAAGGGCTACTGTTCTGCTCCACTCAAGCTTTAAAAAGAGATGCCTGTTTTCAGAGAGGAGCGGAGACAGTGAGTCCAATAGTTCATACAACAGGGAAAGTCTTTATGTGATAATAACGGTCAAATCAGAAGGTAAACCGCATTACATGTATCTCACAAGCATGTAGTGTGAAAAGGTTGCCTTTCTTCCTCGTCACTAGCTACCGTTTCCCAACATTGACAGTGGTTTTGTATCTGCTTGATTATTAATTTCAGTCCAGTGTTTAAGTTTATTTGAAACATTATCAGTTAAGGTGTATAAATGACGCAGGCTTGTTTAGTTAGTTTACTTTACGAGTTCATAGGATTGGTTGTTGCATGGGCTTTCTCCAGGTTCTTTGGCTTCTTCCCACAGTCTAAAGACAGTTAATGTGATGTTAGTGTGTGTTAATGTGACCGTGTCAGCCCAGTGATAGTCTGTTGACCTGTCCAGAGTGTACCCCGCCTCAATGTCAACTAGGATCAGCTCCAGCCGCCACAACCGTTGATATAGGATAGTGGTCACAGGTGATGGATGGATGGATGGATGGATGGATGGAGAGGATTGGTGGTTGTTCTACCTGGGATGGTGTGGTAGATCAGCTACTCAGCTCAGTCAAGGAAAATGCAAACAGGTTTATGTCCTCTTAGCAGGGAGGGTCTGGACACTGTTGAGATCTGAGACAGGTAAGATATTTCTGCAGTAAATGACATTGGATAATATTTGGTGTGCTCATTGATATGGATGGGTCCCATAGATATATTGAGATGTCAGCAGTAATGTAAAGATATTGTATTAATGGTATGTTCATTAATCTATGTGAATTTGGATGTTGGCTCAGTTAAGATCACCCTATACATACCAGGGCAGGTGGTAGATTCCAGTTAGGTGTGGCTGAGAAGGTAAAATGCCATTCAATGGACTAAGGGGGGAAAATGAGTTGGCAGCTTGCTGTGAGGCTGCAGTTTTCTTTTGTTTTGTGTTTTATTGAATTTCCTGGGTTTCATTTTTATGCCCTTGTTTCAATAAACTTTTTTTTCCGGTAAATGCCCCTTTCGTTGCACTACTGCTCATCGATCTTGTTCTTCAACGTCCCTTTTTAAAGTTTCGATTGCCAAATCACCTCATCCGCTACGCCCAGCAATAAAACTGCTTTTGCATGGTGTCCCATTTAGGCTATTACAACAAGTGGCTTCCACCCTTTTAGTTTGGTTGCATTGCATTATTCAGCATCCTCACAGTACATCATTTTACATTCATTCATGCACTGCAGACAGCACTGATGTTGCCCTAATGCTGCAGACAGTCATCTCTATATCACTCGGTTTGGTTTGAACATCTTTTCCTCTTTTAGTTGGGTTAAAATTGCTGGTTCCATTTTGGATCCAAGTTGGCAAAATACAGAATATGTTAAGCTTAGAGTCTATCAAATCTTTTGTCTTGTAGTTTCTTTTAGTAACAAGGACAGATCGCTTTAGCCGGCCCTGACCTTCACTTTCACTGGTTAAGATAACAAATGCACACCAGATCAAACGTTTCTGGATAAATAAAATATTTTTAACCAACCTCTGCAGCTTATCTCATTTTCAATGAAATGCTGTTGAACTCCAACGCAAGGTTGTAGACACATGTATGGTCTCTCTTTACCTTCTGCTGAGTTGTGACGATACCTAGTGGAAGATGGAGCATCTCTGCCACCAAACACTTGTAGTGTCACTGAACCTCTGCTGTGGCCTCAGGGCTGACATACCTGACGAGGGAAATGACTACTCCACTTCCTACCTGCATGTGTGTGTAGGAAGTAGCATTCTTTGTTTGCTGTGATGAGGGAGTAAACAAAGGAGAGAGGAAGCATCCTTTATGTGAGGGACAAGTGTCCATCCAGCCCTGCAGTGCACACACACACACACACACACACACACACACACAGTCAGGCCACCTGTTATACAAATACATACTCATGGCTCTGGTTGCAGAGGAGTGTCCTCAGGCTACGATTACAAATCTCTCTCACACACACACACACACACACACACACACACACTCTGGTTGTTGAAATGACTCTAATCAACACTGAGGTGTATCAGCTACGGTGTGTGTGTGTGTAAAGTTTTACGAGCTGAGATGACGTCCGCAGTGAACCACAAGGTAGGCTAGTATTTTCCCCTGCAGTTAGAATTTGGGTGGGAATGTGACTGAAGTGTGTGTGTGCGTGTTTCCCAAGACAGAAGAACAGTTGTGTTAGGAGTGGCACATCTTGTTTTGAGGACAAACTCTGTAAAATCATTGTCAGAGTTCAGTTCCAATGACAGCATTCTGCAGCAATCGTTTATTGCCAAAGTCCAGTATCACACAGTATATTATAAAACGTGAATAGTTTGGAGGTAAAATGCCTCTATCACGTTTTTAGTTTGTATTCATAAGGCACCATTTAGTGTGTGATCTGTATGAGATGCACCAGAATTACCATCACCTACAATTTAAACCTATCCACGACAATATTTTACGCTCAGGGAAAGTGCACTGGGAGTGCAGTGGCTTGGGCCGGGTTCACACCTAAAAGTCCAGTTACTGAACCAAACCAATGCGAGGATGATGCATTGCTTCAGTTTTAAAGCTGATCCGGTTTGCGTTCACAAAGGCAAAACTCAAGTGGTCCAGAAATTGTAAACAAAACTCACATGGTGGAAATGTCATTTGATTATCGGTCAGACAGATAGTGAGCAAAAAGACAAAAAAGACAACAAACCGCTTTTATTTTCGAGTTTGATATCATGAATCATGGTGCACCATCAGGCTCTGTTCATGTTGGCACTGGGATCTGGAGCGGTTATTAAATCATTTATTAATGTAGGCATATCTCAGTGCTCTTATACACCTTCTGGAGTAACTGAGTAATGTTCTCTTCCGCCCAGATATTCAGGAGGCATCTGAACTGCACTGGGAGTCCAGGTTTGTCCCCTGACATTGACATTTTTCAAGTCCCACCATGGACCAAGAACTGAGTGTGAACTGGTAGCTGGAGAGGTGCCAGTTTACCTCTTGGGCACTGCCGAGGTGCCCCTGAGCAAGGCACCAAACCCCCAACTGCTCGGGGCGCTTGTCAGGAGCAGCCCCCTCACTCTGACATCTCTCCATTGTTGCATGTTTGTGCATGTGTGTGTTCGGGTCTGCATGTACCATGTATAAGTTAACAACAGAGTGAAAAAAAAATTGAATTTCCCCTCGTGGGACTAATAAAGGACTATCTTCTTCTTCTTCTTCTTCAAACATAGCCACATTCACCAAAAGAGGAAAAGGAGGCATTCTTTTAACCAATGAAATGACAGATAAAATGGTACGCTTACAGTGACTGGTTTGTATGGTGTTCACACCAGAAATGAACTGCCCCAGAGTTCACTTGTCAGTGGACAGAAACCACCCCTTTGAGGTGGACCAGGGATTGGGGTTGTTTGGTCCACACCAGCGTTCGATTCCTACGTTCACACCAACCCAAACAAAAGGGGGTAAACGCTCCAGGGTTCGGTTCAGCTGGATTAAACAAAGCTAGTGTGAAGGCGCCCTTAGTCTTTAAAGAGTGAAAGGAGACACACCAGGCAGGTGGGAAGGGAGTTGGATGGGTCCAACAAAGACAAGGCTTTCATCCAGGAGATCGCTGTTAATGTCCCATGCATCACCGTACAATCAGGTGTTCATTTGTGTCCCATGTTCACATCACATTTTCACTGTACAACTGTTGTAATTTTAAGCCCATGTTGTTTTTTCCTAAACTTAACAAAGTGGTTTTGTTTCCTAAACCTAAGCAAGTTTTTGTTAAATTCACAACATGACGCATGTGTTTACTATGAAAGAAAAGGGACGCAGAGAGCTCATTAAGCATGTGATTGCTGCCACTGAGAAGTGACGCCGTGACGTCTGACAAGCATGAGTATTTGAAAGTGTTGGTCTGTGGAGTGTCCTCAGGATTTCCTGGTTTCCTCCCACAATCCCATAGGTGTAAACAGGCAACTGTACTCTGCCTGTAGATGTGAATGTTTGATTGTGGCAGTGGGAGTAACTTACCTCTCATCCAGTGTGATGTGAAAGTGAAACTTAACAGGCAGGACACTAACAGTGGTCTCTAGATGAAAGCCTAGATGAAAGCCCTACATTACCATTCACTCCCAGCCCACTTTTTTGAAGTGTTTATCGTTGCCGCAGATGGGCTGACATTACAGTTAATGGAATGCCTGGTGTGTTTCATATCGGCGCTAAACTGCAACACAAAAAAAGCCTTGGTATGTGACATTGCAATAGCCACTGAAAAAGAATGAAAGAGAGAGAGTAAAAGTGATAGAAGGTAGAGGAAGAAAAACTCGGGACACATGCAAGGGAATGAAAGAATATGAATCATCTGAGGAATCCAAGAATTTAGTTGTAGTTACACATTATAAACACGAATGAGTGAGCACGAGGATATTGTGAAAATAAAGTCAACATAATTAGAAACTTCATCAAGAAAATCAAACTCCTCAGAAGACTGAGTCCACACTAAGCTCTGAAAACACTGTGTACGTGAGAACGAGACATCTGAACTCATGATTAAGTTCTTATTTACATATTTTTCTGAGTGAGCATAAAGAAGTGAATGTGATTCACCCAAAGTGATTGTGGGTGATCATTTCTGTGTGGACGTAGTCTCCCCCTCTCTCTCTCTCCTTCTCTCTCTCTCAGCAGTGTGTCCTCCTCCCTCTCCTCCCTAATCCATTTATCATTTACAGTAGGAAGCAACCTGCCAGCAGTGAATTATCTGAGCTCCACCCCCACCCAGCACACACACATGCACACACAGCTCCTTCACAGTTCCTTCCAGTTACTCAGCGACTCTACTTAAGTTATGTTATGATTGGGATTTCTATTTTCTGCAAGTGAAGGTCATCTGAGGAGCTGTATCAACTGCAATGTGATGTTTTGAGATTTGTTACTGACCCAGGAGATTGCTCTTCAAGTCCTGTGTTTGCATCGTTTCAATTTCCAACGTTAATCACGTGTTCAAAGCTGTTTTAAAGTGCAACTGTAATCTGAGAGAAACTGTGTTTCCCTCAACATAACTGAGGATGCAGTCTAGCTGTATGGGAATATAATTTTGCTGAGGAAAAACATGTCAGTAGTAGTAACGCAGAATTAAACAAGTTGATACTTCATGGAGGGAATGATGCTGGCTGTTGAACAATTATGAGACATAAAGGAATGAATCAGAGGGATTTCCAATGAGAATTGCATGCAAACACAAAATGCATTGAAATGTAATGAAAGTTATTGTACATCATACATTTATAAGATGTGTAATATCCAAAAATATTCTCATTCCAGAGAGGCCAAATTTCTAGTTTCATCTTTTCTCTCTTAGCTGATCAACTGTGATCTGTTATAACTTCTTTCTCCATCTCCCAACTTCAAAGAAAGTCATAATCCATAATCCAAAATCAATATATTTTATTCTACATTCTTGTCAGTAATATGCATTGATCAGAAACTTGAGTGTGTTCAGGTGTGTGTGTGTGTGTGTGTGTGTGTGTGTGTGTGTGGGGATGTGTCTGTCATGTCAGACACAGTTTGTGAATGAACACCTGAACTCCGCCCACACACACATACCTGGACTATAGCACACACACACACACACACACACACACACACACACACACACACACACACACACACACTAATTCCTGGCTGTTCTGCAATTCCTGCCCCAGTGACCTCTGACCTTTATCCATCATCTGAGGTGCTACCTGCCCTGCGGCTCTGTGCTTGTGTGTGTGTGTGTGTGTGTGTGTGTGTGTGTGTGTGTTTGCGTGCGTGTGTTTCCTGTGTTATAAAATTGTTTTCTTCATGAATTAGTGGAAAATATTTTCATTGTTACCAGTAAAATGCTCAAATTATCCTCAATTTGTCAATTATACGATTTTTATTATAGTAGTTTTATTATAGATAGTTTTATTTATTGTGATTATCAGTTCATCATCTTTCAGTATCATTTAGGTCATTCATCAAGAAAAAATATCAGTTACTCAGATATTAACATTTACAGTTTTTCTGTTATACCATTTTAAAGACCTAAGAAAGATAAGAAATTTTGATGGGCATTTTTCATTATTAACTGATGAAAAAACTAAAAAATAACCAACAGATTAATTAATAATAAAAAAGAAATGGGCAAAAACTTGCAATACATTATCAGTCTTCAACTGAACATGTCTGTCTGTTTGTTTATTTGTGTGTTTACATGTTTATATCTCTTATTATCTGTTTACCTGATCATATGTTTACCTGTCTGTCTCTTCTTCAGTCTCTCAGCCCCCTCACCCCTCAGCGATGTTCTTTTACGTTAGTAGCACATAAACACTAAGGATGGGCGTATCTGTTCAATCCACACAAACTTCTGATTGTTAAAAAAATTCCTGAGGACCACCTCCCAAATAAATAAGAAAAATAAACATGACATGATAAAAAAAAAAAAAAAACATAAACTGGACTGCAAATATGTGATAAGCTACTATAAAACTTACCATTTTGTGTCACGACATCCAAAGGTGTGGTGATAAAGTTATGCATTTTAATTTGACATTTTTTTCTATTTATGCAAATTCTTCAGCACATTTAGATATAGAAAGAACTAGCTTTCTATATTACCAAATAATATTTTCTTTTGTTTTATATAACCATTTGGCAGACAGTACCTCTGTGGCTCACTAGAAGGTGCTACTACAGTAACTCTGCACAGGACGAAGAGCCTGCTCATTCATTTCAGGGAATTCGCTATGTCGGCACAAGTGCAGTCCTGATATAGAGGATTTGGTAAAAAAACTCTTAAAACTCTTAACTTAAAGCCAAGATCATATTATGACTTTCAAAGTCGTCAGATCGTTGCACTGTTCACGCTCCACAACAAGTTGTCTTATAATCATGAGTCTTTAAGTCGTTGTGGTTTTTACACAACATGACTGAGTGGCGACAGAAGGTCACACACTAAAAGATCTTTCACCAGGAGGAATCCCCGATGAGGTCTCCAAAATACATTTTGCCACGAAAACACATGCTAGAAATACACATTAAGTGAAGTAATATCAAGGGCAAGATATATTGCTGATGTTGTTGTAAATTTCCCCACTGTGGGACTAATAAAGGAATATCTTATCTTATCTTATCTTAAAATAGCCTGTTTCCATCGGTATCCACACTGTTTTATTGTTTATTCCTTTAGGTGCAACAACAACTTTGCTCCATATAGCAAATGCAGCACATACAGTGAGTTCCTACTGTTACAGGTGACCCATCCTCCCCCAGGTCTCTCCTCAACCTGTGACTCGTGTCCTCATTGGTTGTAGCTTGTGGCCCTGACAGATCCAGATATTTAGCATGCTAGATATCTGGAAAGTGTCATCGCATCTTTGAGCAGTGTGTGAGTGTGTGTGTGTTTTACCCAAACAGTGGTTAGCATTGTCGCCTTACAGCAAGAGGGTCACAGGTTTGAATCCAACCTGGGCCCTTCTATGTGAAGTTTGCATGTTTTCCCCATGTTAGCATAGGTTTTCTCCGGGTTCTTTGGCTTTCTCCCACAAAGACATGCAGGTTAGGTTAATTTATGACTAAATTGCCTATAGGTGGAGGAGTGTGAATGGTTGACTGTACCTATGTGTCAGTCCTGCGATGGACTGGAAACCTGCCTGGTGTTGGAGCGGTTGCAGATGGATGAATGGCTGTATTTCCTGACCCAAATTTTATCATCTCAACTGTAGTAACACACCCACCCCGACCCTAAAGCCTCGCTCCTAAATGCTGCCCTCACTTGCTTTGTGTTTGTGTTCAGATTTCCACTCTATCCCTGTCCCTCTGCTTTGGAGGTTGAAGCCAAGAGCTATAATTATACTGTCTGGCCCAGAACTACCTGTAGTGTGTGTGTGTGTGTGTGTGTGTGTGTGTGTGTGTGTGTGTGGTACACTGCTGCGGTGCGACACACAGCTCCACCTTATCAGCTGCCTTTGAAACCCGCCTGTCTTCTGGTTAACCACAGCATTGCATTAAGTGACTGAGATCACACTCTGTCTACAGATCAGCTCTCCCTGCTCGCACACATACACACATACACACATGCACACAAACACACACACACACTCTTGTAACTAAAAACCTGCAGCTAGTCAAACACATCTTCATTGGTCGACACGTCATCCTGCATACTTTTAACATATTTTGGAGACACATCATCAGTGCTCAGTGCTGGTGAACTCTGACATTTTTAGAGGCTTTTTATGCGGCTGGATGCTCATTCATTTACCAACAACAAGGGCTGGGTATCGGACCTCAGTACTTTTTGTTGCAGATTGAAAGTTGCTGAAAGCTGTTAAATGGCTGACAGACTTAAACTCCTTACTTATCATATCATGAAATAGTTCCTAATTTGAATAATATGTTTTCGAATTTTATGACCTTTTTTCCCCATTTTTTTCATGCAGTTAATTTGCATGTCAGTATGTTTTTTGAACTGTTGTTTTTGTCATGAGTCCTTTAACACGGAACGAGAATATTACGCGGCCAAATAGCAGCATACCTTTTCCTCTGGAACAAGGTAGATTTTATGAGCTTTTGCACTGCGAATACAGGTATCAACCAGTCATGTTATGTAGAACGAGTTGAGTTATATATTATTATTATTTATGAAAAAAAAACAACATGGAGGCTCTGTAGTCCAAACCAGGGTGTCAAACTTTATTATTCCTGTCAGATTTGACGACAGTGCAGACCAGATCCACTTCATCTGTTCATACCTTTCTCAATAAAAGCCCTAGACATATAATATTCACAGATTTCAAATTTTCTGTCATTTATTTGTCACACCCCCAGTGTGTAAAGGCCTTTATACTGTATTTTATTAAAACAAAGTTGTTGAACGGCTGCTTGTGTTACCATAGTTACCATGGTTTGCTTACAGAGCAACTGGGCCTTACGGGAATTTGGTCATTACTGCATCAATAATTATTTATTTCTAATAATGTAGACAGCAAATATTGCATCACTATCCAGTTTTAAAAAACATTCAAAATATATGCAAATTGAAGGCATGTCCACGATGGGAATATCTGAAAACACTGAAAATTAATGCTGCATTGTGATTGTTCTCTTTTTTTCACTTCCAGTGCAGCAACACAATTACAAAAAGAGCGTAAGTTTAGAGCAGTAAATGGAAAACCTTGTCATAAACAGACTTGATAAGGAAAGAAGTGATAGCAATCAGACACACTTTGATGGAAGCAGAGCCAGGCTGAGTGCTTCCGACCTGAGCAGAACTTGAACCACCAGAAAAATAAGCCAAATCAGTTCCTTCCAATGGAAAATGCACGTAGTTAAACAACATAGGAAATATAATATTACAGTCAGTTTTGTAATTTGTTTGTTTCTGTGGGCTGCACTTATACCTCAAACCAGCTGTGTCATCAATAATGCCTTTTAAAGGAGATTTAATTGTCCAACAGCCTCCATCAGGAGCACACTGACGTTATCAATACATTAATTGGATAGTTGGATTAACTGTATGAGTTGGTGTCAGGTAGGACGAAGCACCAGCTCAGCTCAGACTGACACAAACAGATGAGACGAGCTGCAGGGAAACGGCAAGAACAATGAGAGAGCAAAACACACTGGGAGGTACCCCGCCTAATGCCCTCCATGGTAATTATATTGGCTGTGAGTGCATGTGTGTGTGTGTGCGTGTGTGTGTGTGTGTGTGTGTGTGCACTCTCCCCTGCTAGGTGAGGGAGGGTCAGCATCACTATGAAAAGAGAGGGGGAAGGATGTTTGGCCAGCAGAATAAAAGCTGATTTAATGAGAAAGTAAAAACCCTCAGAAACTCTTAATTTACTGGAACACTTGTCCTGGGTGATGGATGGCAGAGAGAAGTGTGTGTGTGTGTGTGTGTGTGTGTGTGTGTGTGTGTGTGTGTGTGTGTGTGTGTGTGTGTGTGTGTGTGTGTGCGCGCGCGTGCGTGCATGTGTCTGGCATAATTTTTACGTCCTATATAACTAAACATAATCATTTCTTGACAATTTTGGCATAAAAAAGTCTTCGTTCCTTCTCTTTTTGGATTTGTGTTGTTCTAACCCCAGCTGCATCTGTCTCTGGTCCACTGATGAAAACAGGGTGAGCAGGTGCACAAGTCTCCTTCTCCAGGTGTCATCAGCTGATTCTTCTTACCTGTGATTTTAGACACAAACCTCATTAGTAGTTTGACTAGTTTGACTAGATTGAAACTCAGTGGTCCAATTGCCAGCAGGTATGCCCAATATAAACTAACTTCTGAAGCAGGAAGACAGCTCATTTGTCTTTGTCTGTTGAGCTACATGTTGGTTTGTGAATTCAGTGGGTCAGTTTACCTGAATTGGATAAAAACAAAAAAAAATTATGCTCCCATATAACTTAACTTAGCATTCTCAATTACGTTTTGCAAGAAATGTATTTGCTCCCAGAGTGTGGTCACAGTTTAAAACTGTTAAACATGGGCAACAAAACACCTGGTTAGGTTTAGTAAAGAAAAAAAAAAACAGTGCTTTGCCTTAAATTGATGTTTCACATGAGACACAAACAGCTGAGAGCTGAGATGCGCCACCAGAATTGAAATTATAACTCTGCTAAGACAAATATAAGCATCATGCAAGCTGTTTGGTTGATCCAACTTTGTGTTGGGCAACCTGTCTACCTGTCTGAACTACATTCGCCTGCAACTAAACTGCATTCTCAATTACATTTGGAGGGAAACATGTTTTCTTGCAGATTTATGTTCACACTTGTTGTTAAACATGGTAACAAAACAAAACAAAAAATCAACAACACTCCGTTGTTAGTTTTAGGCAGCAAATCGATTAGGTTAGGTTGAATTATCGACATTGCCATGTCCCAGTTTCCTCCTAAATAGTGTCCATGTCCACTCCACATTACAAAAACATATCCAGACAATGTCTAAGTGGTTGACATTACACAATACACTTATCAGAGCCCAAATTTCATGCTAACATTAGCTGTTGTGGCTAGTCCCATTCAGTGACAAAACATTAGCAAGTGCATATCAGTTACATTACCATCTTCATCATGTCCCAGCTGCTGGGTGATCATAAGCCATATATTTTCCTTTATTTGGCTGCTGAGATAGTGGTGTTTGTCATACTTTCTGGGTGTTGAGAAGGGGAAAGCCCATTATAATTACCACCAATCGTCTGAAAAATGTCCCATTGGACCAAAAAAAGCCCATTTGTCTCACCCCGTTACCCCAAAAAACAAAAGGCCATTGTTCCGAGGATATGCACTCTCCATGCAACAAACAGAAGCACATGGTTGAATATTATGCAGAATAATGGTGGTCACTTGGAACAAAGGATTTCATTGGTCAAACATATAGTTCCACGGGAGGAATCCGGTTGACGAAATAGAAAATAACAGCGAGCACGTCTCCAAATCTCGAAAAGTGTCGAGTGCCAGGCAGCAGTATGAACAGAAGGAACAAAGTATTCAGCATTTACAGATAAAGTGTCTTCTTTATTATATTGGGCAAAGAAACATTTTGGCAAAAAGCTGATTGAAGTCAAGGTCCATCCGAATATTTTTTGCAACACAAATCCATGCTTGGTGTGAAACAGTTTTTAAGGCAGTCACTAAAAAGCACCCAAGTTAATTTTGTATCGACAGTAACGCTAATAACATTATAACTAATTGCTCCATGATGGGCTTTAGGCCAAGAAACACATTCAAAACAGTTTGGAAAAAATATTCAGACAGTTAAGACGTACAGAAGCGTAACATCAGAATTAAGGGGTTAAAGTCCCTCTGGGGCCACTGTAGTTGCTATGTATGCACTCATGGGATTGTGAGGTGTCTGGATAAAAGCCTGCAGTTAAATCTAATATTTGGGAGTCGGCGCTCTGCCTCACCTCTGGCTTCACTCTGCTGTAACGTGATTAAGCATCAAGTTGATGAATCATCTGTCAGACAAAGTTAAAAAATACATTAGATACAGTGGTAGGAAATCAAACAAGGTCTTAGTGCTTAAATTAATCAAGCATGGTCAAAGAAACTGTGGCAAAGTAAAAGGAATCAAAGTAGATGACCGAGACAGAGATTATGAGGACAAAGGAAGACGGAAACACACAAAACAAAGTGAAATAAAGAGAATGAACAAAAAACTTACATGGAGAAAGAGATGACAAGAAAACAAGTGCTCATCAGGTTCTTTACACCTTCAAACCTCAGACCAACAACAACAGTGCTGATCGGTCATTTTTGTTTGATTAGAGCGTCACTGCTGGGTTGTCTGTCTGAGGAGACAGAGGTCAAAGGTCAAACCAAAAGAAAACTCTTCTGTCCTCCTGAAGAACCTCTGACCTTCTTCTCAATGGATTTTGCTGCAGTCAGACACAACTAGTGTCTTCCTTCCAGCCAGATCAGCATCGACCTCAAAACCCCCGTCTGAGTTGACCCTGATACACCCTTTAAATCTGTCTCTCTTACCTAGATGATCCCAGAGCACATCCTCAAAATCTTTCCTTTCCTTGTTTATCCCTCAAAAGTGTTCATCTAAACCCACCGTCCTCTTCCCATTGCCGAGATAAAGCATTTTTCTCTTCATAAACACAACCATGCAGCCTTAGTGAACCATAAGTCATTCATTCTTAGAAATGCACCTTTACCACCTTAACCATAAGGTGAGAGATCAGAAAATATTCCTATGAGTTATTTTTGCAACGTTATATGGCACTGAAAACCTATTGTGTCATTTCAGATATGAGGACTTTGATTTTGGAGCAAGAAAACATATTACTTTGTCCAGATCACAGAAACATGGAAAAATGATTCTTATATCTATTTCATGAGATATTTCAGATAAAAATATGACCAACCGTGTTTGTTGGTGACATGTTTTCTGTACTTAAATTACCTTGTTTCCATACTTATTTTAAGTGTTTTCTAAACCTTTCAAAGTAGTTTTGTTGCTTAAACATAACATGAACATTTCAAGTCACATCACGTTAAATTAGATGCAAAAAGCTGTTTTACGATGTTAACTCCGTGGCATGAAATGACCCTAACCCTAAACCTAACCCTATCTTGACACACAGAATGGCCTTAAATGATCGTGCTATTTATACGCCTTCCCAATGCGATCAGGATGGAAAAAGTGATAGTGAAGTGATAATCTGTAGATGTACAAAAGTCCAGAATTATACCAAAAATTCCAAACAACTCAAAGTTATTCATCATATTCTGGATAAACCTGATGAGGTCCAAATTAGACAGCAACATTTCCAACAATTATACAATACTAAGAATAAGAAGAGTACAATTATGGATCATTTAAATTTTAAATATGATAAAGTGAATTCACGTTTTTATCACTGCACTGCATTACTTTTGTGAATTTCTCCACTGTGGGACTAATAAAGGAATATCTTATCTTATCTTATCTTTTAAATCACATTATACATACATTATACAGTCATTACATTACATTATTTTTTTTATTCTGATTTCTGTATCCAATTTTCTCCACCGGTTCACAAATACTTATATATCTATCAATTTAAGATGATGCATATACTTATATATATATATATATATATATATATATATATATATATATATATATATATATATATATATATATATATATATATATAGACAAGCAAACACATTAGCACAAAAGAATCTTATGGACAATCAGTCAATAAAAATGTAACCTTGCCCTTAAGAGGAAGAAAGACAATAGATAAAGAATCTCAGTCTACGATGAAAACCCCATATCTCCAAAGTGCAGACTAGAAAATGTTCACTCTCGGAGAGGGCCTTGTGGGGGTTCTGAACAAGTCTGATGGGGTCATGAAACTCACTCAACAGACAGACGACCAGGTCAACTTTCAGTTCAGGTAAAAGAAAGAAAAACAAGCAGAGTTGCAGCTTTTGCAGCTTCTTCAGCGGCCAGCCAACTCTGCTGACATATGCAGCTTCTGAAAGGCAACAGAGATACACTGAAAGGGTCAATCATACACTCACTCACTGCATTCCTTCCTTCCCCCTGAGCTGCTGTCTTTCTTTCATTTCTTTTCTTCTAATGGGAGGCGGATGGGGGGGGGGGGTGAAGGGGCTGCTGTGCTGGAGCTTGAGAAAACAAAAACCTTGGAAGAAAGAAAGAATGGAGAAAGAGGAGAAGACAGAAAGAGAGAAGAGAAGGAAGAAAGAGGGAGGGCAGAAGTTAAAGTGAATGGCTTTTTTTGAGCACCACAAGTGGACGGCGTGACAGGTAGCTTTCATCATGGGCTGCCCTGTCATTCAGTTTGATTAATGGGTCGCTCGGGGACGACCGGCGCGTTCTGAATGAGAAATATGACTTCTATCTGCTAATTTGTTTAGCATTGAGCTACTTAGAGAGGGGCTGGCTTGCGTGTGTGTGTGTGCGTGTGTGTGTGTGTGTAGGTGTGTGTGTGACAGCCCCATCCATCCTTAAAATGGTCTGAAGCAAAATATGGTTGAGCCACGACTGCGACACACACTTTTGATTGACACTCAACACAATCTCAAAAGGTCCACACAGGCATGAGGGGGGTTGTGTGTGTGCGTGCGTGTGTGTGTGTGCGTGCGTGCATGTGTGTGTGTGTGTGTGTGTGTGTGTGTGTGTGTGTGTGTGTGTGTGTGTGTGTGTGTGTGCCCCATGGCTGGCACTTCATTGCCAGCTGGGTTCCTAAAGCTGTCAATCATCCTAACAATGTGCACCAGGGTGCCAACCCCCCCACTGATGTCTCCCTCGCTTTCTCTGTCTCTTGCTCTCACACACACACACACACACACACACACACACAGAGTCAGAAAAAGCAATGTCTCTTCTTGTCATATTATTGAACCACCTCGATTATCTGAAAATGATACCAGCCTTATTTAGTAACATCTGTGTGTTTGTGGGAAAGAGGAAGTGTCATAAAATCAGATAGATTAAGTTATTCATTGGATCAACCCTTAGCCATTTATAGCTACATAGGAAGGAAGTCCTCTCCATGGAGTCCCCCATGTTTCTACAGTAGCTCAGAATGGAGAAACCAAACTCTGTCAACTTTTCCTACTTGGGCTGGAGTTGATAATGTTACTTGCTCTCATCGCCACCGTTCTCTCTCACTTGCTTCACCACTCACTTCCCTCATACACACACACACACACACTCTAAGCACTGGCTCTGCTCCAGATGGTTCTAGAGAGAGCCATTTACAATCTCTGTTAGTTGCCAGATCCTAAACACTTGACCTTTGAATGTAATACCATAAATAGATACAACCAAGAGAGGACTCCTCACTCAGAGCTTCAACAAGTCGAACCTGGCTAAATAAGAGATAAAAAAAAGAAATAAAACCTCAGATATCTGGGATTACCAAGAACACATTTGAAGCAGCACTCCTGCTTCTAGTGTCCCTACATATAGGATGTAAGCCTGGCCCAGTCCCCAGATAGCCATCCATCCATCCATCCATCGTCAACCGCTTATCCCGTTAGGGGTCGCGGGGGGCTGGAGCCGATCCCAGCTGGCATTGGGCGAAGGCGGGGTTCATCCTGGACAGGTCGCCAGTCCATCGCAGGGCACATAGAGACAGACAACATAGAGACAGACAACCATTCATGCTCACATACATCTTCACATCCACCTACAGGCAATTTAGAGTCATCAATTAACCTAAACAGCATGTCTTTGGACTGTGGGAGGAAGCCGGAGTACCCGGAGAAAACCCACGCTTACATGGGGAGAACATGCAAACTCCACACAGAAGAGTCCCAAGCCGGAATCGAACCTGCGACCTTCTTGCTGTGAGGCGAAATAGAACAGACGATCTGATAATTTGGCTGAGAATCTGTGGCTTGTCAAATGATGCCTGCACTATCCCTGGTTCACATCTAGCCGCCAACTTTTGTTACATGTCGTTCAACATTTATCTCTCCTGTTGTTTCCTGCCATCTCTCTGCTAAATTTATTGTACTCAAATGTAGAGCCACCCACTGCTCTTCTCTGCTACTAAACACACAAACAGCCCCTTACAGACATTCAGAAGTGGAGCAACTACACCCTGCATGCCTGGATGATGCAGCCATAAACACACCTCCAGACACAGACAGAGATAGAGATGATCTTTGAAGCTGAGGCGAGGTGAGCCGGGGATCACGGAGAGCGATGCAGTAAGACGCAGCTTTAGAAACCAAACCCAGAGTTGTGACAAGTGGTGATTAGCGGCATTTGTGTCTTTAAGCTCCACCCCGTGTCTGTCTCCGAGAAAAAAAAATACATCCACCCTTTATTATGTGAGTGAGATGCACGGTTTGTGTAATGACTGTGTATGTTTGCGTGTTTGTGTGTGTTGAAATATTGATCTTTGGACAAAGACTAGAGTCAGAGTTTGAATAATTTCTACATATTTTGAGAATAAAAAGGCATGGATTCTGTAAATGAAATGGCAATGCCACAGGAGGACATGTCTCTAAAACATGTACGTTCCATATTTGAACATGAATAACTTGTTTATTCCACTATATATTAGATTTTAAATGTCAGACACTCACTTATGAGAGCCGCTTTTCTGAGATCAGTTAAAGGAACCTGCAAAATTCAATACTTCCACAAAGAAAAAAAAAATGGACTGCATAAGACAGGAAAAACGACTGTCTATCGATGATATTGACATTAATTGTGAATATTGCAGCAGCATTTCTCTCTTCCTGCTGCTGCACAATCTCTTTCTTTCCCTTTCTTTTGCTCCATGGTTCTTACATGGTTCTTCAGTAAAAGGTGTATCACCTCTAAAACACAGAGCTAATCATGGAATCAGCTTTCTTTTTGAACTGGAATTAAACAAATTAATGGCCACTCATACCTACCTCCCTACATCCAAAATTGTTCATACCATGAATATTACTTTTATTTTAAGATGTCAAAATATAATGTTAAGGGCTGCACGTCGGTGCAGTGGTTAGCGCTGTCGCCTCCCAGCAAGAGGGTCACAGGTTCAAATCCGGCTCGGGGCTCTTCTGCGTGGAGTTTGTATGTTCTCCCTGTGTTTGCATGGGTTTTCTCCGGGTTCTCCACAGTCCAAAGACATGAAGGTTAATTGATGACTCTAAATTACCCATAGGTGTCGATGTGAGTGTGAATTGTTGTCTGTCTATATGTTGTCTGTTTCTATGTGCCCTGCAATGGACTGGCGACCTGTCTTCTCCCCCCCGTGACCCCTAATGGAATAATCAGATGAAGATGGATGGATGGATCAGACGCTCTAAATGGCATATGAATGATGGTGAACACACGTCATTTTGCGTGCAATAAAAACGCTTTGCTTGCTTTTGGAATGCCATTTATACGGCATGTTGTCTGTATTGAAAGCAGTGTCAACACATCCACTTAAATATTCTATGTTCAGAGGTAGTGACAAAGAATAAAAAGGGAGAAAGAACGCTTATGGCAGGTGGGAGGGGAGGAGCTTCAGTATTTTGAAGTGACGTTAGTAATATCAGTGACATTTATGTTTTTTAGTGTGCATTTTCCATACTTTTGTTACATTGTCCCTGTATGTATTTGACTTCATTTCCATACTTATTTTAAGCCATAGCTTTGTTGTGTGGCATAAAAATGCAAAAAAAATGCATACAAATGACACAAAAGATGTCCTTGTAATGTCGTGCTGTTTTATGACTTCCCATGAGTTGTTACACTAATGTGAAAATCACAGTTGAAAAATCTACACTTGATGATGATACAGGTGTCCTTGAGTGTGAATGTGTAGGAAGTACATATTAACAGTAAATCAGTGGTTTGGAGTTGGTGTGCAGTTGTTTCTGTTGAAATTTGCTTATTTTTAATAGCCTTGAGGTGCATATAACATCACTCCTCCTGAACCACTTACACAGCAAGTAAATGAAGTTTGTCTTACTGTGATTTTACTTCACTTAGAGTCACAGAAGTTGAAGTAACAGTGATGCATGGATATAGGAAAACATCAATATGTGGCACCTGAAAACAGTGCATGGTTTCACAGTGTACTCCCCTGCAGCCATTTGACGGCGGAGGTGATTGTTTTTGCTCCTAACAGTCGACAGGAGCGGATCTGAGCACTGAACCGAAGCAAAGCAGAGTAATTGTCTCTTTCCTCCTTAACAGGATTATAGAGCCCAGCGGTGTGGCGGGTTCAGCCTTCCAGTCAACCGTACCGCTGGAAGCCGCCAGAGGCTGCCAGCTGGACAACGGCTAACGTTAGCTGGGGTCACTGAGCTCCTTCGGGATCTAAGCTATACGTGAGAAAAAAAGCAAAAGAGGTTGTTACAGTATGTGTGTAAAGTACACTAAGCTGAAGCAAACAATGTTTTCATTGTACTTGAGTCGAGGAAGAATTTATTTCTGACCTTCTGCCTTGTGTTTCCATTTTTGTGAAGACCAGTTTGAGTTTTAGATGTTGAAATTGAAGACACTTTTTGGAAAGTGAGGACACAATGACATTTTTGAACATTGAGGACATCTTTAGGGTGAAAGTGGAGATATTTTTGAGAAATTAAGATTTTTTTTGGAAAGAAATAAAATGTTTGCATAGTGAAGACAATCCAAAAATTTCTTCATTATATCAATGAGCATCAAGTAGAACATTCATGCACGCACACATAAGTGTGTGTCAGTGTTTTGCAGTACACACACACACACACATCAGCAGACGGTTGGTTTAGTTCCAGGGTTTCATTTGACTGACCACAGATATTAAAACTTGAAAAGCTCATTAAAAGTTGAGGCACTCATCCTCCTCTTCCTCTTCCTGTCTGCTTCTTCTTACCTCTGTGTAACCCCCAAACCACCACACACATACACACTACACACATACTCTAACACACATCCTCACACGTTAATGACGCTAATTACAAGCAATTACTTGACATATCTTGTGCTGCTGCCCTCCAGCTCTGTTTAAAGCATATTGACTCTGAGGAAGGTACATTGACCTGAGCTGAAGGTACAGCTTAAGGCCTCACACTGAGTCTGTGTACTTTGTGGCTTAAAGGACCATACCGCTGTTTTGTTTCAGCTAGTTCATAAACATGACTAAAACAGCCTTTGGCTTAAGTTGAAATATTTTGTTTATATAATTAAATTAAAATGAGCTTACAGGCACATCATATTTTGTTGATGTTTTGGAAAAGAGAGGACTGTTTATAAAATGAGAGCATTTTGTGGAACATTTTAGAAATTTTCTCTGGACATTTTTTGTCATTCATTCATCATCGTCATTTTTTTCAGAATATTTAAATATAATATAAACAAAGAAAATGAAATATGTGCTTAAAATGTGCAACATAAAATATATTAACTTCAATTTAAATGTTTATAAATATTGTTTATAAACATTGAAAACATTTGGTAATACACCTATTTAATTTAGCTTTCCTAATTTCAATTGAAACATACAGAAAATATTATTACATGGATCAGCACTTGTATGCCTATAAACTAATGAACAGTTGACTGATTTATTTTGGAGGGTCTGAACGTCTGAACCAACATCTGAATAATGTGATGTGTTTACACCTGTCTAGAGTTCACAGTGGGACACAAATTACAGAAGAATAATTACAGTCTGTGAGGTGTGAGTGGCAGGTTTAAACCCAGCAGCCATTTAAAGACTCTTAAACTTATCTTATCTGTCTCAACGAGCTCAGATCCATTTCAGTCAAGTATGCAAATCCCCTGGTGTAACTGTGCTACTGTAAATGTTTGACTGAGTCATTGTGGGTAATGATTGTGGGGGAGGTGAAACCCAAACCTGACACAAACATCTGTGGCAAGAAGCTAATCTGAGTGGGAGGCTCAAATAATTACATTTACTCCAGTTACTGAGAGTGACATTGTTGTTCTATGTTTTTTCCTGAAGGCTGTGTTTGTCTTTGTTGGCAGCCAGTTACACTGTCAAGCTATGAAATAGGTGTTATCAGTCGCTATAAGCTCCATAGATGTGGGACAGTAGGGGTCTACTACGCCAATTAGTAGCTTTTATCATCTATTCACATGTCAATAGTCAGGTCAATTATTTTATTTATATAGCCTTAAACCTATAACCATAAACCTAAAGAACTTAAGCTGAAGTTGTGTTGCCTATACCTATGGAACTGAAGTTGAAGCTGTGTTGCCTAAACTTAAAAAAATGTAGTTTTATTGCCTAAACCTAAAGAAGTTGTGGTTTTGTTGCCTAAACCTAAAAAACTGAAGCTAAGGTTGTGTTGCTTATACCTAAAGAACTGAAGTTGAAGTTGTGTTGCCTAAACCTAAAGAAATTATAACTTTGATGCCTAAATGTAAAAAAGTTGTAATCGCATTTCCTAAACCTCAAGAAGGTGTAGTTTTGTTGCCTAAATCTAAAGAAGTTGTTCTTTTATTGCCTAATCTTACAGAAGTTGTAGTTTGTTGCCTAAATCTAAAGAGTTTGTAGGGTTGTTTTTGCCTAAACCTAAAGAAGTTGCAGCTTTTTGCCTAACCTAAAAAAGGTGTAGTTTCATTGCCTAAACCTAAATAGGTTGTAGTTTTGTTGCCTAAACCAAAAGAGGTTGTAGTTTTGTAGCTTAAACCTGAAGACATTGTAGTTTTGTAGCCTAAACCTTAAGAAGTTGTAGCTTTGTTGCCTAAACCTAAAGAGGCTGTAGTTTGCCTAAACCTAAAGATGTTGTAGTTTTGTTGCCTAAACCTAAAGAAGTTATAGATTTGTTGTTTAACCTAAAGAAGTTGTAGTTTTGTTGCCTAAAACTCAAGAAGTTGTAGTTTTGTTGCCTAAACCTAAATAAGTTGAAGTTTTGTTGCCTAAACCTATAGTTGTAGCTTTTTGCCTAAAACTAAAGAAGCTATAGTTGCTGTTGCCTAAACCTAAATGAGCCACATCTCTGGTGACTGACAATGCCCATTTAATGGCCTGATTAACAGGTTCACAGTAACCATGCATGTTTTAGACTTATTTTAGTGTAGAAAGAGTCATGAGCATCAGTACTGAATCATTGCCTTCCAAGTTCCCATAGTTCCCTTACAAAAATGATCAATAGAATATCTGTAATCGTTAAATGTCTCACACACTCTAAGTAACCACCAGCAGATTAACAGAAGTCACCAAATTCTCTAATGAGTGTGTTTAGGTTATCATGTGTGTGTTTGTGCGCTATCAGCAGCAGGGCAGTTAGCGAGCTGATAGTACTGTTGATCGCCTGCTGTCTGTGTTTACTTTCCATCCTCCTACAGATAACAGCAGATCAAGTTATCTGCTGGTAAACTTCAATGCAAAGGTCAAGCTGCTCATATATTTTGCTATGCTTGCATCTGCAACTATTTGGAAATTGTACTGTCGGTGGCAGCCAAAATGAGACTGTGACACATTTGCTGTCCTCACTGAAACACCACAATTGTGTATCCATGATTGAGAAACAGCAAGCGCCACCAACTGGTAAAGAATCTGTCTGGATTGTTAAGAGTATTTGGACAAACGTGACCGGTTCCTCTCTTCTGTCTTTCCCAACTCTCTGTGAAATCTTTAGAGTTTCAGCACATGTAGGTGTCGCCAACCAAGTCTGCTAAATGAAGCTAACAGTAAGGAAGGAAGGAGAGGTAAGATGGGAAGGTAAGAGAAGAACGAGCGGGGGAAGGAAGAGTGGAGATAGTGGCTAAATCAAGCCGGTTGTGCTGGTGTTTACACAACAAACCTTTCAATTAGCAACAGGCGACAGCAGGCAAACTGGTCTGATTAGCAGAGTATTGGAGGCATGTGTAACTGTGTGTGTGTGTGTGTGTGTGTGTGAAGGGGGGGGACTGGTTACCTGTCTCTGTCCTGATAAAATCATGAATGAAATTAGTACCAATTACAACACATCAGGCAACTGTGCCACAGAATAGGTATGGTACATTCATTGATAAACTGTTCTAATGTCTTAGACATCTTGTCTGACTGTCCATAACCCAAAAAAATTTAATTTACATTACAACGTTTACAGAGAAATGTAGCAAATCTTCACATTTCTGCTTTTGTTATTCATTTGATTCTCAGAATTGCTGTTAACTAATTTTCTTGTGTTCTACCACCTCTTACTGTGCAACTAGTGCAACGGGGGCGGCAGTAGCTCAGTCCGTAACTTGGGTTAGGACGTGGAGGACGCCGGTTCAAGTCCCCCATGGACCAAGACCAACTGGTTGCTGGAGAGGTGCCAGTTTACCTCTTGCACACTGCCGAGGTGCCCCTGAGCAAGGCACCGAACCCCCAACTGCTCTGGGCGCTTGTCAGGAGCAGCCCCCTCACTCTGACATCTCTCCATTGTATATGTACTGTATGTACTGAGTGTAAAACTGAATTTCCCCACTGTGGGACTAATAAAGGAATATCTTCTTCTTCTTCTTCTTAACTAAGAGCCAGTATTTAAGAACATTTTCCTACATTTTGGTGAAATTACGACTTATGCAATGAATCATCTGCAATGAATACATGTCAACATTGAAATCCATTATAACAGATGTGACAGCAGTTATTCTAAGTGAAGGAACTACCAGCTTTTTAATCTACATGGTGTAAGTATTTGATATACAGTATAGAACATATATTTTTGAATAGAGTATTATGGTTCTCTGGGGCTGGTCAGACACTCTTGGGGCCATTGGAAGAAGTTCCTAGGGGCCTGAGGATCAACTTCCAGCCCTGGAGAGGGCTGGATGGATCTCAGCTTTTATACACTGGGGGCATGACAAATAAATGATTGAAATAATTGCCTGTCCAATTCTATGTCTAGGGCTTTTATTGTGAAATGTACGAACAGAAGGAATGGACCTGATATGAGTTGCCTTTGTCAAGGTTGAAAGGAGTAATACAATTTGCCATCTTGATTGGCAGTTACAGTTCACATGAGTAAAATAACAATTGTAAAAAATATTTTGATGTGAAGCTCACATAAAAAAAAATGCTGCTGGTGTGTAAAAGCCTTGAGACAGGCAACTTTTTAGCTTATACCTTTACAAGCCTCTCATGAGGTAAGTCTCATTTTTCTCAGATTGCTTGTTTAATTAATACCTTGAGGAGGAAAAAGAAGAAAGTGATTACAGACCAAGAGCAAAGTAATGGGATGAGATTTGTATAATCAGAGGATGATTGTCCACATGGTGACAGTTTGTTCCCTATGTTTTATTTTGTAAATTGACATGGCATTCTTCCTTGGTTACAACAAATGAATTACTCCAAAGTTCAAACAGCTCCCGAGGCACCTTCATTCATCTCATGACCTACGTCAGTCTGTCTGGTATTTAACGGATGGGAACATGACATCTGGCTCACTAACAACAAATCAAAATGAATAAAACTATTATGCTGTTATCTAAATATCTGAAGTTTTTCTGTAATATTTGTGGTCAAACAAAAGCTGAAGCTGGTTCCAGCGGCATCTTAGGAGACATGACGGTGATTTAAAGCATATTTCTGTGTCTCAGTCACAACAAAAGAAAGAATGTGAAGGATTCCTCGGCAGAGGTTGCGCATCTCCTTTGGACACTGCAGATTTGTTCTTACCTGTTTGCCGCTGCAGAAGACACATACCTGCTCTGTGAGGCGTGTTTTGGAAACAGCGGTATTACAGGATGCTACACCAACATGTGACACACACACACATAGAGGCTACAGGACATCACTTACAAACACAGAGCTTTGACATACTTTGCAGCATACTGTCATACAATTATGTTAAACGTACACACTCAGAAATAATACAGTCTGACCTTTACCTTCACATACGAATATGCATGTTCACACATGTGAGGCTGGTCCAAGTCTTTTTGGGAGTATAATCCTGTTTTGACCAAGCCCACAATTTAACAGTTACAGTTTGATTCACTCACTAAAATCTCTGTACAGTGCCGCGTTCCTGCATAATCCAGAGAAGACAGGAGATGATGTTTCAACCTTTCACTACTCAAGATGAAAGAAAATACTGTGACCTTCTCAGCACATTCTTCTTTTAATTATGATTTAGGGCTGCACAGTGGTGCAGTGGTTCGTACTGTCACCTCACAGCAAGAGGGTCATAGGTTCGAATCCGTCTCGGGGCTCTTCTGCGTGGGGTCTGCATGTTCTCCCCTTGTTAGCGTGGATTTTCTCCAGATACCTCCTACAGTCCAAAGACATGCAGGTTAATTGATGACTCTAACTTGCTCATGGGTGTGAATTTGAGCATGAATTGGTGTCTTTCTCTGTGTGTCCTGCAATGGACTGGCGACCTATCAAGGGTGTACCCTACCTTCGATCAATGCCAGTCCCCTGCAGCCCCTAACGGGATAAGCAGCTGCAGATGGATGGACGGTTTTGATTTAGAGTTCATTTTCCATTGATCAGAGAAAGCAGTAAACTGGTAAAGGACAGTGCTGCTCTTTATAGTAAAGATGCAATTACAACATTGTCTATTAATGAAACTAAAAGTGATCTTAAGTATGAGTATTAATGATACAGCAAATCATTTTTATGAGACTACTATCCAATATGGAAACTGCAATATTCAGTTTTATTGTGGGTCATTATTTGCTAGATTGATATAGCCATATAGAAATGCAAAATAATTTCATTCACATAGTTTAGCGAAACAGTCCCAACTCATGGTCTTCTGACTAGCTTTTTTCATCACATTCAACAGTATCACGCATAAAATTTCACTTTCAACATTGTGAACTGACGAAACAAGTAGCTTTAAATATTAGCTTTTTCAGGAGCTTCCAGCCATATCACACAGTCTTAGTTGGTGGAAATCACAGTTTCAAGGTTGTTTTTTTTTTTTGTTTGTTTTTTTTAAATAATTAGGTTAAAAGTGCAAATTCTCATTGTACAATATTCTTGAATTTACTGCCACTATTATGAAATGATGTGACTGCACAATTTAAAAGTTATTTTTTTCTATACATAATGTAAAAATGCCTGTGGGGTAAAACTGATGAATTCATTCCTGGGCAGGGTGGATGCTCGCCCACACAGGGGCTCAATCATAATTTTTGAAAATGACTGCATGATGAAATGCAGGTATGAGTCAACAAATACTTAAATAATGACTCACAGATTCAACAGGTGAAGATGTGAAAAAAAAAAAACAAAAAGAGAAAAAAAGCGTGACTGTATTGTGGTGAGGTCATGACCTTTATCGCAGGTTGTCGAGCCCATTTTTTCCTCTGCAACGCATGTAGTCTGTCATCACAGAGAAATTTTGGCTTTGAGCTTCACCTTCAGCCGCCCTCACCTTCAATTTGGGCTTCATCTCATTTTTATCTCCTCCTTGTTGTTTTCCAACAATCATTCTTTCTTTTCCAGGCTGTCTGTGTTGATTTTGGACCACAAGTTTCATTCCCTCTATGCTAATGTAATCTGAAAGCTTTTATCACTGTGAAAACACAGACACCTACAGCTGGGATTGTTTCCTAATGAGCTATTGTTAAAACTTGTTAGTGTATTTACACCCTTCAGGGTTTGGATTCTAGACGTATGTGTTATTACAAGTTTATGTATTTGAGTTGAATTAACCTTAATGAATATACTTTGGTGAGCTCATAGTACAAACAACAAAGACAGGAAAATATTCAACAATGCAAACTAAGAAAACTGAAATACATGGACATTAAAAGGAGAAACCACAACAGAAAGTACCTTAAAGTGTCATCCAAGAGATTAATGCTTCTTTGGAATTGCTCAGATTTAAAACAAATGTCTGTTATGTTTCCATTTGCGATATTGTACAAGCTTTCTGTGAATTTCTGCAAATCAAATTGTGCATAAAGGCATGCTTCATCAACTATCTCTATGTTGTTGTCTCTATGAATGAGATTGTGTTTTCTGATCCTCATGGACTGGTGTTACCATGTAGAATCATGCTGGTGATTGCAGCTATTTTATACTTTGGTCTTCCTGGTAAAGTTGAGGCCTTTGGTTGTGAGTGGCAGCTGGTCAAGACAAGACAAATCAGGTCTTGTAGTAGAAGAAGAAGCAGATGCCTCCACAAAAATCTTGAAAGATCAGTTTCCATCAGCCTTTTTTTCCCAAACTTTTCCATCTTCGTTGAGCGTAAAACGCTTCTATCTAATTTACTGTCTCAAGTTTTAACACAAATTGAAAATGTGCATAAAATTAGTTAGATGGAAACATACTTAATATCTCTACCTTTTGTTTATTTATTTAAATATTTATGTTTTTGCTGGGTGAGAATCATCTCTAACAATACTCTGAGTCTTTTTTCTATTCAAGCCAAACTTTTAGTAATCTTTGCTCAATAAACCCTGGCACCATCTGCATATGTGTGTTTGCATGCATTCGTTCGTTTTGTATTTGAGTTCAGTTAACTCAATTGACAAAACAGCAAGCGTCATATGGTGAGCTCATGATGCAAACAAGGCTAACAAGACAACATCCACCCTGGCATTCTGATAAAATAACCTCATAGAAACTTAATTACAGACAATAGATAGACAATATGAAATAAAGTGACAGAGATGGAAGGCCTGGCCTTACTTTGAGAAGCTTGAACCTCCACATTGTTGGAGTATTCATATTCAAAAATGGTTTCAAAGGTGGCCTTCCACCTTCTACACACTGTAGTCTGAAAAGTATTCATCCATTCAGTATGCTGCAGCTCCACCTACTAACCCCACTACTGTAGTATTGTCTGCAAATTCAAATAATATTTTATTTATTTACAATATTTACTATTTTGCGTCTGTGTAAAGCAGGGTTTCAATTAAAATTTAACTAGGTCTAGTTAAAATTTCCTCCAAGTCCAAACCTCATCGTGTCTAAATTGCATCATATAATCTTCCGCCTAAAGCACATTTCAGCAACATCGGTTGTCAATTTTCAAGGTAGGATACTGTTAACATACACACCGAACTTGTGCAGAAAACAAATAGCTATCTGTACCATAAATAAAATTAGTCCATTTACATTTCAAATAAAAGAAACCAAGGCAGACCCTTCTGGATAAAATAAATGCGTAAATGCAAACAGATTGTACATGTGTGACAGCTTTGAGTCTTGGCATGAGTATATTAATTTATTAAGATCTTAAGTTAGCATCAGCTTTGTAGTGAATCTTTACTTGGACGTGGCTTTGATCGAACAGGGTAAATTTTTTTGCATGAAAGTATTTTCTAATTGAGGCCCCAGAATCCCACCACGACCTCCCTGATCCTGAACAATCATGACCCGCTTTCTGTAACGCCATCTTATTACTGACATCATATTATTTGTCTGTGGGATTATAGCAGAACAAAGGTCATGTTAATGCTTTGGGAAACGCCTCCGTCCCTCCAGTGATCCCCAGTTCTCCTCACAGTCGTGGGTCTCAGGCTTAAAGGTTCAAGGCGTCTTCGGCTCCGCAGCTTCCGTGTCTTTTGTAGACAACCTTGGGAGGCTTTCTATTCATCCCCGGGTGTATTATAACCGTCAGCACTTGGGCTATATATAATTAGTGCTGGGGTCAAAGGTCAAGGCAGGATTTAAGCCTGGGACCTACTGGTCAGTCAACAAACCTGGGGACCAAATCCCCCTGGACTCAGGGACGGAAACCCCGCTGCTGACAGATCTGAGCCACACAAACACACACATAAGCTTGTTAGATCTAATACACACACACAGAGTAAGGCAAGCACAAACACAAACATGCAGGTTTAACATTGATTCAACAGCAAATATAAGAACTGGGTACCTGCCCCTTACTTACTGTGTTTATAGAGCTAAACCGTCTTGATACCTGCTGGGAAATCAGAGGAAGGAGGAAAAACACACATTCAGAACTTTAATGCAGTCTTGAAATCGCTGAATCTGAAAATCGCTACACTTAGCAATAAACTACAATATTGTACAATTCTCCAAAACCCAAGTTTATGTTCAATGACAACTTGCGTTGTTTTCATTAAATGCATGTCATTCCCAATGCCAATGGTTTTGAAATTCTCTTCTGCGCATGGTAATTACAGTAAAAGAGGTTAAAAGGTTAACATCTTTTCAAGTCTATCTTAACACAACACTTACATATCTACAGTATATGTACATTGAAAGAGTTTTTGGTTGCTTAAATAACTCCTCATGTCGGTGCCTTCCTTACATGATGTTAATGTTAAGTGATGGGAGAAAAAAATCCAAAGTCAAATGCATTAGCTCTGCTACAAATAATATGAGGCTTCAACAGGCTAAGTGACTCAAATCAAGTGGTACAAGTACAAAATTCCCACTTTGTGTTGCCCTGGATGGTAGTTCCTTGTTGAGCTACAGTGGATGGACAGTAAAGACAAAGAAGGTCTTTGGCCATAAAAAGATTGCAATTTTGGTAGATCTCCTGATTTGTCTAACTCAGACTGCTGAAGCCCCTATATTTGTTTCAGCTAAACTTTTGTATGCATTTTTACACCAGACAAAGACTGTGGATTTTGTCCTCATCACTTACGTTCAAATTGAGTTAAGAAAGGGACTTTTCAGGAACAATTACAGCAACCAGTAACCAGTTTTGAAATACAATGGGGCAATAAAACAATAAATAAGACAAAATGCCAATTAATTAGAGATCTGTAACAGGATTCAGTTTGATGCACTGACATGGCCATCCAGAGCCACAATCATCCTTTCCCCCACAAAACGAACACTACTTCCTGCACTGGCACTGAACATTGGCATTGGATGTAAATCATCAGATGTGGATTCGCCCATTAGGAAGGTAATTCAGGACACTGGGTCTCTAAGTAAATAATAATAATTCCACTTTGAACATATAACAGATGATTCTACTTTTAACTTTACATATTGCCTCATAATCATCCACTTTAGACATTTTCTTCAGTATCAAATGTAATCCTGTGATTGTGTGTACATCCAGTGGAAACAGGAACTGCTTTAAGCTAATGGAGCGTGACTTTTAATGGTACAAATTCAGCAAAATATAAAGAAACAGTGGGTCTCTTATGAAGGCCCATGTCTTTCAAGAGAGCAATCGTCAGGTCTGAAAAGTGAAGCCAATGCAGAAGTGCCTTAAAGTTGCATTCTTTCTAATAGCCAGCAGGGGCTGGCTCATCTGGTTATAAAAAGAAGTCTGATTGGACAGAGGTCTATGAGAAAATTTGACACTTGATTTATTACTTCAGTAAACATTGTAAACATTAGTTTATGGTCTCAATCACTAGTTGCAAGTCTTCAATGTAGCGTGATGCTCATTTAGTAAATTATGGTCCCATTTAGAGTCAAATAGACCATAAAACAGGGGATGCTTTAAGGCGGGGCTACCTTGTGATTGACAGGTCATTACCACTGTGTTGTTTGGTGTTTGTGTTTTATATGTATCATAGAACTTTAACTCTTTCACTCTGTGTTTTTAAGTTCATGAAAGTTAATTATAACATTTTGGTTGCCTACAAATGTCTTATTCTGCATTTGATTGTACCCTCTCGTGTCACATCTGGTTGCAAAATCCAAGATGGCGATGGCCAAAATTAAGGCTTCAAACAACAGTTCACAATCCAATGGGTGACATCACAATGACTACATCCACTTCTTATGTATGGTCTATATGTCGGTCGCAATGCATCAGTCATGTTACATATATCGTGCCATGTAAAATTAAGGTATTTTAAATTTGCACAAACCCTACAATGTGAATTGGATTATTTTTGAAAGAGACTTCAATTTTATGTTGAGGTATTATATTACATATTATATATGTTTTTCAGACCATATTCATCCATTCAATGAGCCCTTCACAAGATTATACAAAAGAATCATAGTGACAAACCTACAGTGAATTATCACCAACACGTCAGCTTTACAGAGCCTTTTAGCTGTTCTAACTGTGTTTTGTCTGTGTTTTTTACTGTACTTGCTGTTTCCTTCACATATTCAAATGATTGCAAGTCAAATTTTCAATGCAGGGCTTTTACTTTTAATGACGTATATACTGTACAGTATACATTCTGTATTTATTTAAGCAGATTGGCAGTCAGATAAAAAAAAGTCAAATTTTCATTTTGTAAATTTAATTATTGTTTTCAGAGCAGTCTGACTGCTCACCTCTCTACCATTACTTTAAAGTATTGCACACAACTGACTTTCAGTACTTGTTTACTTTTACTTATGGTGAACTTTAAACACAGGATTCTCACTTATAATGATGTATTTTGTGGTATCACCACTGTTAATTAAAGGATTTCGCGGCACGCACATGCAGACATTCATGCAGGTACAAACACACACACTGTCCCTCTTCCTCTTTTCCATTCAGTTGTATTACACAACAGTGGGGGTACAGCAGGTCACACCTGCAGCCAGGAGGAATATAACAAACAGCAACACACACACACAGAGATATTAATACAAAGATACATAACCAGCAATAAAAACACAACAAAACAAAACATGCATGACTGAACAAATGCATGGAAAAAATAGGTTATATAAACATTTATACACAGGATCCACCTGCTTGTGCCAGCGTTCACACCAACATGGAAGCCTATAACTCATCATCAGTCAAACACGCATGAGAGCGCTGAAAGTTCAGCAGCTCCTCTGAGACCTCCAGGCTTCTTCCTGTACTTCCTGCTGATGTCAGTGAGTATCAGTGAGTAGCAGCAGCCACCCAGCGGCGATGAGTACCATTCTGTCAGCGAATCAGAGGAGACGACTTAACAAATCCTACGAAACTGAGTTAGCAAAGGTAGCAAAATGAAGGCAAAATGTGTTTAAAGTTTGTCACAAGTAAAAGAAGCTGTGGCTCAGCTGGCACAGCGAGTCACAGCGAGTCACACTGGTGCTGTCATAAAAACTTATGAAAATCCTCAAAATTTGAGATAATAAAAACAGCATATCTACTACCTGGTTACCTGGATCTCGGTGTGACTTTTTTGACAAACTTTTGGAGTGATTGGACAATGCTTTCACAGTTTAAAGAGCTGATCTGATATTCTTGTAGAAGTGGCACTATACAGCAACATAACATTTAAACAGTCATAACTTGCTTTAAATAGATCTGGATTGAAATGTTTCATTAATTTTTGTCCCGCTACCTAATATTGACAGCGAGGATATCTATTCCTCAAATATTAAAATGATTGTCTATCCCTGTGTGTTTTGTGATATACAGAAGTGTGACTGTATTGCATCTGTTTTTGTTTGTCGTCTCTGATCTTGGTCCATAATCGCACAAATGTTCTAGGGATTTATGTTTAGAGGATTATGTGATGCGTGGCTCTGCTGCTCTTCTATTGGTCCAATAAACTGCCACTCATATCATGCCAGAAAACCCTGGGAAGTGACCCCAGAAGGACAGAAGACAGACAGCCTTCTGGAAAGTAATTTAAGACTTTTACAGTAATCCACATTATTGGCATTTATTGTGAGTGAGCGCTAACAAGCTTGTGAACTACTTTCCTGCTAAGCAACTAAATCTTGAAGTGCCTTTAAACGATACGTGTTTTCAGATTGTATTGGTGAAGATCTTTGACCACTGAAATGCCTCATCTGCGGAAAAAAACAGCTAAATCAGCGATGCTGTAGTTTGTAGTTTAGTGTAGTACAAGGTGATAAAAAATAAGAATATAGTATATAGTATTTACAGTTTACTTTATTACTGCCACAAGAAAATTCAATTGTTGTGATGGCACACAACTAAAGGTAAACTAAACACAACAGGAAATGCGAGCTTGAAAAAACAGGATCATTGTTCACATTTTTAAGATGTTGTCTTTAAAATCTAAAACTGAAGAACCCAAAAGAAAAAGATGTGAACTGGAGGTTTGAAAAGCAATAAGTTAATGATGCATAATTTGATTTTTTTATCATTTTAAATAAGATGTTTTTTCTTGTATCTGTTCATTCATCTATTTTCATCATAAACTTTCTCTTGCTTGTGCTTAATGTTTTGTTTATCTCCATTCCTTTTATTTTTTGTTTCTGTGCCACTCCAAAATCTTTTGTGAAGTCTGCTTTCAAGTTCTATAAATCACTTTTTATTGTTATCATTATAGATGTTGTTGAATATTTCAAGACCACCGTCACATATTTGTGGTTCTAATCATCTAGTTTTGACAGTTTATTTTTCTTCACTCAGCTTTCCAAAAGATTTGGTTGTGCAACTGTTTTTCTTTTTTTTTTTAATTATCAGTAATCTGCAGCACTTATCTCCTCCCACCCCTCCCCTGGAGCAAATTAAAATAGAGTCGGCTTTGATAAAACATTCCAGTCATGTCATGACACTTTTCATTTCACTGATTAACCCTTTAATCAGACTAACACTTCTAACCTGACAGTGGATGACTTCTGTCATTAAGATAATAAATTTAGGAGGTTGCGCTCTCTCAGCCAACTCTCTGAGTGCTCACTGGTTTCTATAGCATTAAAAGACATATATGAATATATAAAATAGAAAACCTACTAAATTTCTCTTTGCACAGGATTGGGTTTCCCCTGTGATTGCTAAACATACTATTTTCTATTTTTAAATACTTTTTTATCTTGGCAAATCTGTCATGTCCGTAATTTAGTAAACATTTCACAGCACATTTCTAACCAGGTCACCAAATACAGACATCATCCTTCAACTTTAGCTCTGTGTCAATCAGCACTATAGAGTAGTAATTATCTTACTGGTAGCAATTGTGTAATTTGTTCCTCATTTGTTGATGCTGTCATTTTTAAATTGCTGCATCAAGTAATCTTGATAAATTGATTTTTTTTTAAATATATTTTATAATAGTTTAAGCAAAAAATCTGGATGCTTGTCTTTCTATGCAGCATGGAGACAGTCATGTAGTCAGACAAGTGAATTAAGTGTGAAATATTCAGTCTGGTGGTGCAATTTCTTATCACCTGCACAAATTTGAATACTTCATCCAAGTTTACAAAGCAGTCATTGGGGGTTGGTGTCCATGGCTATAGACTGAAGGACATGGCATGCTGCTAAGTCCTTTTTAATACACGACATAGCTAACTTAAAGCTAAGCTGACATAACCTGGCTGACGCAGAGGGGGTCAAGAGATATAGCAGAGGGAGAAAAACTGCTCTGCTGACCTGGAACCAGAGCTGCATGCATGTTGAAAGGTGTGTTCAGACTGGGAGGCGAAGGTTTGAGGTGGTCCAACTGCTTGACTGCTTCGGTCCCCTCCCAGTGGACTGAACTGAGGTGACATAAACACAAACTTCACATAATAGCAGTCAAATAATAATAATAATCATAATATGACATAACACAACTAAAGCAAAGCAAAAATACACTCTGTGCTCAGTCTGAACACTACCTTTAAAATTCCACAGAACTAATGAGCTTATGTCACGCTTTATATTGAATGTCCATCCACTAAATAGCTTCAGGCTAAACAAAGTAGCCGGAGAAACACCAGTTTTCGCGGCTGCGTCTCATTTTGGCAGTTTGTCGTAAGCTTCAAGGAGTCTGTCATTGAGAGAAAGTTATTTTCTTTTTTGCCATCAGTGTGCATGCAGCACCAGCCTCTGATTGCCGGCTGGAAAGCAGATGGGTTACCGCGAAACAAGCTATCAAGGGACTGAAGTAAAAAAGAAAAATTAAACTTTTTTCATTTCTTGTCATGAATGTCAAGACTGCTTTGTGTGTTCCATGATCTAGCTCCACCATGGAGGAAAGTCATTGTAACTAAATATTGCTATGTTTATTATATAGCACATATTTCTATGTACTGTATGAAAATATAATGTCACACATCTGCAAGACATTATGTATTTACTAATCTCAAGTACTTCAGAGTTGTACATTTAAATACACAAAACTATCAGTGTATTCCATCTGAAAGCCGGGTGATAATTGTGATTTGAATTATTTTATTAAATATGTTATTTAGAAAAATATAATTATAGCATATAATAAAATAGAATTGTCAGTAAGACAGTGATTGTAATTCATTTAAATGCAAATCAAACGTAAAAGTAGAAAATTGTACACAACTTAGGAACTTAGGTCGGCTCTACAGTAAGTGCAGTACCCACCTGTTGCACTTTACTTATTATTGTTTTACTTATTCATTTTATTGCCAATTTCCTTCATTGCACATTCTCTTTTACTTTTTACTATATTGTATTCATCTCTACTGTTGTTGCTGCTGCTATGACATCGAATTTCCCTCCGAGGATTAATAAAGGTTCATCTTATCTTATCCTATCTTAATGGCAACTTGTTTCTTCAGATCCGTCTATAAGTGGTTGATCACTGTAATACAAGAGGAGCTTGACAAGCAGTTGTACAATTTCCTTATTGTAGTTTAAGAAGCAGCTCACACAGTGTGTGTGTGCGTGTGTGTGTGTGTGTGTGTGTGTGTGTGTGTGTGTGTGTGTGTGTGTGTGTGTGTGTGTGTGTGTGGATGGGTGTGGTTAAACCAGTTTGACACCATCACCATCACGGACATCGGTCAAAAATCTGTGTTGCTTTTGACCTTGAAACATTTTTTCATGCACAATTAAACTGTACCCTGTAGCCTCTTCAAAATAAAAGCCTCCGGTGTCCCAACTCTTTGTGACAGAGGGCTCAGAGGAATCACCACAGACTCCTGATTGTCGCGACTGTATTCTACATGTGAGGCTGGTGGGAGCAGAGAGGGGTGCTGAGGCTCAGGGCTTCATTAAGTGAACTCATGAAGTGTGTGAGAGGTCAAAGCCCACGCAGCGCTGCCTAATAAGAACACCACTACCCCTCCACACCCCACTAAGGCCCCTCCGCCCCATCAGACACTGGGCCTGTCAGTTAGCATCGCAGACCTCCTAACTGGTCCTCTGTTCCGCACCAATAAGCCTGCCTGGTAACCACTAACCACTGGTGTGTGTGTGTGTGTGTGTGTGTGTGTGTGTGTAGGTGTGTGTGTTTGTGGGTATGTTCACATACATTCCGCAAATTACATTTTTTTTGCATATCGTGTTTTTTGTCTCCTTGAAATTAGACCCAATTTTTGGTTGAAATGAATTCCGTCACTTTTTGTCTTGATGCTTAATTGAGTCTCATTTCCAAGCGTGTGCATGAAACGAGCAACCCGATCTCATGGGAAGGCATATAAATAGCACAACATCAAAAGGACATTCCTTGTATTATGAGAACGCATTTTATCCTTTTCAAATGTCAATTGGACGCCTCTTTTGCATGTCACCTTTACTCTACACAACAAAACTATGGTAATGGCTGCAGGCAACAAAGCCACTTAGTTAGGTTTAGGAAAAATATTATGGCTTAAAATAAGTATGGATGATAAGTAAAATACGTATGGAAACAATGTAACATCAGTGCAGAAAAAATGTCACTAATGTCACTGATGTAACTTCAAAATAGCTTAAGAGCAAATTAAGACATGAACACCGGTCTTATGGTTGAAAGTCTTGTAGTTGTTGGACACATCCACCTCCTCTCACACCCACCATAAGTAGCATTTTTTTTTTTCCACGCCACTAACGCTGAGCATAGAATATTCACACTGATGCATTTGCATTGCAGTCAGTACAGACTACACGGCATACAGATGACATGTCAAAAGCATGAAGGGTGCTCTTTTTGCGTAGGAATTTAAGATTTACCATGTCATTCATACACCATTTAGTGTGACCATGCTGAAGGAAGCAAACTCATTTGTATAACATTAACTTATACAGTAGCAGTCCTTACTAGCTCAGGTCTTTACATTTTTGCTTATAACTTATTTGGAGTTGGGTGTCAGCGTCAACGTCAGCACTGTGTAGACTAATTTATCAGAGTTAACCTGAATGCATCAGTTTTGGACAAATTTGGGCGGAGGTGCTAATGATATTTTCCATTCTTGAACTCCAAATTGATTCTATTCGTGAATATGGCCAGCAGTCATCTTCATCTCTGTGCTTCTCTGCAGAGCTTGTAAAATTTTCAGTAGACCCTTCTCGCCATAGCAGAACGAACCAGCACAGGACGGGTAGAGCGAGGGGAAATTGTCCACAACTTAGTTGATGGCCAATGGTAGATTAACAGAGGCTAAATATACTTTAGTGCCCAAGGAAAGTCAGTGTGTGGGGGGAAACTGCAGCATTATCAAATGGAAAGTTTTAATAGGCTTGTGCATCATTTTATACACATTTTCCAGTCATTCATTCAGACATGTGAACAATATACTCCAACAAACTGCTTCAATGTCTGTTTTATTATTTTCACCAAAGTCAAATGTTGGCAGGCTGATCACTGATCTGTGTTTGTCTTGTTAATACATCAACACTTGAAGTACTGAGGGTTCTTTCCGGACTGTGTGTGTGTGATAGGCTCTGTTCACTGACCACACATATAAACCTACCCACCACTACCACCCAACACACACACACACACACACACACAACACAAAGGTGTTTCCATGACTTTTGAGGACAATACATTGACTTACATTCATTTCCTGGAGACTTACCTGAACTCTATGGCAAAGTGTAGTTTTTCCCCCAAAAGGAAGACAAGTCCCCACAATGTGACTGTGTAAACAGATTCATGTCCCCACCACAACAAGAGTAATACACTTCCACTTCCACACACACACACACACACACACACACACACTAGAGGCTGTCCCTGCTCTGTCAGTAGCTGGCAGCCCCTCTTCTCTTTCCGACTGGAAGCTGATGAAAGCAGCGAGGCGGTTGCCGTGACTGCAGCGGTGACAGTGAGCGAGAAAAGCCGTCATTAAGTACTACAGCTTGTTTCCACAACAACATATCAATGATTATTATAAGGTGTCACTTCCTGGTATGGCATCCCCACGGCGACCAGCAACCGATAAACTATTAAAGAGGAGGGGCCGGTCGGGCGCCAGTCACCTCTTAGGTGTGTTGAGTTGACAAGGTTAGAGCAACACATACACAACGGCTGCAGGAAGTCTTTTTGGCATTGTTTGGAGTTAGGAGCTCCTGTTGCACAATCCATCACTTCTCATCATGTTGGACTGAGTACAATCATATATGCATTATGATGTTGGCTGGTTGTAAAATTAAAACAAAAACTGATAGTAAAACATCAGCGACAACAAATGAAAAATAGCCTTCACAACATTGTTTCTGTGAAACTGAAATTTTCAGAGCTTTCAAACATCACACTGTCTTTATTAGCAGATGGTCTTGGGTGGCTTTTTTGACACGTCACTTCAGTAGCTGTTATAATTTTGTTAGGTGTTATTCATAGCATGAATAATCATTGCTGCCTTTCAGCAAGAAGCAGATATATGCGGCAGAGGATTTAAAATGACAGAATCTAAAACCAATTTAAAGGGTTGCTCCATTATTCTAATTATTTTATTGTATTTATTTTTTCAGGTTTTTATGTCAAGCTTCTCATTAGTGTTTCTTATTTATTTAAATCTGAACATTTAAATTTTGGTCAAAGTATGTATGTTATTCTCCCAAGCCCTGCGTGACCTGACATTGGTTTCTGCATGATGATCCTGCTACATGCACAGTACATATGTGTCCTTATAGTCAGTGTAGTAATGTTGTATACTGTAACTTAGATGTGGTTGGCTTGCTCCCGGTTTGGAGAGACAGACTGGAGTACAGGCACGATAGCTAAGCAATGTACTGCTGTGGACGCACACACAGTAACACAAACAAACTAACCGATCCATGTAGAAATACACCAGCAGCTCCTATGTTCCTCGAGGTAAAATGCATGTTTTTGTGAATGGAGGCTGGTCTGAGTCTGGACTGCTATGAAACGGCTTCAGTCCCCATTGTAAAGGGCTGTCTGATGGTAAGGTGAAAGTGTGAAAGCCTGATGGCAAGTGTGAAAATATTCTAGCGTACATTTAAACTGATATTGATTTTTTTAGGTGGCTAAAATGCATTTTCCTGCTGCTCCCATTCACAGCCACTTTACCCCTTACCCATCAGACAGCCCCTTCTGACAGCAACTGAAGACATTATATTGCGGTCTTCAAGATCAGACAAGACTCACTTCTCAAAACAATAATTTTAACTCATAGAACTCAGGATTATAGATACAACCCAACTTCAAAAAATCTGAAACAACCCTTTCAGTTATTTCCAAACTTAGTTATTTCTCACAGCTAACTTCGACTCAGCTAGTGGTAGCGTTCACATTATTCATAACCTTCTTTATTATCTTACTGTGGTAACCTACATCACTGCTTTTTACAGTGGCCAAGTGGGCATTTCTATTTGAAAAAAATCTGGTGTGTGGCCTCAGTGTTTTCCATGATATGTGTGAGTTTGCATCTTCCCTCAGAGTGACCCCCAACGCCTAAGAAGTGATAACAGATGAATGGAAAGTGTGTGTGTGTGTGTGTGTGTGTGTCCTTCTCAGACATGCACAACGTGACATTGCTGGGTTCAACTATCTGACGAACTTTTAACTGGTTATGATACAGCCTCAATTTACTACTGATGCCTATATATAACCTAGAAAAGTAAACAGCAAGAAGATTATTAGGCTATACTTAATGGATTCCTCGCAAAATCAGACAAAATCATGCAGTCTTGTTTATTGTCTGTACTAGCACACATTAACATCTACATGGTGTAAGTGAAAAGGTAAATTTCTTCAGCAAGCAAGACATAAAGCAGACAAACAACATTAAAGATCTGGACCAAAAAAAAAAAACTTGCTGAGTAAGCAACTTGTTGCGTAAACCCTTAGGAGGTGGTTGAAAGCTTAGGAAACATAGTTGGACCTTGTGTTGAGTATTGTCTCATCAAACTAATGTTTCAAAGGTCAAGAATGAACCTGAACTATGCAAGCAGCATCACTTTGTTCCCAGATATCAGCGATTAACTTACAACAATGTCATCATAACTAATTACCAAAAATTGTAGAAGAAGTTGTAAATAAACCAAAATTTCGTTTAACACCATCTTAACGCCGAAGCATCTAATTTAATCATTATTAACTAAAGTTAAAGCAGCAGTGGGTAGAAATGGAGCAAATATTAAAAAGGTTATTTTTATAAAATAGCCTAATAGTCAAACGGTCAAACCAGGCAGCACTGATCAAATATGAATCAACATTCTGTTACTGATGCCTCTTTCTATAAAATACTTTCAGAAACATCTTGTAGTGACTTTTCAGCTGTAAAATGAGAACGTTTGTGATGAGATCTGTGTTGTGACCCTTTTGAGGAAATACCAAGCACTGCCTACCAGCCGGAGCGCAGCCAATCGGAATGCTCAATTGGAACGCTCTCTCTCTCTGAAATGACCTGTGATTGGCCAAAGCCTCCTGTCACATGCTAGATATTTTAAAGCCTGAAAACAGATCCGTGAGAAGGTACAGAAGTCTAGTTTTCTCTCACAACACTTGAATTTTAATATGCTGAAAGGTTATTATGGAATTTTTGCCCAATGATACCAAAAATATACTCCCTACTGCTAGTTTATTACCAATGTTTTTGACTTTGTGTAATTCTTGGTAAATGTTAGATTTGTGATAAATTGCTCATGTACTACCATTTTATGTTTTTAGAGTTTATTTGCGACAATTGTACTATAGAAACTGCAGAGTATACAGTACAGTATGCTGTATCCTTAGACCCTCAAGTGGGCATGCGTGTTATGAGGCTCTTCATTCTCCTTCAAACAGAAACACGTGCAGACATTTACTCTGCTTCAGTCTCTTCTCTCCCCTCTATTCCTCCCTGTTCTCATCATCAGCCATCCCTCCCTCCATCCCTCCAACCATCCCTCCATCTCTCCCTCCATTCTTTAGAGGGGCACAACTAAACTAATCTGCCACCCAGAGCTGATTTGTTCTCCCGTTCACCCTTCTCGTTCGTGCACAAGAAGAATAACGGCTCCTCTTCCCTCTGTTTTTCTTTCTCATTCTGTCTCTGCCACTCCGGGGTGAGCGGCAGGTCAGCCCTATTAGCCTTTTTCACTGTTAGCGGCCCGCTAAACAAGACAAGCATTTATTTCATTCACAGAAACAAACACACACACAAATCAGGCAGGCACAAATGCTGTTACACCAACGTGCTCTGTAACTCACTTTTTTCTTTTTTTATTTATTGCATTCTAATTTTAAAACCTTTTCTTACGTAATAATAGCTGGAACTTCCACTTTAGTGGGATAGTAACAGAATCAAAATGCCCCAATGATTGCAAAGGATCATGGTGTACTATTTTGCACAATATACTGTATCTATGCTAGAAGGAGATATCCTAGAGGTTTCATATGTTTGAATAAATGGTGTGATTCAAACTTTCTGTCTGCTTCATCAAACTTGCTATCAGCTTGGTGTCTCATTGCATGATCGAAGTTCCCTTGTAGCACGCCATGTTGATATCGACTCGCTGACAAGAAATGAATTGTGTTTACCTATCATGTATGTATATCGTAGGATCTTTACCTGAGCACAGTTCGACATTCCAGGAACACAAGTGGGTAAGTCATAATCTTTTGGTGCCTTCGAATGGGGTCGTGTTTACCGTGCTTCTGAGATGGGAAGTCACGTACACGATACACGATACACATCATAAAATTACTGAGAAACACAATATATGACTAAAATTAAAATATGTTGTGCAATATTAACTTATTGTGCACCGATAAATGAACTTCCATGGGCTTCACCATTTTTCACAGCGTCAACAAACATAAGATAAGATAAGATAAGATATTCCTTTATTAGTCCCACAGTGGAGAAATTCACATTACAGCAGCAAAGTGGATAGTGCAATAATAAACAACAAGCATAGATTTTGAAAAATTATTAATACAAATAAAATAAAATAATATATACATAATAGAAAAATAAAGCTAAAATATGTCCAGCATAATAAATAAATAATTGTCCAGTTACTATAATTGAGCAGAGGATATAATTGCACATATGAGTTGTTAAACTCATATGTGCAATTATAAACATGTCACAAGTCGTGAACTCTTACGAGGTTGTGACTGCAACGTGGGGGAGTGCGGGGTGGGGGGTTGTTCATATGGGTCCAACTCCTAAACACGACCCCATTTGAAGGCACAATACCACCTTAAAATTATATATTTGTGTTTTTTTGTGTCAGTATAGCTTAACAAGAAGTTAGCATAAGAGTGGCTACTGGGTAACCAGGCGTTAGCACCACCAGTTCGATGGTAAATTACTACAGGATGGTACACTTAGGCATTTAGAAACAGAAAATAAAAACCCACAATTGTACGCAACATGATATGTTGTTGCAAAGTGCTACCCCATTTGTATTTATACTATTTCAATCCCTTGCAGACTATCAACATTCAAGCATTTACCAGGTGACATCATTTAACTCCATAAGGGTTCAGGGTCTTAAGACCTTCCATTTAGTGTGATAGTAAGTAAGTTAAAAGGCCCCAGTGATTGCAAAGGATCATGGGCACTACAAGTTTGTTTAAAACTCTATGCTGGAGATATCCTAGAGGTGTCATGTATCAAAGTAAAAGCTGTGATTCATATTTTCAGATGATAAATAATACATGCCAATTTTAATAAAAACATATAAAAACCATGAGTGATGTGGCCGTTACTTGGAGCGGCTCCCTGTCCTGTCAATCATTATACATGGAACATCTCCTCCGTCAGCTAATTGCTATCAGCTCTGGTCCTGGTTGCATGGTTGAATGGCCTTTGTTGCATGCCATGTTGTCACAAACTAGTTTACTGCTGCTTACTTAGCTGTTTACTTGTTTACTAATTTAAGTTTGTTTGCCCATCATGTATATTGTATGGATCTTTACCTGAGGATTCATTGGAAAACACAGTTCTTCTTTCCTGGAGCATGAGTGCGTAAGTCTTAATCTTCCACCTTAGAATTATATCATAAGGTACATGACGTCAGTTAGGTCCATGAGGGTTCAGGACTTAAGGCCTCAGGGGGGACTCTGGGATTGAGCCTATTGCCTTTGCATTGCACCAGTGATCTGGAAGAGAAAAAGTGTTGCTAGGTCAGGATCCTGCTGCATATGGTGAGGCCTGGAAAGATTAGCTAGAAATAGCAGCTTGTGATACTGACAGTGTCATTTTGCCTTCACTTAAGCCTTTATCTGACCCACTGTTGGCAGCTAATGTCAGTCTCACGCATGCACAGGCATGCTACTTGTCCGTGCAAGTCTGGACGAGACAAAAGTGTTTTAAATAGTTAAGTTTAGCAAAGATGCATGTGTTTGGGAAGTACTGAGCATAAGACTGGATAAATGAGACTTTGCTGTTGTTTTAACATGGAACCTAGATACTTGAGATCATCAAGACTTTTTTTCATTTTCTGATGCTTCATTCACTCTGGAGGCATGAGAGAAGAATTCAGTAATACAGGGTGAGTAATTGATATACAAATGGTCATTTCGTGGTTGGAGTATTCCTTTAACATTGACCTTGGTATGGCAAAATTTAGCAGCTTATATTAATGCTGTACATTTGATTAACATAGACATTGTTAAGGCTAAAATTAGCAGCTAATTCTACAGTTTGGTAATCAATGACCTTGTTAGCAACTGCTAATATTAACATACATTTGGTTAAAGTTTATAATTATAATTATATGGCTTAAGTTAGCAGCTAATGTCAACAAAGCATATTGAGTTCTGATCTGAACTTATCTGTTAATGTTACTGACCCCGTGTTTTGTTTTTTTTTTTGTTCTGTTTTTTTTTGTTTGTTTGTTTGTTGGTTTGTTGGTTTTTGGTTTTTGGTGGGTTTGAAATAAGAACATTTGACAACTACATCCTATACTAACCACCTATAGTACTGAAGAATCTGTGCGTGTAAATTCAGTCCAGAGGGCTTACATAACCCATCTCGGACTATGTGAGGTCAGGATTTATTATGGGATGTTTCTACAAAGGACAAGGGGAGGTCAAACTGGACAGGAATCTCTTCAGTGTGAATCCCATTTAGGCATAAAAGTAGGTTTGTGACTGGAAGGTTGCCAGTTTAGATCCCCCATTTGATTGAAAAATCAACATTTCTGCCGTCTATAAGGTGCCTGTGTTAAACACTGCATAGATGTCAGTGTGTGGAGATCTTACTCTTTAACATTTAAATCAGTTTATTATTATTGTTATTATTAGAGAAGACCTTGCTGACATCATTAGTGAGCTCGTTAAAACAACAGTGGGTAGAATTGGAGCAAATATGATTAAGAAAGTTATTAAAACAGTCACTATAGTAGACAGCAGTGCATGAGACAGGTAATTGAAAACAACCAATCAGAACTGAGCTGGAGCCAACCATCCACCTGCCGTCTCTGAGCAGCTGTCACTCACAAACTCTGACCAAACGGTCAAACTAGGCAGCGCTGATCAAATAATATAAGATAAGATAAGATGAACCTATGATATGATATGATAAGTATGAATCAATATTCATTATATACTATAATGTCTACAGTATTTCTCTGCTCAAATGTTTTCAGAAACATCTTGTAGTTACTGTTTAGCTGTGAATTGAGAAAGCAGCCATGTTGAGACCAGTTGAGGAAATACCAAGCAGCGCCCACCAGCCAGAGCAGAGCCAATAGGAACGCTCTCTCTCTGAAATGACCTGTGATTGGCCAAAGTTTCTCGTCACAGGCTAGATTTTTTTAAAACCTGAAAACAGAGCCATGAGGAGGTGTAGAACTGTAGTTATCTCTCAGAATAATTGAATTGCAATACACTGAAAGGTTATTATGGAATTTATGGCCAATCAAGCAAAAAATAAACTACCTACTTCCTCTTTAAAGTTAAAAGCTTGGACAGCGATGGGCTGCTATTCATTCATTGTGACTGGAGCTGGTGTTGCAGCCCAACACTGCCCGCTGAGTCAGAGCTTTAAAAAGCCCAGAGACACTACAGGGAGAAGTTGAAATGAGCCCATCTTTATGCATGCAAATATGCATGTGATGCAGTGCAAGCGACAACCAGACGAGAGCCATTGTTGCTTGTTTTGCCCCCCCTCCCCAAGAGGGGTGTGGGGTTGCTTCCCGTACAGGTAAAGGCAGTAGCTCAGTCTTTTGGGAGTTGGCTTGGGAACCGGAGGGTCACCGGATTCAAGTCCCGACATGGACCAAAAACTCCAGAGTGTGCATAGCTGGAGAGGGCAGTGCTCTTGGGATTGCGGTTCCCCTATGTACCATGTACAGATAAAACAGAGTGAAAAACCCACGGGGACTAATAAAGGTAGATCTTCTTCTTCTTCTTCTTCTTAAAGGAATGCAATGCTGGTTAATTCTGCCAGCTCTAGCGTCACTGTATCAAAATGGTTTCAACAACCCATACCTGTGAACAGGAAATGAACAACTTCCTATTGTGTAAGTGTGGCAGCTACATAAGAAAAAAAACGGTCCAGTCCGAGCAGCACATACTGTATAAGTTCATGCTTCATGAGAGGCCGGAGACTGCCTGCTACCATGTATCTGTATCTGTGAATGCAGTGTAATGCTTTTAACAGAAAGCTTGTGTTACAAATTGGGGTTGTAGGGTTTGGAAAACATGGGCACTTACAAAGTGGGAAGGGGTAGTAAAAGATTCCCCATATTGGGGAGCAAATGTCTGTATATCTTTGACTAAATCGGTTTTGACCATTTCTCCAACTTTATGGAAGTGCAATACTTAATCACTACAGTACTCATTTAAGGAGAAAAAGGGCAAAGGGAATAGATCCCACAGCAAAGGCCACATGTTTGCTTAAAGGATCAAGAACAATTTCGGGGATCTATTGGTAGAAATGGAATAATATGAATAAGTATGTTTTCTTTAGTGTGTAATTACCTAAAATTAAGACTTGTGTATTCTTTATCTGACACCGACATGTTGCACCACCATGTTGCAATAGAACCCCAGAACGGACAAACCAAACACTGATAAATTATCCTGCTTGGCCCGGAGTTACCACCGCTCTCTGTCTCTTGCTTCACCACTCATTTCCCACACACACACTCTACACACTGGCTCTGCTCCAATTGACCTACGCTACTCTTACCTACTACGCTACTTTTACAACACTAGTTCAAGAGAGGGCCATGCATCTTTTCTCGTCGGCCACCGTAATGTATTTGGCATATGGAAAAGACCTCAGCTGGTTGAAATCTGGAACCACACAGCTAAATACAGCTAGATCCTACACACTGGACCTTTAAATAGACAATTATGATTATTATAATACATCGTCATGAAATTTAAACTAAGACTCTAATACTCTAAACAAGACAACTGTTGTGAGGAGCCACTGGCTTATCAGCTCCCAAATGAAAAGAGAGCTTGATGTGTCTTTAACTGCCAGAACAATAAGATTAGTGTGCATTTATTATGAGACTAAAATCAGGTGACTTTGACATTGGGGGCGGCAGTAGCTCAGTCTGTAGGGAGTTGGCTTGGGAACCGGAGGGTCACCGGTTCAAGTCCCGACATGGACCAAGAACTGAGTGTGAACTGGTAGCTGGAGAGGTGCCAGTTTACCTCTTGGGCACTGCCGAGGTGCCCCTGAGCAAGGCACCAAACCCCCAACTGCTCGGGGCGCTTGTCAGGAGCAGCCCCCTCACTCTGACATCTCTCCAATTGTTGCATGTATATGGACCCGTTTGTGCATGTGTGTGTATAAGTTAACAGAGTGAAAAAATTGAATTTCCCCTAGCGGGACTAATAAAGGAATATCTTCTTCTTCTTCTTCTTCTTCATAATCACTTAAAAGTTTACCTTACACCCACTGGACTACTTATACTATATTGAGCCAGCTTTTTCTTGTATTTATTTGACCCTCCTGTAACTTCACTGCTGCTGTTTGTCTGAACCTTGTACTCATGCTTCCTGGTTGCAGACAGTTTTTGGCTGGGACCCCCAGTTCTTGTTTTCGCTGGGTGTGCCAGCTAGATTCGAGTAGATGTGAACTCTGGGGAGACGCTGCGGCTGATTAGGCCATGTCCTGCTGTCATTAGGACACAGTGGAGATACTCAGCTTAATGGGGGAGACACATCGCAGCTAATTGCCTCAATTTGGATGAAGCCCTGTGACAGCTCGCTGGTGAGGAAGGGCACACACAAGGTCAATTGTCCGCGCCTGAATGCTAAACTCATTTCTGATGTGTTATGATTGACCACGTAGACACTAATGAACAAGGAAGGGTCATTATTTCAGGGTTCAGAGAGTACAGAAACTGCAGCCGAGCACAAGGAGGCCGTTTTCTGCATCGGTGCACCGAGCTTGGCGGACAAAATCATATCATTTCAACTTTCGTCATTCTAACGTCAGCCCGTGTCATTTGGAAAATGACCTGCTATAAAGTGATTCCCAGGGCTTTCTGTCTTTCTCGCTTGTGAAGCATTAACAAAGCAAACAACGTCATCAAAAATACAAACAGACCGCCGACTCCAACAGATGGCAAGTTGTGACGATCCAAGGCAGATTCAAAGACATAATCAGTCGCGTCATTATTTTACAAAGTGCATTTTCATTATCAAAATCACGAGAAAACCATCATACATCATCAAATCATATGAATACAGCATCAGATTGCCAGCTCTGACAGAAGGCAAGTTGTGATGATATAAGGGTGTAGAAAAGACACAGATGTAAGTCTGTGCTTCATAATTTTTCTGTCTGTTCTGACAAGTATTTTTTCATTTCCTTTTCCTTGTGGAAATGGGGACAATCGTAGTTTTAATTATAGAAAGTTACCATCTTAGCCCATGCAGGTACTACTTTAAATTGCACCAGAAACAGTTGCAAACCGTTGTTTTCATGAAAACAGACAGAAGTAGTTATGCAAAGAACGAAAATCTCCACAATGGCAGCATGACGTGAATTTGGATTTCAGGTTATCGGTTTTGGGTAAGTTACAGAAATGGAGGAAGTGGTAAAATACCTTAATAGAAAGATTTAGTGTTGTCATATCACTGGAATTTCTAACTTTGATACAATACCTTGAAAAATACTGATACTTTATACAAATTTCCATTCCACAAAAAACAAATTGACACTACATTGAGGGCATAAGATTTTAGACTTTTATTAAAAGATAAATGGTGTGTGTGTGTGTGTCTATAAGCTCACTGTTGGAGAGAAGAGAGAGCAGAAAGCGCAGCTGGTAGCCATTGATCAATACTGTGGAAACTGAGTATTGAAATCATTTCAAATATTCAGTATTGAAACATATATACGTATACCGTACACGGATATTTCTTCTCTTCAGTGGACAAACATTACACAGCTTCTCTGGAGACTAAAAAACAGCATCAGAATGAAATATACGCGAGACACTTCTGAATGGTTTGCGTAAAAAAGCAATCCCTTCCAAGATGGACAATAATTTTCACAAACAAACTGAATAATTACAATCTGGTTGCCAAACAAGATGAAGAACGAAGAGGATGCTGAAGACAGAAATTTGACTAGGACTGAGAGGATGGGACAAGATGACACAATGAAGGATGCAGATATGAAGGGAGACAAGAATGAAGAGGACCAGGATGTGAAGCTGGAAGTGGAAGAGAAGTCCGACAAAAGGGAGAAAAAAGCGAGGAGAATGAAGAGAAAGTGGAAAGGCAGGAAAAGGAGAAGAGGAAAAAGATGAGGAAAGAAGTCTGACGAGGATAAAGAGGAGGTGGTTATTCTGGAGGCGGGTGGAGGTAAAGAGACATGTGGGAGCAGGACAGGGTGCGTGCCTCCATCCCAGACACACTGGAGACACTTTAACAAAGACAGGAGAGGAGACGACATGCAAACACAACACACTAATGACCTCCATCACACAAAAAACAGGCCCGACAATTACAGAAGTTTCTACCAACGCATGAATCCTTCAGATCACATCAGATCACATTTTACTGATTCAGAACAGGACACTGAAAACTGTGTATTTACACCAAACTTCACAATTTTTGGCCTTGCCAAAAATACAAGCAGAAGCTAAAAAAGATGTGAGACTTCAGTGAAAAGAAATTATGTAGAAATAAACATGAAGTAAATCAATGGTTAAAGATTTTAGAGAATAATTAAATGGAAATTCATAAAAAATAATGGGGGATAAAAAAAAGATAATGAGAGCAATCCACTAAACCAGTCATGTTTCACAAAAATTACCAAGACCAGGTTGATTTATTATTGTTGCATTGTAAAAGTACCCCTGCCTAAATGTATTTTAAATGTCATATAATTATTGTCATTATTATTACATTACTATTATGTACAAAATACCCATACCTAAATGTATTTTACTTGCAGTAAGAATAATAATACTAACAAAGTTGTTAATTAAATTTTAATTGAATTATGATTTAGATAGTAGTAGTAGTAATAGTAGTAGTAGTAATGAAAATAATAATAAAATAAATTATGATGATGAAAATAATATAATAATATAATAGATATATATTATATTATATATATATATTAATATATATAATAATATAACTTATTATTATATAACTTATTAATATATATATATATATATATATATATATATATATATATATATATATATATATATATATATATATAAGTATATATTATATAATATAATATAACTTATTATTATATAACTTATTAATATATATATTATATAAGTATGTATTATATACTTATACTTACTTATTTATTGATATAAAGGACATACTTCTGGCTTTACTTTTTCTATTATGTATATACTAATCTATTTATTTTATTGTATTAATACTGTTTTTAAATCTATGCTTCTTGTCTTTATTGCACTATCCACTTTGCTGCTGTAATGTGTGAATTTCCCCACTGTGGGACCAATAAAGGAATATCTTATCTTATCTTATAATAATAATGATAGACATTTTTTTTAAACAAAGACAATTCTTATTTATATGTCTGATTAAACTCTGCTATGCATAACAAAACACTGGGGGCATGGAAAAAATGGACACATAAATGTAAAAGTGTAATTTTTAAAATTTAAAAATTATTGAAGTATAGTTTAGAAATGCCTGGACACAGCCAAATGTTCAGCTATCTATTTTTTGTTGCAGTTTAGATGTGTTAAAGAAAAACATAATTTATCTATTTATTTGATGGTTATTTAAGCAGGATGGTTACTTTATTAAATTTCCCTCCAGGGATTAATAAAGGTTCATCTTATTTAGCAACTGAAAAAGGTGAAACCTAATAATTATACAATACAAAACAACAAAACAATAATTATATGTGAAAAAACAATTTTATTGGTCAGAAGCACAACATTACAGTGAAGCAATGATATTCTTGTTGTCAGACTGCCTCCAACAATGCTACAGTACTACAAAATGTATAAAAAGAAATTCACATCAGTGAAAATGAATTAAGAGAAAGGAATAAAATAGAATTTCAGTAGAATAAAATTTAATATAATTTTGTGGTAGACTGATGTACAGTTTAACATGAATAAACTAATATAGACATTATAAAGTAAATATATATGTAAACTGTGTGGGCAGGTATAAACAGGTAAACAGAAATAAAATATTTTGTTAGAATACTTTTCACAACCTACGTGTTGTTGATATTCATCATTTTTATAACAGTGAACAAAACTGATGGCATGACAGGAACACTGCACAAGTAAAGATTTGTAGCACTTTTTATAACAAAAATTACAAAATGCTTCACAATAAAAGCGTTTTTTATATTTTGTTACTTAAATATGGTAGTAAAATGTTTGTTACTTAAATATGGTAGTAAAATGTGTGTGTGTGTGTGTGTGTGTGTGTGTGTGTGTGTGTGTGTGTGTGTGTGTGTGATGTATCTGCTTACCATTGATTTATATTGCTTGTTTAATAAAATTGAGTTTAAATCTAAAAACTCAGTATCATATGTCAAGTCAGTTTTATCCATAGCCCACATTGCAAATTTGATAGAATGAAAATTTCTTCTTTGAATAACATTAAACCTCCAGAAAAGAATAAAAAAAAAAACTTCATAAGAAAAGGGGAGACATTTCTGTAAGAGCAACAAACAATGAATCCATCTTGCAGGATGGGCAGACATGTAATAGGTGTCCATACAGAACAAAGAGAAGAACTACAATTATAGGTTTAAAAAAAATATACATTTCCATCATTTGTGAAAGATGTGAGGAAGTAGAGGGAAACACGAGGGGAGAAGGAAAACAGCAAAAAAAAAAAAAAAAAAAAAAAAAAAAACAGGAAAGAAGAACAAAAGAAATAAGAAGAGAGCAATGTTTTGTTCCTCGCTGCCCTTTTCCACTCTGGAACACCACTGGTGCCACGTTCAACCGCTGAAGCTGCTAGCCAATCACCTCTTCTCGTTTGCCCTGTCACCCTGCATCATCAGGGTCAAAGGGCGCTGTGCCTCCCAATTAATGAGCCAGTGAGCGCCTCAGTCCCCCTCTCCACTCCCCGAACTCCCACAATTCAGTGGGAGACAGAAATTAAGCAGAAGAAAATCTCTTCCACTGCACCTTAACATGAGCGTCCCTCCAGCTGTTTTGTTAATCCTCCAGCTTGCTGCAGAGACCCAGCGAGGCAGAGTTTGTTTTCATTTTTAAAAACCAATCAGTTTTATTAGATAAATAAGCGCAGTTGCACATTGCGAGCTCCCCTTTCCCCTGGTGGTAACTGTTCACCCTTGTAATCAGATCATGCCTGCTGAAGGGTCAGGAACAAAGACATGCAAATTCTAATTAAATGTGCAGCGTTGGGACAGGCCCCGTTTGATCGCTGAGCCCTTTCATGCCCCCTAATCGCTCCTGACAGCCCCTTCCAACAGATTCTGTGACAAACTTCTCGATTCAACTGAGGGGGATTTTTGAACTTTGCTTGCTCCTGCGGCCTTGGCTCCAGGTCTGTCAAACAATCCAAATCAATGACCCAATTGACCAGTGGTCCCCTTGTTGATAACCTCAATGAGCTCTATGTTGCCATTCATATTGTCAGAGGGCTAAATGCCGATAGCATTTTATGGTAATTAAACACTCCTTTGGTTCCTAGCTTTGAATACAAACACTGGGCGGGGGGGCCGGAAAGCACGGGGCAGCACTGGGGCGATGCAGGTGCAGGGCAACCAAGGAGGGATGAAGCGAAGGGGGGCCTGGTACAACTGCAGCACTTTCCCACCAACATGTCCCGGCGCCACCAACACACTCATTAGGTCATTACAATAAGGAAGGGGGCATTTTTTTGTTTTATTAAAAATCTCATTAATCCCACAACAAAAGGCATGTACTGACCTCATTGGTGCCCCTGTTATCTGAATATGCCTTTATATAATGGAGCGTCTAATTGCAACTTGGCGCCTAGCAGCTTTCCCTCCATCTGACCCGGCAGTATTTGGTGTGTGAGGAGTGAAAAGGGAGCTAAAGAGAATTGGCCTCCTGGGGCGACCACTGACCTAATGGGAAACTGGTTTTTGCCACTGTTGGAGAGCTGAGCCTTTCCACAGTTGGGACACCCCAGTTGCAACTCCTATAGTTTTAAAACCCTGTGAGTTTAGGTCACAAAATATGTTTAATGTTACTACAAGGAACCTTTAACTGGTTATGAAACAGTCTCAATTTAATACTGATGCCTCTTTATGACCTACGTAAGTAAACAAGACTATCAAGGAAAAGACTGCCTATTTCAATAGACTTATTCTTAATGCTTGTCATCGGTGCCACCGGGTCGGACTCCAGCAAAATCAGATGAAATCATCACTAGAAACTTCAGCTCAGACTCCAGTGGGGCATCCGGCAGCAACCAGCCCAGCATTGACAGACCCAGATCTGGCTTCAACCTGCCTCTGGTGGAAGGTGGAGTGCTCTGTGCCCAACAGCAGTGCCTCCTCCTCCAGCGGTTCCCGCTGAGAGCCAACATAGACAAACAATGGATTTGGAGCTGAGAGTCACAAGTCGTATAAGTATTGAAAAATGATTCTGGTGCTTTTATATGATTTGTTGACAGTAACAAAACTGTAGTTATCTGGATTTGTCCCTCATAGTTTTACGTGATGATCCACGAAAAAAGAGAAAAAAAAAGATCTTGGTGTTTGTCAGTATGATAACACGATCAGGTATTTACCTTGAATGTAATTGTAAAAATTTAACCTTTATACTGTTTCCTGCTCCAGCAGGGGACCCCAAATTTCCCTTTACCAGATGCCCGAACTACCGCAACTGGCTCCTTTCAACGCAAGTCGAGTCCTCCACAGATGGCTGAGCTTCTCACCCTCTCTCTAAGGGACATGCCAGCCACCCTCCTGAGAAAACCCATTTCGGCCGCTTGTACGATCTAGTTCTTTCGGTCATGAGGGCTGGGTCATGACCATAGGTGAGAGTAACAATGAACGAACATTGACCAGTAGATCGAGAGCTTTGCACTCAGATGTCAAATGTGAAATTTTGCCCTCTGTATGATGTATGCCCAGTAATGTGCCCTAATGTACAATAATTTGACCATTTTGTGATGCTTACAATTAGCAGCTGGTTTTGGTCTGTGCTGTCTCTATTAATTTCCAGAAAGCAAAATATGGATCATACATCCGTGTGATGCATCTCTTCTCACGTGACCTCTTTCCAGCCAGTCAGGCTTAGTGTAGGCTATGATGTAGACGAACATGACACACGAGCACGGCTGTTGTTCTCTCTTCTTCCTGTCTTGTACTATAAGTTTGAAATATAGGCTATTACAAAAATTGTTGGATTGATGGACTTATGGAAACAAAGCCCTTCCACATATCATAGCTACATCAGCTTTTGATAAAAGGTTTTCTAGGCCTGTTAATAAGTCGTTTAAATATGTTTTTTGTAAAATTGCACATTTGTTCTTGTGGGTATGACTTGTGTATGAAAATTGGAGAGATTTGCACTGGTTTTATTTTGTTTGAGGAGCTGAAATTGGATTATTTATGTACAGTATATATGATACTGTCATGACTTTGCTGTACAGAATTTGAAAGCAGGTTGTTGGAGTAATTATGCAGACCTGTTTGGTGCATTATTTGTATATGGCTCTATGAAATACCCACATGGGGAATTTGGGGAATGGGGGCGGCAGTAGCTCAGTCTGTAGGGAGTTGGCTTGGGAACCGGAGGGTCACCGGTTCAAGTCCCGACATGGACCAAAAACTGAGTGTGAACTGGTAGCTGGAGAGGTGCCAGTTTACCTCTTGGGCACTGCCGAGGTGCCCCTGAGCAAGGCACCAAACCCCCAACTGCTCGGGGCGCTTGTCAGGAGCAGCCCCCTCACTCTGACGTCTCTCCATTACTGCATGTGTGTGTGTGTTTGTGTGCATGTACCATGTATAAGTTAAACAGAGTGTAAATTGAATTTCCCCACTGTGGGACTAATAAAGGCAGATCTTCTTCTTCTTCTTCTTCATACCTGTTGACACTGTGAGCACATGTGTATTGAATACTGATGTATATCATGATGTATTGACGTGTCATATAATACAATGAAGTGAAGTAAAAAGCACAATATTTCCCTCTGAGATACAGTGAAGTATAAAGTAGCATAAAATTTAAGTACTCAAAGTAAAAGTACCTTAAAGTTGTTACCTACTTAAGTACAGTACTTGATTAAGTGTACTTTCTGACATTACACCACTGTGTCTTCAGTGTTAGCCGACAGGTGACTTCCCAGTTCTTCCCTGTCAATCAAATAGAGTGGTAGTCGTGGTAACAATGGCTGGGCAGCCCACTGTAGAGGTTAACATGGACTGAAACTAAACAGCCTGTGGTGACGGAGTGATGAGTGGAGGAGGAGGGAGAGAGCGAAGGGAGAGATGAAAGAGTGCAGGAGGAGAGATGAGTGATCCAGTCATCCACAGCTACCAGACATCCCAGAGGACAGGAAACGCCGTGTTGACCCATAGTCTGCACCCCCCTCTTCCTCCTGTCTCTTCCTTTTCACCTCCTCCTACTCCATATTCAAAATGCCTTTTATTTTATTTTTTTTTATTTATTTGTCATTCCCATTTCCATACATATCAATGACTATGGGTTTAGTATGCGTCAGAAGATAACTTAAAGGGACAATAACAAAAAAATTAAATTACTATCTTATTTATGTTTCATTACTTGTGATAATTAACAGTTATTTAGGTAAATGTATCCTCATACAACTCTCCTGTTTTTTTGTTTGTTTTCCTACGAATGTAGGGAAGCAACACGTGTCAATTTCCATTGCATGCATACAGTGAAAATAAACTTCCATCTTCACAGGACACAACTTTCTTAGTTTTAAGCAACAAAACTACTTAGCCTCAGCAAAAGACTGGCTTGGTTCAGATTAGGCTAAAAAAACTACTTAGTTAGTCGCGGGAAGCCTTCAGCTTTCAGATTAGGCTGCAAAAATTACTTAGGTTTAGGAAAAGATTGTGTTTGGCTTCAAATAACTTTGGAAGTGGTGTTGCTTAAGTCGGTAAGTTACGTGACAAATAAATCAACATTGACTTCTGGCTTCATTCGAGCCACGAACGCTGGTCACCCATTCAACCCGACCTCCTCCCTACACAGTATTTAAGTTTCCTGGTTCATGATTATGTTAATTACACAAAAATGTATTTTGTGAGATGTACATGAATTACAGTGCATTACTTTTCATAGGCATAGCTACGAACAGTGTATGAGGCCAGTTAGGTATAATGTGGTAGGAACTTACAGGAATATACTGTGAAACTGCACACATTAGTGCCTGTAAATGAAGTGTCGTTGTTTCAGTTAAGTGCTTTTGTGTGTTTTTTTAATGTGATGCTTCTGTGTGTGTTTGTCTTTTTTAGAACTGAAAACCACTGAGCTCTAGTAATCTGATATGCAATAATGAGACCTTCAGAAAGCCAAGAGAAAACAAAGTTTTATCTTGTATTTTGGATGAGCTATCCCTTTTTAAAGGTCCCATACCTGCCTGTTTAAAGAGTAACACCTGTGACCACACCCAGCAGTGATGCCACATTGCGCTGACACACCCTCGAGTTAAACCACTGGAGGTCAGCAATAATTCATGCTGCTGTTAAGTTGCTCTTTAAATTAATTTCTCTTTGAATTAAGATAAGAAATAAGATATGCTCCCAGTAGACCACATACACATCCACAACAAACTCACCGGACACAAGTGCAATAACAACACATATGGGCAATTACATCATCTGCACAAATTATAGTAACTGGACAATTATTTATTGATATGCTGGCATATCTTTAGCTTTACTTTTCTATTATGTATATACTGTTTTATTTTATTTGTATTACTACTGTTTTAAATCTATACTTCTTGTTTATTGCACTATCCACTTTGCTGCTGTAATATGTGAATTTCTCCACTGTGGGACTAATAAAGGAATATCTTATCTTATCTTATCTTAATTACGTTATTCACAGTTTGCATTTTCACAATAGATTTTAACTGCAGGAAAAGCGTCACACGTGTCCAGTTTGCAGCTTTTAAAAAGACGCAGTGCCACTACAGTATATATTAATACTAAGCCTATAAAATACACACTGTACATTCCACTGTTGATGTACCCCTTTTTAAAGTTGGTGTTTTTTACTAACAGATACTGTATATGATACTGCCTGACACTTACTTTAGGTCAACATGTTTACAGATGTCAATTTAAGAAACCACTTATATTAAAGTAAGATACTGGGAGCTGTTGTGCCTTTTCCTTAAGCTCTGGAGAAGGAAACTGCTGTCCATTTCTACTGTGTTACATTGTGGGACAACAGTGCCCATCAACACTGCAGCTGATTGATTTGTCATTTGATTTATTTCTGAATGTTTTTTTTTTTTTTTTTACAAATTTCAGCTCTGTTGCTGCTGGGGTTTTTCCTGCTTTTTAAACTCTCATTCATTCCCTCCATGCAGCCTCCTTTGCCCTGACCTCGGCCTCCCCGCCTCCTGCTGTGGTATCCCAGAGGCCCCCGGGGCACCAGGCTCCTTCTTCCCCTCCAGCCCCACCTCCACAGGAAAGCCCCCAGACTGCCGCCAAATACCTCCACAGATTCTTCCTGTGGCTCAGATGTGGCGAGAGGCCCCTCGCGGCTTTGCCTCACTTCCACCGCAGGGCCTCGGAAATACCTGAGATCCCTGAGTGTGGTCGCCATTTATCTGCACCGCTTTGACCAATATTCACTGCTAAAAGGTTCAAACCACAGATGTTCACACTCAGATTCAAATCTCATTTTTTAGATATCTGTTCGAGGATGTAACCTGCACACAAAATCACTTGTGGACCCCATGAAGATTAACAATAACACTGGTGTGTTGCTTGCATAAATACACAAACTAATGAACTAATGGTAAAAAAGACACCAAGTCCATATCTATAATTAATGTCTGGTTTTCGGGCTGAAATGGATGGGTTGCTGTGCTTCCATTAATTAATGAATAAAACAAAATAAATAGTTTCTACTGAGAGATGTTGTTTCATCAGTCTTCCTGAAAAGCTGAAACATGATATTGGGATTTTTGTTCATATTCTAAACCAAGCATCTACTGCTGTACTAGAAGGATACAGTGTATATACAGTATATACTAGAGTACACAGACTTGAGACATACTTGTGACTTGTAAAACAATGATTTGGTCCCACCTGTGGTAGCCTATAACCTTTAATGTCAGGAAGGTATACAAAATAGATACCTGGCCTAGTATTCAGGCTTGAATTGATTAACTGTCAATATATTTCAATTAATTTGCTTTAAATTTTTTACACATTTTGTTTTACGCAATTTTAATTATGTATGTAATTCAACTACAGCTCTAATAGATGTGCCATATTATAATAATAATACTAATAATGTACAGCAAAATAGTGTAATAATACCAATAATAATGATAATAAACTACTAATAGGTTTTGAAATCAAGCTGAAAACCGTTTCCCAACATATTGAACTGACCTGCATTTTTATAGCTTTACACATGCTTTTCCTTGTGACTGCTTCATGAAAATTCAAATATACAGTAAACTGGACTTCACAGTAACCTGATGTGTCCACTGATAACCTCCAGCTGGTCATCAGACTCCATCTAGTGGTCTGATGTGTACACAGCACAACTTCCTACAAAACAACGTAACAATTAATATAACTATAGTCCCCTCTTAAATCTGATGAAACTGCCTCATTTGCAACTTATTGTTCGTAATATATTATATACATAATATTTTCCCTGCTCATCAGTGTACATATACTCAGTACTAAGTATTGCACTTGTCACAAGTACTCACTTGTGTTGTTTTGCCATGCCTGGCCCCCACTTGTCCAGCTCCTGCTCACTTCCTTTCCCTCCCCTCACCCCCTCGGACCTTGCATCCTTTAATCATCCACTTTAACCAATTACCAGATGCCATCAGACTCTCTTGCCAGTCCTGGGCTGAAACCATATTATATATATTATACCATTTATTGCATAGATTTGACATTTATTTTCATACAGTTATATACTAATTATTTGGCTAGGATTGTAATATTTTTCACAGGTGAGGGTGAAGTCAGTCAGGGGTGCCCTAGGTGTAATTGCTTTTATAATGGTCTAATAATGCCAATTGTGGTTGTGCTTAAATTTAAATAATTTATCATTATGATTATTATGATCAGTGTTTTTAAGAGCACAGTTTATGACTCGTGACATATATATATATATATATATATATATATATATATATATATATATATATATATACACATATACATGTATATATATATATATATACATATACGTGTATATATATATACATATACGTGTATATACTGTGTATATATGTATATATATATATATATATATATATATATATATATATATATATATATATATATATATATATATATATATATATATATTCCTTGCTAACACGAGGAGAACATGCAAACCACACAGGAGAGCCCCAAGCTGGATTTCAGACATAGCATAGTATGTAAAAAAAATAAAAAAAAACATTAAAAATGTCATAGTATAGGATGAAAATGTCTTTTTTGTCAAAAAATGTATTTAAAAAAAGTTATTGTATTGTATGTCAAAACATTTTAGGGAAAAAAAGTCATATAGTCATATAGTATGTAGAAAAATTTAATGAAAAAAAGCTATGCTATCCATCCATCCATCCATCGTCAACAGCTTATCCTGTTAGGGGTTGCGGGGGGGCTGGAGCCGATCCCAGCTGGCTTTGGGCGAAGGCCGGGTTCACCCTGGACAGGTCACCAGTCCATGGCAGGGCACATAGAGACAGACAACATATAGACAGACAACCATTCACACTCACATCCACACCTACAGGCAATTTAGAGTCATCAATTAACCTAAATTGCATATCTTTGGACTGTGGGAGGAAGCCGGAGTACCCGGAGAAAACCCACGCTTGCACGGGGAGAACATGCAAACTCCACACAGAAGAGTTCCAAGCTGGAATCGAAGCTGCGACCCTCTAGCTGTGAGGCGAGAGTGCTAACCACTGCACCACTGTGCAGCCCAGAAGCCATGTTATAGTATGTTTATCATTTCATATACAAAAGTCATGGCACAGCATGCCAAAAAATTTTATGAAATAAAGTCATAGCACAGTAGGCTGAAAACTTTAATGAAAAAATGTCATAGTATAGTATGTTGAAAATTTTATGAAAAAAAAGTAGTATAGTATGGTACATGATGATCGTAATGAATTACTGGTATAGATGCTATAAACAGCCACGCTGTATAACAACAGCTCAGTTTGAGAACCTCACCGACAAATCTGATGAAAAGAATGTGTGTGTATTTCTGTCTTTGTGTGTATAATCAGTTTTAGGAGTGCATCTTTTATGCATCAAATCTAACAGGATTCATAAATAATAAACAGAGAATCCCACTACGCACGCATCTTTGCAGAGATTAAAGTCAACTTCAGCATACAACCTATTTGGACAAATATACATATTGAAAACAAGCTACAACATTTAAGACCTCAGAAAATATTTGAGTGTCTAAGACCTCTTAAGGGCCAAAACTGTAGTTAAATTGGTTTATCATCTTCTAAGACCCCATGGACACCATTATCTGCCAAGTACTGGCTGCTAGAAACAGAACCAAGATGTACAGTTTCTCAGCAGCAGCGTACACAGATATTTTCATGACTGCACAACAACCCTGATAAGGTTTCTCTCTTTATGATCATCTCAAAGTCCACTTAGCATCTTCCAGAGTTGTCAACTGCATCTTTCAGCCACTCATAGAGCAAACTCCATTCAAAGTCCCAGAGGACTATTTCATCAAACTACTACTTCCAAGGTTAATGAACTTTTAAGCTTCCTAAATGTGTAACTTCTTGTAGATGTCAGCAGATGAAGTTAAAGCTAAGATTTAAAGGTCAGACAGAAGTTAGTTTACTGAGATATTTATTTACACATTCAACTAGTGGCCATTATATGAAAAGAAAGAACATTTTTACAGTTTATTTACATCACCTGTAAGGCATTATGAAAAAAAAAACTGTACACTGAAATTTAACAAGAAAATAATAAAATGCATAAAACAAATAAAAAGCTAAATGAATCTACATGAAAATATAAAATACAACTGAGAATGCTGATGAAACTTAAATAAAATGAATACATGGAACATATGAGAGGGGAATATCACATTAATCTCATCTTCCCTCTGCAGCTGTAATAATCTGGAGTGAGGTGAGATGAGGGTTAAATCAACCTGCTGAGGATTCTGGGTAAGTACACTGAATTACTGTTATGTATCTCTTACCTAAAAACAAGACCATATTGCACTTTTATCTTCCAAATTGAGGATTCTAAGAGTGAAGATGAGTTCAAACACAGAGAAGCATCTTTCATCATCAACACATCTGTGTGTCTAGTTTGGGATTGTGCGTTACTTTTCAACGCTAAATATAAGCCAACATGCCGTTTGTCCAGCCAAAATGATCATTACTGAGAAACAGTCTAAAAACATTTTTCATTTATAGTTTGCTCAGTCGCTAAGAATTTAATCTTAAGGTTCTGTATATGGAATTCAGAGCATTTCTGTTGCCTCCACATGGCTCTCAACATGGCGACGGCTAGGCCAGAGCAAACATCGGCAACCGGCTCAGTGTTTTCCTGACAGGGAACTGGAGGTTGGGCACTACGCTTCCGTCGTGGGTTGATGGGCGTTATCAGCTGTAACCGCTGTATGAGAGTAGTGCAGAGCAGCAGCTATTAGCTAGCCAGTAGGGCACGACGGAAAGACTCGCATGTACTAAAATGCACGTGCGACTGGTCCTGCTATGTAAACAAAGCACAGAGAAACTCGCATTACAACACACACAGAAGGAAAGCGACTTCATTCTCTGCTCAGCTGGACATTACTCTATATCTTTACACAGACAATAGTTGTTTGCTGCTATATTAATGCTCTGAATCCCATATATAGAACTTTTTACCATGATGGTGATAACACTGTTTAGGCTCTGATATTAAATGGATTCTCAAAGAAAGTGAATATTTGTAATTAAATTACATGACAACAAATATTCAGATAACATATAGTACGTATTAGTACTGGAATAAAACCTTTAACGATCAACAGGATCAATCTAAATATACCTGACTTGAAAAAAAGACCTTAAAATAAATTAAAGGTGTTTAGCCTACAAATCGTTTGCCATTTGGGGATTTTAAGCTTGATTTGATTTCATTGGAGATTTCTGTGTGGCAAATTGATATAATTTTGGTCTAAGAACCACGTAACTCCACTTTTGGCAATTTTAAACTCTAGTTTTCTCAACATAATCTCAACCCTTGAGATTATGTTTAGGATTAGAAAACCTTCTCGGGAATTCATGAGCCAAATTAAAATTGCGAACTGTCCATCAAGCTTTAACAAACCAGACTGTTGACAAACTGATAAAAGACATTGTGTTGCCCCAAGACTAACAGATGTGTTGAAAATAAGAACTGCAAAAGTGTTTTCATACAAAAAATCAAACACAGGAGTCACATTAGTCACATCTGGTTTGTGTTAGGAGACCAGATTTACGGTGGATTAATGGAAACCTGTTCTTTAAACTGACATTATCTTAATGGGAAATGACTTCATTAACAGTGAACAAGTCTGTTTCTTTGCATCTTACTGCTAGTTCATTATTGAGCATCATTGTGCTAAGTGTAATTAGTGTACCTGTTTAAAAAAAAAAAGCTCATGTTCACAAAGTGCTAGTTTATATTGCCTTCTCTGATTCATTATTATTCACTAAAACAGAAGTGTGTAGATTCACTGGAGATGTTTTGAGAGTGAATGAGAAAGTGCTAATTGTAACTGAGGAACCAATGCGATGATTGAAAACTGCATATTTTCATCTTTAAATGTGTGGGCATACATCTGTTTACTATGCATTTATCATATGTTTAATCATGCTGCTTCCAACACCTGTATTACTGACTTAAAATCATCTTTAATCTGATTTATTTCTCTATCTTTGATTAACACTTTGGTCAGGTTTTATTCTCAAAATAAACAACTTCCTTTGTTAACTTCCTAAATAGCTGAGAGGTTATGCGGCTGTGTCTTAGTGTAAAGTACGTTTCTGCAGTTTTCTGAAGGAGCTAAAAGCAAAGTGTATTTTTTTTTTTTTTTTTTACCTCAAAGCTAAAAAGTATCTAAATCACCTCCACTGAATCTAGACCATGTGATTCAATGCACACAGCATTCGGCAGTTCATACAAACGTCAACACAAACAATACAGCTCAATGGTGAGTTCCCCCCCAATAACAATACTGATTCCAACTTGGACACATACATACTGGCTTCTGGTTGGTTGATGTACAGCAACAAACCTTTAATCATGGAGTCATTTGGTGTAACACGGGTACGACGCAGAAAAACTCACCAGAAAAGAGGCAACCTGGAGAGAGGTTGAGGTGCACTCTGACCTTCAACAGCTCTCGCTGTCTTTGCTCAAACATTTTGTTTTATTGTCTTTAATATGTGATACTATACTACTGCATTCAGTTAATTTACATTTTTTTTTCCAGCCTAACCTAACCTCTCTTCCTCCATGGTTGCTGGTCGTCTCCAGTGAGTTTTCTGCTTTACCAGCTGGAAAACGCTGCAGCCGACGCGGTACCTCCCACAACAAAGTGGCTGCTTGGTCCACGCTTTTAAGGCCTGCTCATTTGGTGGTGGGTAAGCGGAAAGTAGTCGTCATCAGTAATGTGTGTTATCAAGAGGTAGGGATGAAATGGATGTTAAGGTTACATTTATAGTGTGTGTAAATCAAAGGAGTGTTTAACATAAAGTGATGGAGCGTAAACAGAGGTGATGTGAAGCACTTCAACAGGCAGCAAGACCTGACGGGGTGACGTAATGCCTCTTTAAGATCATGATCCAGATTTAACACAAATAATCACTCAGGGCTTCTAACACACAGAGATAACTCGACCTTTGTTGCTAGAGCACTTGCTAGAACACATACGTTCATTCAGAGTGCTTTTTTACAAGTTAGCGCTGCATACAGGGTTAATATTAATTTTCTGTTAATCTCCTTATTGTTTCAGTTCTAAAAAATCGCTAGTTCCAACTTGTCAAATGTGAATATTTGCTGTTTTTTTTTATGATATTAAACTGAATATACTGTTGAGTTTTAGACTGATGGTTGAACAAAAAAAGAGCAATTTGATGGTATTGCTTTGTGCTCTATGAAACTGTCATCCATGTTTTTCACTGTTTTCTTTTAGAGCAAACAATTAATCCAAAAATATTCTGCAAATGAAACAATAATATCAATAATTGTTAATTGCAGCCATAATTATATCTATTAAATGTAAGAAAATATTTTTTAAGTCTAATTTCATAGAGAGATGTCTTGTTTTGTCCGACCAGTAGTCCAAAATTCAATTTACAATTTTAAAGTTTTAAAAGACCTTGTTATTATGAATCAATTATCACAATATCTGTAGATCAACTAATAGATTAATTGGCTAATCATTCCAGTTTGAATTATTATGTGTCTGCAATTTGCTGTTAAGCCAATAAACAGAGGGGGTAGTATTTTAGTATATGAAGAGTTATGTTGAGGCAAAATCTGAAGTTTTAGAGGAGAATGTTCTAATGTTAAAATTAAGTATCTCCAATTATGTAAAAATATGTGATGCTTTATTGTGCGCAGGTGTTTTTTAAGAGCTGTTCATCAATATAAACTTCAATCTGCTGCTGAAATTTCTTTTGGAACAAGTGAGAAAAGTTCTGCTGCAAAGAGTAAAAAGCTCCATTCTCAAGCTGAAACAAGTAAAAGCTAAAAGCCAAGCCAGTATTGTTGCTTCGGTATCTGCAAGATGTTTCGCCTACATGTCTCAATCTAAACTAGTAATCTTGGTCATCTTTTTTAATTCCCTCTAACCGCTGAAAGAGGAAACAATGAGGCACTTAATGCCCTGTTTATTTAGTCTGAGCTCGCTCCGTGTAGTTTTATATTTGTGATGTAGCTTCAGTGCTGCATTTAAAGTGCTCTGATAAATCTGGATCCTTGAAACTCTGATTGAAAACTACGGTGGCCCCGCGCTCCTACATTTACTGTCAGCCTGCTACTTTTCATAGATAATTTCAGCACGTTCTCATTCCCAAGGCGTCAGACACTGATGCTTTGTCATCGGCGTTCGATACCCACGCGAAAGGCGCGCTTTATCACTGGTATGAGCACCAGGCATTAACTACAATGTAAACCCTTCCACGGCAACAGTAAATGCACACACAGAGTGCTGTACACAAGGCTTTCATCTAGGAGTGCGTTACATTTCACTTTAAACTTACAATCAGCTGTTTGTTTGTGCCCCGTGTTCATGTCAAGCCACATTTTTACTGTACAAACACTGTAACTTTCAGCCCAACCATGTTGTGTTTTTCTAAACCTAACTAAGTGGTTTTACTGCCTAAACCTAAGTAACTGTTTGTTTAATTCACGACATTAAGCATGCGCTGACTGCGACTGAAACGTCTGACAACGCTTCAGTATGTGACGGTTTGGTGTGAGAACGTGTTGATAATTTAGATCCAAACAACATAAAAGCTGCCACTTCTGTCTTTTTAGCTCCTTTCGATATGAATCCACGTTTCATGAATTCATGTTGATGAATTACCAGCATAATCTCTGACTGGGATTTTCTTCTTTTTAACTGTAAAACATCTAAAAATCTGTTTGGTTGAACACCAACAGTTATAATGAATTTCTATATCCACAATCAATAATTAATTTCCATCCATTTACAGTTTGATTTTGATATTAACAAGAATATTTTTTAAGTATTTAACACATGTAGAAAGAGAGCCCAGTGGACCATGGAATAATTAATTTTCTGTAAAAACATCAAGAGCACAAAATATTTAGTCCTCTCGTACTTGATTAGGATCATTGATGAGATGTGTATTATTTGATTCCTTAATAATTATTAGGAAGACAAAATGATTCCATTTTTTGCCTACAGATGAATATTTTAAAAAGCTAATGGGAGGCTAATTTATCTGCTACAACCAGTATATCAGCATCAGCCATGCTATTGCAGATTCCCATGGTTTTTTGATCCAGTTCAAGCTAAAAATGCAGCAAAGTAATAATAGTGTGAAATCAAAACCTACAAGGACCCACATTATTAACCAAACCATAGACGTAATTTTTGAAGCCTTTAGAAAATCGTTAGCACCGAAAATTTGAATTTGAGCCTTTTAGGAGAATTATATGGGGCGCAATGCTCGGTTTTAGTGGTGTCCCAGCCAGCAGGGGAAATAACACAGAATGTAATCTGAGAGTCATTTTGGATTTTCCAGCTTTAATAGGCTGGTAGAGTTGTGACACTGCTGTTAAAACATCCAGTCGCTTCTCCAAAATCTGTCGGGTGAAATACTGATAATGGCTACTGAAGAATTAACTAACCACTTTGGTTTCCCGCTCTGTCTCCATCACAGATTTCAATCTTCCTCCTTCAGCTAACTGGATGCACAGCTCGTCTCTGGCCCAAACGTCTGACGTCAGCTTCCACTTCCACGACTGGCTCATATTCACTTCGAGCTTCACAGCTAGCATCAGATGTTGCTGACATGGTGAGCTAGCATGAGCTTCAACCTTCACAGCTCCCGTTTGACAATTAGTTTGAAGAAAGATGCCGTTAGCGTCAAGGTTGGCTAGTGTTAGCTTCTCAAAGCTGGGCTGGTGTTTTTGTCCGTCTCTTTATTTCCATCCTTCATCAATGCAGAAAACACCTGAAAGAAAACAGAGAAATTAATAAATACTTTTCATTTTAAACTAATTTGACAGTCAAAAACACATTCACTGACATTCACTACTCTATGTTTTTAAAACCCTGAATTTTGTGACGCTGACCTGAGCCCAGCGGCGGTTCCTGCTGATCATGTGTGTGTTGGCCATGGCGGTGAAGAGTGTGTGCGCCTGCAGGTCCTCCGGCAGTCGGGTGAGGAACTGGGCGATGTGGATGAAGTCCATCTGGAGCAGGACGTCCTCGAACAGACGCAGGATACCGAGCCCCGTCCGAAATAAACTCTCCTCCCCATCCCGACAGAAGACGTCCCACACCCGACATGCCACGTCCAGAGGGAGAGACTTACTGTACAGAGTGAAGATCCTGGACAGACGCACACAGAGAAACATACTTTTATTTCAAAAAATCAAAGGCTCACATTCAACGCACTCATAATTCTGCAGCATAATAAAGGGGAAACACTGTGTTTTACCAAAGTAAAACATCTGAATACTTCACTCCTCCACTGTTTTTTTCCCATCTGAACATCAACAGTGTGCTGGAAATACAATGGAGTCTTTAATAACTCACCAGTCGATAAGATAGAGGTCAGGGGTCAGGTTGTTAGTTTGGAAGTGGCTGAAGAGTCGAGGCAGATTCTCCTCAAAGAAAACCTCAAAGGCTGCAAAATACTTCAACATCTGACAGAGAAAGTAAAGAAAAGATGAACCACGGGGTCATGAGTTAACAACTGGGTAACACAAATACACAAATAACAGTTTTTGTGTCTTTGTGTGTGTGTGTACCAGTTCATGGTCGACTCTGAAGAAGGCCATCTGACAGGGTTTATTGAGCAGGTTGGCGAAGGTGATGAAGGCCTCGGCCTCCTCCAGGTTGAGGATCAGCACAGCAGCAATGAATGACATGCCCTGGACCTGAAACAACAACACAGACTCCAGATCAGCACGAAAGATGGACTTGTGAGTGTGGATTAATGTGTGTTTTTTCTTTTAAGGATTATCTCTTTAATTTGACATTCAGTTTTTAAATACTGACATGATTCTGTTACTGCCTTGTGTCTAGTTTTTTTATCAGTTTTCTTGTGTTATAGGGAGGTTTTGACCTGAGGGGTCTCTTCTGCTGACTGGTCCATTGTCAACATCTAGGGTTAACCGGCACTTTTGAGGAGATTGAGTCTTTTGTTTGCTGTGTTGGCATCAATTTACTGTCAAAACTTCACCTTGTAATAAATTATTTTGCTGTAACTGCAATTCAGTGTTGAGACTTTGGTTTGAGAACCAGGGAGGGAACAACCTTTTAAATATTATATCGTAGTATGTGAAATATAATGTGTGAAATACTCAGCTGATAATAAATATTTTACTAGCGTAATCAGAATGCAATTGTTGTTAACAATGCATTATGTGCATTATTAATAATTAGTAAACATTAATTATCATTCATTGTTTCATTTTTAACAGTAAATTGAACCAATTTTAATTAACTACTGTATCAATTTACCATTTATAAATGATGGATATTATAAAGTGTTACCAATTTGCCATATTTTAATTTCTTCTTCATTGTATCTGCATTTTTGTGAGAGAATAACAGAAATTAAAGCTTGAATGAGTTCTACCTGGTTTTTCATAACAGTGTTAAATTAAATAGAATTTGTGTAATTTGTCTAACCTCAATATTTAAAAATTGGCACTAAATGTCTGGTTTGACTGTTTTATTAAGCACATTTCTTGTATGTTTGCTTATGTTCAGACAGCATTTAACTTTTGTTAAATGCTCATGGTAAAATAGTAACATTGTGGGATCAGTAGCAAAGCACAAGTATTGTATCACTTCCACTATCCACTAGTATCAAAACAATAACCAGGTCTAAATATTAGACACCAAATGTGGACAATGAGAAGAGACAAATATAAAGAAACTAAAATCTCATACAGTCCAATTCTGTCTATAATCAATAAATATCAACTCTATTTTGAGAGTGGAAGAAAAATCAAACTCACATAGCCAATGTCAGGTCTGTAACAGGTGTAAGCCCCCAGTACACTATGGAGGAGGTCATGGTAGGGACCACCCTGTAGAGAAAAAAAGAAGCTAAGCTTAATAGATGGAGGAGGAGGAAGAAAGGGATGAATGGAGGGCAGCTTCTGTGCAAAGTACAACAGAAAAAACAGAGTGGAGGTAAATGAAGATGAGACAAAACATGAAAAGAGAAGAAAGAGATCAGGAAAAATACTGGTGATTAAGTATCGTTTTTGTTTAATAACTAGGATGTGACTCTTCCTGCCTTTGTTGTGTTAAAGTACAGAAAGCGTAGCTTAGTGTTATCTTAACACTTTTCAATGTCATGGCTGAATATTTATCTGATTTCGATAATGTGGATGCAACGTGAGGTTTCAGAATGAGACTTCTCTGTGCAAGTTGCACAATAACAAACAGACCGGACCAAGTGAAAGGTAAGAAAAATGTTCAATTCCTCTGTAGGTTACTTTCCATAATGTTGTCAGACACATAATAATAATAATCTGTCAGTGGCAAAAACAAGCATGTTTAGTGGATGTAAACTGACAGCACCAGGTTGCCCAAAATGATTACATTACAGCTCTTTTATCAGCTGGCGGCTGCAGTGTTCTCCCTTAATACTGGACCAGCTGCAAAAATTGATGTCCCCATTAGTCACTTAGACACAAAAACGTGGGAAATAGGGTCCAGGTTCCAAAGTTACCCTTCAATGAATAACTATATTATGTTCATCAGATATCAGATTATCAGATATGTATTACATATCTGATAATTATGTGTATCCCCTGTTGAATTTGCAAACGTCATACCGGTAGATTCACAATGCAGTGATGAATGAAGCTCTGATATCAGACCTTCACTTCAACACGTTAACACACCAGGCAGGATTGAAAGATCAGGCCGTGAACACTACTAAAACTCAAAAATGAAGCATGTTTAACAAATACTAGTGCAGACGTGTTTCATTATGATGCATTAGCTATTTTAACAAATTTCCAACAGCGTTGATTTTAATAGCATATGAGAAACATCTGAAACCAACCGGATCGTTTAAAAATTATAGCACCACTATCACAAATTTTGAAATGGGTTTTATCTTGTCGGTAATTGATTAGTAATCAGTTAATGAAGGACGATTATTGGTTAAGAATTTTTTTGGAAATTTGCACTGTAACTTGTAAGCACGTGGTACATTATAGTCCTTTAATCCAATGATGACCAGACAAAACGTTCTCACTCTGAAGTTCTAAAACTAACTGGCCGTTACAAATCAGCAATTACAGATTACATACCTTCTGGAAAATGAAGAGAGAGGGGAAGGTTCTGGAAATGTCCAGTTTGATGAGGTCCAGACTGGACTCTCTGTCAGCTAGAGACGCCCCTCCATCTAAGAGGAAAACACATCAGAGAAACGTTTCAATGTGTTACTTCAGTTAAGATGGTTGTTTTTACCTTTCATTATACAATAAATATTAATATTATTAATGAAACATGTGCCCTGCAATGGACTGGCGACCTGTCCAGGATGTACCCCGCCTTCGCCCAATGCCAGCTGGGATCGGCTCCAGCCCCCCTAACAGGATAAGCGGCTGACGATGGATGGATGGATGGATGGATTAATGAAACATCTTCAGTTGAGTGTAAAGGCTCATTTCAGACCTGAATATCCATGTCTAAATGTTTTTAATGTAACAGTGACTATGTTTACATGCACACTAATATTGTGAATTAGGCCTTATTCCAAATGGAGGATTTTCTGATGAAGACGTGATATGCTGATATATTCGGGCTTTAGGAGCGCTGCGGACATATATACAGTGTATTCGGAATGTGTCTCAGTTGGGGCTTTTAAGACAGTTTGCGACACATGGACCCCTGTCCTCTTCCCTGTCAAGCTCTGTGTGTACACAAACCAGCTAGTCAACAGTTTGCAGAGATGTACACACAAAAGAAAAGCCCACATTTCTGGTCAAAATGAGAAACACACACCTACTTTTAAACATTAAGAAGGACTTGGATATTAACAGTTTTTTGGATATGTGCAAATATCACTACGCTGACCCTTTTAAAAAGGTGGTTAAAGGAATAAAAAGGGGAGGCTGTGTTCACACAGTCCAACAAGTGCGTCATCAGTTGACGTTTACTGGGAGTACGCAGAGCTGCATGTAAACAGAAATATTAGTAGAATATTCATTTTCATTAGCCGTGTAAACAGCTTAGTAAGAATATTGTCTTTTTTGGAATACAACTGAAATATTTTGTGCATGTAAATGTAGTCAGTGGATTGTTTGAGTGTTTTTGAGCTCAGACTGGTGTCGTGTCGTGTCGTACCACTCTCATTGTCGTTGACTGAACTGGTTTCACTGTAACTCCTCCACTTCTCTTTGGCTCTGGACAGGAAGATCTCATATAGCTCTGCACAAAAAAGAAAAACACAAACCATGAATCAGGTTTTAACTTTGACACAGAAAGGATCAGAAATTCCACTAATTGTGCCAGGCTGTCACACAACTCCCATTTAGTATATGAAATTAAACTCCTTAATTACCTGCATTATCATAATCACAAATATATATACATATTTCAATTTCATATAAGTCTGGGTCTATATTTTTTCTTTTGTCAACAAATAAAACCCATAAAAAGACCAATGGCTCTTCCCATTTCTCTATTTTGTGCCTCCTCATCTCCCCTGTCATCCTGCCTGTGACCAGAAATAGATCTTAGCACATCTTGAAGGATGTCTCAGGTCCTAAAACGCATCTCAAGGAGTGAAGGAGGCTTACAGGAGGAGCTACGAGTGAGGATACACGGGTGTATAATTTGCGGAAGTCTTATCGGCATCCATGACGTAAAAAAGAGTCGCGACAATGGACAGATGATGCAGCTGTTTCACAAGTCATGTTTCATTGATGTTGCTTTAAAATGACAGCTCGTGGGGTGCTGTTATAGCTCAGTTGGTAAAACAGGCGCCCCATGTACCAAGGCTTGCCCTTTACTGCATGTCATGAATAAAAAATGGAAAACCCTCTCCAAAAAATAATTAAAAAATAAATAAATAAAATGACAGCTCCAAAGTACGATTGTCTCGTTTTGTTAAATGCCTGTTGCTTCGACTCCTCTCTTTTCTCATGTCTCTTTCTCCTCAGCTTGCATCTCAGGTGGGAGGGACTAAGACGCAAGGAGAAACGAACCAAAGAGGTTTGAATTAAAAAACGTGAGGAGAGGCAAACCAGCAATGTGTTAGTCCATCTCTCAATACTGTCTGACGTCCTGCCTGTGGCTCTCAGCACATTCTGGCCCATTGATCCTTACGGAAAATCTTGAATAACACCTCAAAAATATATAGATTAACTGTAGTTTAACTTTATTTATTTTTTTTTTAAAGACTCAGAAATTTTGTACAACAGCTGGTCACTGTAGTTTTTAATCAAACAAACAGGAGAAAATGTGGATTTGAATTCGATTTTTAGTGGCAGAATAATCCACATTTGGTGCTCTGGTGAGTATAGGTGCAGCAGGACAGTGTTCGTGGGACTGAATCAAAATAAACTACAGTGATAATGGAGGAACATGTCACTGGACTTGAACTGAATGTATTTTTTTTTTTTTTACATTTGATACTTCTATTGAGGTTTTTGAATGAAGCATCTGTATGTTGTCTTCTTTTACAACATCATCACCCAATAAAATAAAGAGGGAAAACAGTTTTTTTGACTGCAGTGAAAATGTTGTTTTTGAAACAAACATGGAGTAAAGCAGAATATTTTGTTAGGTAAAAACATGTGTGAATTTTGGAACTGATTACAACTATCTTATTTCAATAAATTTTGACTTTTGGACTAAATAACACTCTGGAGATACTGGAAATGTTTGGATCACACGAGTCTGAAACAATCCTACACAGGATGGACATATTGGTGTGTTTTTAATAGTTTTTGGACAATAGACCTCTATGGCACAGAGGAAGAAGATGTATCAGGCTTTGATACAAACACAATGATCAATTCAAGTGTGCGTGTGTGTACCTGGTGTGATGTTGAGCTCATTGCCGATGGCGAGGCTCCACACTCTTCCTCTGACACTGGGAGGAAGTCCCTGCCACCAGAGCTCCCTGACCCGCCTCGTTCCCTTCCTGTACACACATACACACAATGAGAGAAATAAACACACTGCACAACACAACACACACACTGTGTACTCGACACACACACACACAAATACAGCTGTGGGGACGTACATGGTGTCCCAGTGCGGCAGGATCTCGTTGTTCCAGATGACCATGGCGTTGGAGATGCTGTCCTCCTGTCTGTGCCTCTCCTTCATCTGACGCTTCTTCCTCTGGGCTTCCTTCATCTCTGAGCGAGAGACAAGTGTTTGAGTGACACAGTATCACGTTTTGCTTACATTTGGTCTTCCTGATGAATAACTTTGTCCCTGCTGGTTACTCTGTACCTGTCTGAGCCAGTCACATAACAATGGCTCAACATAAAATACAGTAGGGAAAAACTGTTCTTGCCAACAACCTCTTTCCTGTTTTTTTGGTGTGGCGACTCATGCTATCACTTATATAGTAGGATTTCTGTTAACCTGCCATCAGGGCTTTCTGGGAACACCTGGACCCAGCGTACTCCCTTTCCCTGCAGACATGTTGGGCATGTTAGGTTCTCCTTGGCTAATCTGCTTGTTTTCTACATTTTACAACATGCATACACCATTTACACCCTACACACACATCTTAAACTGCTGATACTACTGATGTTCACACTCGATCCTTTGTTTTGTAGTATTTTACCTTCTTTTTGGTAAATAGATGACCACAGTGTGTCTCCCTATGTGTCATGGCCCCAAGAGCCAGATTGTGACATTGGCAAGTGAGATAAAGAGGTAATATCTGACACTGGTTGCAATTAGCTCTTGAGATTTTCTGTGTGTGTGTGTGTGTGTGTGTGTGTGTGTGTGTGTGTGTGTGTGTGTGTGTGTGTGTGTGTTACCTCTCTTCTTGGCTCCTGCAACCATCTCATCATACTCCATTTTGTGTCTCTGAGTTTCCTCCAGAGATTTGGCCGGTAGATTCCTGAAAGACAGAGAGTCAGTCAGTCAGCCAATCATTATTTACTTTAAAAAGTAGCTCTATATATATATGTGTGTATATATATATATATGTGTGTGTATATATATATATATATATATATATATATATATATATATATATATATATATATATATATATATATATATATATATATATATATATATATATATATATGGGTGGCACGGTTTGGGTTAGTTTTTGGTTTTGGGCTAGTCACTGTTCGGATTTGCGTATGTATCATTCGGTTCATTTGAAACAGGTTAAGAGATAGATTGTATATTTTTTTCACTTCGTTTATTGTCACACTAGAAATCAAGGCCTGTGGAAAGACACTGGGACACAGGCGGACAGGAATATGAGGTACAGCACATGCACAGTGTAACTGAAGTTGCGGTCGTGTGTTGTTATATGGACCGGATTTTACTGTGCATGTGTTGTACCACCAAAGTTACGATGTGGTGATGACGCGTGACCCAGCCTCCTTCCTCCTCAAACTTCTCAGTTGGCAGAGACATTGATGGAGTGCAGAGTATGGCTGTGACTCTGTTAAGGAAATGGCGAGAGGACACGATAAAGACCACCAGCGATGTTTCACTCTACTGTGTGGGAGCATTACAGATTTGGTGTTACGTATGACAGTGACGGAAAAGAAGTGGTGGATAAAACATCAACTGTGTGTAAGCACTGTGAAACACGTGTGGCTTATGCTAGTTGCAATACTTCCAATATGATAAACCCAGCAGCATCTACATGCAGACGTTTATTGCCAAAAATATGCAGCCTTATGCAGTCGTGGAGGGTGCTGGATTTCAGCATATGATTAGGGTACTTGAGCCGCGCTATAATATGCCGTCTCGCAGATACATAAGCTACACAGTAATTCCCAAACTGCATGAGCAGACATGACAAGGAATTGTGAAAGAACTGTCCAACACAGACCATGTAGCTCTGACTACAGACCGATGGAGATCCAGGGCTGCCAAGAATGTGGACAAACTCATCTTCTCGCAGAAGAACATGAAAATAGAATGAACAGAGCAGTGTTGTGTCAAAACAGTGTGTGTTTAGTTTATGCTGCACTTTATATTGAAGGCCTCTGTGTTTTTTTACTATTTTTAAAATATCAGGAAATAGAGAGACATATGTCACCCTTGTTTAAAAAAGGTCTGGCTGCCCTCATTCACTTTTTGTTGACAGCCTGAGCCTATAATTTGTTTTTTATTTATTAATTATTTTTAAATAACAGTGGCACTTGTTGCTTATGTTAGCCTGGTCTACTGTTGTTCACACAAACAGTTGACTTATTTTGGCAAAAGCTGTTCAAATTGAAATTGAAATTGAAATTGGCCTCCTTGCTGTACTATAAATACTGTTTACCGCTGTACCGAACCGAACCGAAAACCGTGATCCCAAACCATGAACCGAACCGATCCGAATTTTATGAACCATCCCAGCCCCACCAATCAATTCTCCTTTGATGGACAAAATTGATTAATGACTAATCATTTCAGATCCATAGTCCACATTCTGAGATGTCTGAAAATGGTCCTAAAATGATTTTGGTAAAAATGTAGCCTCTGAAGCCACCTTCAGGACAAGCTGTACATTTTTACTGGTTTGAGGTAAGAATGTAAGAATAGCAAAATTTTTATTTACAAATTTTTTTTCCAGGGTCATCGAGTAAAAGTACAGAAAAAAATTGTATAGACTTGACTGGAATCTACCGTAACATTTAGTTATATATTGACATGACGTGACGTGGCATTAACAATAAAAACCATGACTAATAATAGCAAGATCGATATTTGTTTGCATCCCAATTAAAGACATCTAATCAGCTCAGGTTCCTGCAGCAGTTAGTAAGAATCAATGAAATATATAATCAATATGAAACCAAGATAAGCCACATTTTCTCAGACTGAGCCTGTGAAAGATGATATTTTAGCTCCATGTATGTATCTGACTGGTACTCACGCTGGACGGTCCTCCAGGATCAGAGCTGTGGTGGAAAGAGGTTCAAACTCCAGGTTCTTCCTCCTCCCTGCAGTTGGGGGAAGCTGAGGACACGAGGACACACCCGAGTCCTTCTCCTGCTCCTCCTGTGGACGCGAAAACAAACAAAGAGGTTGTCACAGGGCGCTAAAATCCTCTCTGATGTCTCAATAGTTTCTTTTAGTGTTTCTTAAATCAGCTCCAGTATGGTCTTGAAAATTTCTGTCCATATTCCAAGATAAATTTGTATCTATTTTACTGCTGTACAGGACAGTAAAAAGACCTAATTTTAACGAAGATTAACAGCTAACAGACCCCACAAGATAAGCCCTCTTAGTCACAAACAACCTGCCAAAGCCTCTGAATTAGCAGTTTACACAGTAATGGTTTTATCTTCATTCAATAATAGGGGATCATTCAGAGGAGACTGTACACCGGCAAAATGCCAAACAGCATTCCTCGTTTCCAGTTAAAGGCCCACAGATTTGATATTACCTACCATCAGAAATAAAACAACAATAAACAAACAACCAATAAAACAATATCTAGTTTTGAAGCTTTCAGCAGTAATACACTCACACTTATTTTCACAGTAATAAACTATGGCTTAAAAAGAGCAAAGCTGAGACATATTGGTTTACAGAGCAGACATCTCCTTCTCCTTTGTTGTCCTAAATCATTGTTTTCAGTCATTGTGGTTATTGATGTTTTTAGTTGTTTCAATTATTTGATTGTTTCTATATATATATATATATATGAAATCTATTATTTGTCTTTATGTTTATATTGTATTATGTGTTTTAGAGTGTATATGTGTTTTAGCCTAACCAAGGTCAGGGACTCTTATATGCTTAAGTCTTACATTAGTCTTATACTGTATATTGTGCATTGTTTCATTTCATCTAAATGTAAAAAAAAAGGCTTACATGTCATTAATGTTACATATGACATATGACATTACATGTCATATACTGTCAAATAGTATAAGTACCTGTCACATATAAGTATAAATTTAAAAAAATCAAAATTAATCAAAAATTAAAAGTACAAGAAAAATGGTTCATCCACCCCAGAAAAGCATTCTTACGTGTCTGAATGAACCTTATCGTTGTTGGAAAACACACAAAAATTAACTGCAGAGCAGCAAACTGCAGTAATAAATGTTTTAGTCAAACTTTCATTTTTCACAATTCATTTTTAACTTATATATGACAAAACCAACTTACCAAAAGTCAGAGCTTACACAGCTTAGCTTATACAAACATAAACATCTTTCATTTAGCTGCAGTACTTTTCATTTGAAAACATAAGTATTCTTAAGCCTGTTGTGCTGTTTTGATGTTGTAACCAAATTTTATGTCATATTTTATTAATTGTATAGCAAATGTTTACATATGTATTTCATTGTTTGTCCAGTTTTAATTGTAGATGTATTTTATTGCCTTTTTACATCATGGCCAGGGGACTACAGATGAAAACTAGCCTTCTGGCTAACTCTGGCTTTTTTAAACCATGTATAATCATGTGTTTTGAAATCATGAAATTGCACTGTTCCCTTTTAAATAAACTAAATTAAATTAAATTAAATACTGTGAACCTCTGTGCATCCCTTAGAACATATACTATATTATATATTCCACTATATATTTTTGCACATTCTGACTAAACTGACAGCTTATTCCTTTTTCAACTATTGTACATATTTTTAAACAGTGTTTTCTAATATTTTTAATTATTTATTTTATATTCTATACTCATGTTTCAGACTTGGTGAAGTTAGTGGAAGTGTACATGTAAGATGTATGTATGTATGTCCGGTTTTCAAAATAAGGTGTAAGGCAACTGTATATACAAAATACATCTACAGAAATAACATTGATTGGATTATATTCACCAGAAGTATAAAAGATTACATGTCCCTTATAAATTAAAAATAAAATACTACTAATTTGTGAAGGAAGTGTCTTTATTCTTTTATTTGACTGATATATTTAACTGCTACAAAATATTCTGTTATTCCTTTACTGTATTTACTATACTCTCATCTTGTTAATAAAGTTTTATTATAAAATGTGTTTAGTCAGACATCTCTGATACAAAATGTTAAGTGTGATGCAAATAAAAATATAAAATGTTACACAATCTGCTATACAACAGCAACACACACGCACGCACGCTCACACATGCATGCACACATGCACACACACAATTCAGTATCTGTTCATCAGCTTTGGAATAAAGAGAAGATGTTGGTTTGTTGGACGTAAACAAGCTCTGCAGAAAGAAATCACTGAATCTGAATAAATCAACATCTGTGGGTGACTGTGTGTGAGTGTATACACTCACTCATGCACCATTAAAGCTACTGCAAGCTAGTATGTGGTGTGAACTTTGTTTCCAAGTGCATGTGAGCATGTACATGTGGCCTATCTAGGGCGCTTGATGAATGTCAATGTTTGTGTCAATGTGTGAGTGTGTACTTGTATATCTGAGGTCTAACGGTTGAAGCAAAGCACAATAAACAGTTCATTCACAGGAGCAGGACAGCTGTGGGCCGACGAGACAACAAGCCTTTCATACATTGATTTGTGAGCATCGCCAGCAGAGGGAGTCAGACTTCACTCTGACTCTGAAGATGGAAAATTCAACTGGTTCTCCTTTCGCACCAGTTTCACTATGAACTGAAAGTCATATGGATAAAACTCATGTGACTGATGCAGTGATTTAACTGCATTGTGAAAGCTGTTCTGTTTCATTCAATTTTTACAATTAAATCTGCAGCATTTGAACAGCTGAACATCTCATTGTAAAACTATGGACATTAATGTCCTGCTCCAACAGCCTCCACTCTGAACCTGCTTCAGGGATTTGCTCCCATTCAGCCGCAAGAGTATTAGTTCATTCCAAAGGTGCTGGATGTTTTTGAGGTCAGAGCTCTGAGCAGACCGGTCAAGTTCTTCCACAAAACTATGTCTTTATGGAGCTGGCTTTGTGCCCGGGATGCGGTCATGTTGTTGTGTTGAAACAAAAGAGACAAACGCAAACTGTTGCCACAAAGCTGGAAGCACATTGTTGTCTAAAAGCATTACAATTTCACTTCAGAGGAACTATGGGGCCTAGACTAAACTATAAACTATAAACTATTGAAAACAGACGCAATCATTAGACCTTCATGGGTCCTCTCGATTTCACAACAAGATGATTCTGAAAGCATTTGAGGCAATAAATAGGCATTACAGTAATATAATATTGGTTCATTTTGACCAGCGCTGACTAGTTTGACCATTTGGTCTGTGCTCGCGTGTGATTGACAGCCAGCTCTCATAGACGACAGACCTCAGGTCAGATCTGACTGGGTGTTGTCCTCCAGTCTGTGAAATCTTTAGATGCCATTAAGAGTACTGGAGGACATAGAGGCACTTTATTTTTTCAGGTCACCTGTCTCACGCATTACTGTGAGGATATAGCAACCGTATTATAAAAATAACTTTTTAAAATCATACATGCTCCAATTTCGCCTACTGCCGCTTTAAGATGCAAAAAGTGTGCAAACTGCAGAAATGAGTTTCATGATAAATCATGGAGGCTGATAATGACGATTACTGCCCATGATCACAGTCACAGTTGGGCTTAATATTTTGGCAGTATGCCCTGGTTGTCCCTCAGTGCCTCTGAGCTAATTCCTGTGTTGCTGCACAAACTCGAATTCAAAAGGAAACCGTTGAATGAAGTAAGTCCTTCTCCTCCTCCTCGTCCTCCTCCTCCTCCTCCCCCTCCTCCTTCTCCTCCTCGTCCGTTTTGTGTCTGACGTGTCAACTGACTGAAGCCAAACCACATCTGGCCAGCTCTTTTCCTGATGAATCATCTGACTCTGGCTGCCATCATGTGAGCAGAGCAAGCGCAAAGGCCACCGGCTGTCAGACGGTTTACTGTTCACACTATCCGCCTATCTCCTCTGCCTTCACACTACACAGTAAGGTCAGACATCCACCCTGGAGCTGGAATAAGGATAGTATGGATCTGCAGTCTTCATCAAGCGTTCTTCAGCAAGATGGGATTGTGCCAAAGCCTCCAGCTGACAGATTATCTGGAAGCAGCTGTGTCACACTGAACAGTATTCCGTGTTTGTCTGATATGAAAATCAAACCTCATCTAATTAGATTCAACTGAAGAGAACAAAGCTGCTGCTGCTGCAGTGTGTGTGTGTGTGTGTGTGTGTGTGTGTGTGTGTGTGTGTGTGTGTGTGTGTGTGTGTGTGTGTGTGTGTGTGTGTGTGTGTGTGTGTGTGTGTGTGGATAGGATACCAGGATACCACCTGCTCTTGATGACAGCTGTGTGTGGTTGAATGTGCATGTGTACCATTGCTGGCAGAGCCTTCTACAACAGAGCAAGAGGGGGATAGAGGGCTGAATTGTGCACGGGTGGAGTTAGGGGCTAATAGTCTGCATCCTCAGCTGTAGTCAATGTGTGGAAGTTGCCTAGCGACCACACACACACACACACACACACACACACACACACACACACACACACACAGTAAATCCATATTACTGTCATTCCAGCCACCATGTTGTATGCAAACAGACACAGGCTAACAGCATTAGCCTCTGCAGCAAAACACACACATCATCAGGCCAACCAATCAAATATGTCACAGTGTTCATGTCACACTGCACTTCACTGCATTTGTAGGCTTTAACTTCTTCGGTCACACATAAATACAATGCAGCATCTGGGCTTTGCCTTCAACTGCTGTAGGTATAAAACCTTACTGAAACGTAAGCGCCAAACATACTCAGCAAGTTCTCAACGTCTTCAAATGACTTCTTGTTTTGTCTGACTAACAGCCTAAAAACACAAATTAAGGCTACGTTCATATTGCAAGCAAACGTGGCTCAAATCCCTTTTTTTTTTTTTTGCTCTCATGACATAGATGTGATTTTTTTTTTAGTGCACACAGAAATCTGATTTTTTCAACTCAGATCTTGGCCACTTTAATATGTGGTCCTAAATCTAAGACATATCCAATCACTGGCCAATGCGACCACTGTGAATTTATGTTTTTTTCCCATATTATACTTCACTGTGCAGGTGCAGCTCACTCACTATACAGTGTCAGACCAAGCTTGCATCAGTTAGACACTAATAATATTTGTTACCGACAATATTACCGAGTTCTTCTGCTAAAGCCGGCATCATGTTTCACTCAGCAGAACTCAGATTTAATAAATCAGTGGTTACAAAAATGTGTAAACTACGTTGTTAAGGCAGACAAGCTTTATGTGGGACACATAATTCACATTATTCACTGTATGTGCAGCTATAAATGTTAAAACACATTTGCCGAATGAGTTAGTGTCTGTTTATGAGTCATAAGAATTCATAAACTTTTTTGGGGCGGCAGTAGCTCAGTCTGTAGGGAGTTGGCTTGGGAACCGGAGGGTCACCGGTTCAAGTCCCGACATGGACCAAAAAACTGAGTGTGAACTGGTAGCTGGAGAGGTGCCAGTTTACCTCTTGGGCACTGCCGAGGTGCCCCCGAGCAAGGCACCAAACCCCCAACTGCTCGGGGCGCTTGTCTGGAGCAGCCCCCTCACTCTGACATCTCTCCATTACTGCATGTGAGTGTGTGTTTGTGTGCATGTACCATGTATAAGTTAAACAGAGTGTAAATTGAATTTCCCCACTGTGGGACTAATAAAGGCAGATCTTCTTCTTCTTTTAGACTTTTCACAATTCACTCAGTTCTTTTGATCTTTTTTGTCATGTCTCACAAAGCAGAGCTCTGATTTAATGAAAACATGTAATAAAAATTGGGTGGACGTGTTTTTTCGGGATGTGACAGACACATCTTACTTGATTTAGGAGTAACACCTGCGTAAAGCTGGACATATACTGCATGATTTTAGAAATGTTGTTCCTTCCTATCCATATTGTATGAGTAGATCGTTTGAGATGTAAAGCCAAAGCTCATCATTTATGTGCTCACACTGTACCTGTTAAACACGCCCGTCAGCCCTTGCGGACCATTCTCGCTGTTGACAGTTGTCAATAAAGATTTGTTTGAAAGCTCTGAGGCACGTAAAGTTTGTTTGCTAGCAGAAGTCTGTGGATCACAGTGTTAAAAAGGCAGAAACATGCTGCCTTCATCATCTGTACCATCCTGTCTGTTGAAACGTCTAAAAAAAAAAAGAGGCAAATTACGATTTACTGTATCTATTGCAGCCTACATTGTTATCTTGATGGCTCCAACTGTTCGAGAGCCTGTGAACAGCTGACCAAAATTTCTGACGTGTCAGAAATTCATCCGACATCACACTGATGTCAGATGTGGGCCACTGTGAATTTCCCCACTGTGGGACCAATAAAGGAATATCTTATCTTATCTTATCTTATCACTTCAAACATGAATGTGAACAGTCTTGGCAGAAAAGTCGGATCTGGGCAAAAAAAAAAATCTGAATTGAGCATTAAGCCCTGTAAAGTTAACATAACCTTATCCAATTTAGAGTTATAAAACCAGGGAAAAGCTGCAAATTCCTCACATCGAAAAAGCTGAAACAAGAGAATGTTTGACACTGTTGCTTGATGGAGGTCTTAAACGATTAATCGATTATCAAAATAGTTCGATCCAGCACTTATTTGCTCACTGTGTTTACAAGTACACAGGAAACCAGGCTAAGAGAAATCAACAACTTGGTTACCATGAGAGCAGACTGATTCTTATCTGACCTGTTTTCCATTATTAGAAAATAGAAGCAGCCTCCTCCCTGATTTGGCAGACACAACATGCGGTTGAAAGGTCAGCCAACCTGACTCAGACAAATCGAGGTGAAGCGCTACTGTGAGGGATTGGCAGTGCTGGAAATCCATTTATCTTTGTTAACTTTAGCTAGCGAGGCTTACAGCTAAGTTACCACGACTTCATCATTATTGTCATCACAGCACGCAGGTTTGGGCTGCTTGGTAAGGGCAGGCGAGACAGGAGCGCAACCTCCCAAGCACCTTGGATAAAAGGATGAACGTGACATGGCTGGCGTTTTCCATGCATTTTAGACGCAATGTTAACAGCCCCTATTTGGATGCTTCCAATGAGTAGTTCACACTACATGACTTTAGCCCTGATTTTCTACTCGCCAACAGTTTTTGGAGCTCCCTGACAAAAGCCCCAGATCAGGGGCAAATATCCATTGGCTCGGGGCTCACAAATCAGCACTCCATCTGTCTAGCATGCTCAATATCTGGACCTCTCGGGGACTCCAGCCACCAGTAACAATAGGAACTTTACTGTATGAGTTACATTTGCAACACGGACCAAAAAGTTGTCATTGCAGGTAGTGTGTTGGAAGTTTGCATGAATAACATAACGCGTAACACAGTGACTGACCTACATAGGGCAAATAGTACCGGTAAAGACGCGTGGAAACAAGTTTCTGTGTGAACACACGTGCCAACGACAACATCAACAAGCATGACTACACTTGTGTAACTCAACTCGCGTGGGGTTTCATGACAAAACGTAGTTTTGAGACCTCATGGGGATTCCTCCTGGTGAAAGATCTTGTGGTGTGTGACCACCCATCACCAGTCAGTCATATAGTGTTAAAACCACAACAACTCAAAGACTCCCAATTACAAAACAACAAGTTGTGTATGTGAACAATATAGTGATCTGACAACTTTGAATGTCACGTAGTGTTAACTTGGCCTTATTGAAATGCACCCCGGGAGTTGTATTGACTTCAGTCCTTCAGTTTTTATGTCCACATCTTTGACTTATTATCAAAGAACCACATATTATCTAACACAGATCATATTTTGGACTGATGAGTCAACCCGGAGAGTTTCAACTCCATCTAGAAGCTCCATCTGTCAGTCACCTCACATCGTCTACGCACAACATGAACCAGAAAAAATGTTGATGATGGCAATGATGCAACGATGTGAGTGAGTTTAAAGAGCCAACCTGCTGTGTGAACAATGTGGAGTCAGGGTCGGTAGTTGAATCGTTCTCTCTGGCTGCTGTCTTGCCAAACAGTCGCCACCCTGTTGCATTATGGGATGTTGCCTTGGGCTCTTTGGATTTCCTAGAAAACAGGCTCCTGAAAGAGACACAGAAATAATAGGTTTTATTATTATTACCATTCTTAAATTTAAAGAGAACAGAACTGAACATCTTTCCTGGAACTTGTGCTGAAAAATATTTAACTTTTTTTGTTTAAAGTCTCATTGGAGGTTTATATTAAAGACCTGGCTGTCTAGTCAAGATTAAACCACAAAGCTTGTGTGCAGTAGGGTGAGATGTTGGAAATTCTCCCTTTTTGCTCAAATGCAATTCTGGTGTGAATGACATGATCGAAACTGTCTCCACACAGGAAGCCACAAATCAACACATAAAAGCAAAAATCGAAAACGGGTCTTTTCAACAGCGACAAGCGGAAAAGTAATCCAGAAATCTTCCCACATGCTGCAGGTCACACCGAAACTCAAAACTGTCCTGCCTCACCTGACTACACCTTTACACCACGTTAAATCTTTAAATTGTCAGTTCATAATTTATACATTAAACATAACATCAAAAATTAACCAAATCACTGTGAACATTCACCAGTGTTCCTATTTCTCTTGTAAATTAACTTAATATTAATGTTGATGCATTGGTCAAACAGTCTCCTAGAAAGGAACTGATACACATTTTTACGGGGATTCCTTGGATGCACCATGTAATGTGGTACTACTATAGGGTACATGGACACAGTGTTCAATTGGCATACTTCTAAACAAGGCTACGATTATCATTATTATCACTATTATGATATCATTATCATTATTTTCATTGTCGGTTAATCTGTCAGTTATTTTCTTGATTAATCAAGTGGTTATTTGAGCTATAAAATGTCTGAAAATTGAGAAAAATGTTGATCAGTGTTTCCCAAAGCCCAAGACAACATCCTCAAATGTTGTTTTGTCCACAACTCAAAGATATGCAGTTTACTGTCATAGAAGAGTAAAGAAACCAGAAAATATTCACATTTAAGAAGCTGCAATCAGATCATTTTTTTCCTTAAAATTTACTTAAACTGATAAATTGATTTGCAGAAAAATAATAATAATAATTACACTGTCCAACGTCAGGAATCATGTTTCAAATATATATTTCCATAGTATTCTTTCAAGGATGTATGTAGGATTTATAGTCTACCGAACTACATACTGTACTATGTTGTAAAGGAGTGGGTACTTACAATGTGCGCATGTTTATTTCCCTATAATTAAGCCCAAATTGAATATATTCTGTCCACATAACTTCCTAGGTAATTACGAAATTAGAGACCTGTAAAATGAAACATTACTCACTTGTTTTATAGACACTGTTCTCTTATATAACGCTTATAATTAACTTCTATAAGCTAAATGTTTAGTGCTCAGTCAGACGTCCTTACAGTTTCCCATTCTGTGATAAACCGTCATTAGAATTATTATTGTCATTATCAGAGCATTTCATTACTATCCCAGTGGCCTCTTAATGTCAGGCTCAAAAGCTGCGGAAAAATAATTCAGTTCCTCAGAAACAAATAAGCTAAAACAAGAAATACTGGAGTGAAGATGTAATGTGGTGAACTAATCATCATCATCATCATAATTCTAACCACAGTCGTGCTGCAGCAGCAGTTTTTGAAGTGATGCTGGAAGAAAAAAAGCTGCCAGATCAACACTTTTACATTTGTTTCAGTGGAAGAGTTTGCTGGTCAGCTGGTGGGAAGAGAAAGAGGGAAGGAGGGAGAGGAACTGGAGAAATGAAAAGGAAGCAGACACACACACACACACACACACACACACACACACACACACACACACACACACACACACACACACACACACACACACACACACACACACACACACACACACACACACACAATGCTGTGGCAGCAAGCAGACAGCCAAGTAAATATTATTCCTCCTCTCTGCAGGCTCAACTTTCTTCACTCTCAAGTGTTTGTGAGAGAGAATCCAGTCAAGTGTCAAAGACAAGCTCTCCATTTAAAGACCAGCACTTTGATGTCTTGATAGCACAATAATAATAATAATAATACAGATAGCAATAACAGCTATGGTCCCATGGCCATGGTGTTTATGAATTAAGTAAAGTTATTACATCTGGTATGAAAGATGTTCTTGGTTGCTGCAGCGGATATGTAGCGTTTTCCTGAGGGTATTTTTCTGTCTTTCTTTTCCTTTTTTTCTTTCTTTCTTCTGTCTCTAAGATGTTCTTGCTTATATTATATGAATCTAATTTCCTGATTAGATCTGATTAGATACATGCACTGCATTGCTTTTTTTAAAAATGTATTCTGTGTTTAGGAAATTAGGAAATAAGCGTTTGGGAAATGTATGTTACACCAATCAGCCATAACATTAACAACATTCTGACCACTGACAGGTGAAGTGAATAACATCTTGTTTTATCTTGTTACAATGGCACCTGGCAGTGGGTGAGATATATTAGGCAGCAAGTGAACATTTTGTCCTTGAAGCTGATGTGTTGTGAAGCAAAAAAATATTGCGTTTTCAATATATGACTTAAATGATTGGCTGCTTGTCAAAATTGTCGGACCGGAAAAGTTTAACTCGAGGTTCACTTACTAGCTCCATCCAAAGACTCTGAGACTCAAATGAAAGCTCCAGAAACAATAATGGGACCTTGAGTTAATAATGTTTTTGTCAAAATATTTCCAAGATTAAGAATGACCCTCAAGGCTCATCAAAGCTGTTCAGCTTCTACCCATTCATTTTCTGTCGACTGACTAATCGATGATGAATGGACTGAATGCTTCAGCAGTAGTGTTGACTAGACGTGAAATGATTAATGATTGATAAATTATTAATAAAAATAATTAATAATCATCATTTTGATAATCCACTCATCAGTTTAGGTCAAAATGACATTTATTGGTAGTGGCTTCTCAAATGTGAACATTCGCTGGTCTTCAACAATAGTAAATACAGAGTAACTTTGCATTTTGGACTGTTTGCCCAAACAGTCAGCTTGAGTTTGAGGAAACTACAGTATGATGGCATTTTCAATATTTTCTAACTTTTTATGAACCAAAAGATTAACTGGTTCATTGGGAAAATAATTGGAAGATTAATTGATTGTGAAAATAATAGTTGCACCCCTTGAATGGAAAAAATGACACTGGCATAAACCTAAGCACTGTATGTCACAGGTGACACCTCATCAATTATACTTGTATACTTATACTTGTCTTTAAGTGATAATCTGTGGTGGTGGTGGAAGTATTCAGATCATTTACTGAAGTAAAAGTACTAACACCACTGTAAAAATACTCTGGTACCAGTTTAATGATGATTAAGAGCTGATTATTTTCTCCATTGATAGAGAGGTTAGTAAAAATAGTGAAAATAGTGAGAAATGCAAATACCCAGAGCCCACAGTGACACCTTCATTATGTTTGTTTTGTATAACCACCAGTCCAAACCTTAATATTACTACTAATACATTGCAATTATTACACTATGTCATGCAAACCATGAAATGTTTTTGCATGAAAAGTCACTTCTACAGTGATCCAAAATATTTGGGTAGTTTAATTTATAGCAAAACATCTTAGAAGTTCTTTGTGTTTTGTAAACAAAACTCGAAATCTGTAAAATAACTAAAGCTGTCAGATAAATGTAGTGAAGTATGAAGTACAATATTTCCCTCTGATATGTAATGAAGTAGAAGCAAAATGTTGTAGTAGTGCAACAAGTGAAACAACACATCAGAAATAGAAAATAGAAAATAATTTGTCAAAGAAAACTGTTACCAGAAATGGTCAACAAACTGAGTTGGTATTTACTTTTAAATAGCCTGGGTTTTTAAATTGACGACCATGACTTTAAAGACACATTCAGTATGTTGCAAAAAAAAAAAAAGTTGACTTTTACTTGGATTTTACTTCAGAACAAGTCTTATTTTTTGTGTGAAACAGAAATTAATGGAGTCAAGGTTTTTGCACGTTATTGATTATGGTTATGTGAATGCCTTCACGTGTCTTCACATGCTGTATCACATGTCTCACGGGGGTGTGAGATTTATTAGAAACTGTGGATCTCTTATCCACCAGTGTTTAATACTGAAACGTGAAGATATTCTTGGTAAAAATTCCTACCTACTTGTCTTCTCTTTAAAATTTGAATTATGGAAATTACAATCTCTGTTAGCAGGACTTTTTGCATTTTGTTGTTCCCAAAATCAGAAATAAATTGGATGGATTGGATTAGATTTTCTGCACCTACTGCATGGAACAATCTATATACCTCTTAAGCTTCAAAATATAATAACGCTGAATGAGTTGAAAACACTGGTACAATCTACTGAGTCTAGGATGTCAATGTGCAGTTTAAATGTTACTCAGTCCTATGTGCTTTTGTCTTAATTGTTTATGTTAATAGTTGAAACTTTATGGGGTAACTTCAGGGTTAAAACTGGATTTTCCATCCTACAACGGTGGTTCACTTCCTACTGGGTAACTTATGCTGAACACCTGACGTGCTCCAGAGCAGCTTATGTACTAGACACCAGATCAGCTCTTATAAAAGCACCGCCTACTGACCAACCAAAGCTCGGTGCGTAAGATATTCAAGATAAGATATTCCTTTATTAGTCCCAAAGCTGGGGAAATTTACCATTGCGTGGATCATGTGATAACATTACACAAAGACCATTGAATTCTGTTTTTATATTTATTTTTTTACTTGTGCTCAAGTCTGTTTCACACCGCTGGAGAAGGGGACGCAGGCTGAAATACTGACATGCTGTCTTATTACTAAACGGCATAATGAAGAGTGATCAATTCATCCGTTACAGTCTGAAAGCTTTCTATAATATCACTGCCCCATCTAGAAACTATATCTGACTTTTGAGAATTTAAGACATCTGCATTTTTTTTCTTTTGCCAGCTGTCCTTCCTGCATTTGGCAGCTTCAACTGTGTTACTTTTAGTCTGGGTCATGTCTTTAACTTATTCGTATTTGTCTAATATTACAGTTTGCTCTTCCTTTGTACAACGTGCTGCTCTGCTGACAGTCAATTTGTCCATGTTTGTGATTGGTCAGATGCTGCAAACCCCGCCCCCTTCATGAGAACGCACTCACAGCCAGATTGAGAAACTCTAGGCTGACTTACCGAGTTGATAACCACCGTCGTAGGACCATTTAGCAGGACCTTGTTTCAACTTTGTGCCCATTTGGTCTGGGTTTTACCAACTGGCAGAAGCTGCTCTTTAAATCAAATTAGTCGTACTCATACATTAAATTAGACATTGTGGTTGTAATTGTGGGAAGCTTGAAGATCACAGAGAACAACCTGAAAAACACAAAGAATCAAACACTGAATCTACTACAGTATCGGCTTCTACAAATCATGTCAGACAAAATGTGGATAGAGCTGAAATGCTCAAACACAGTAAATAGATGCGGCAGCTTTTTGGGAAGAAGAAAATGAGCTGCTTAGCAGTGTTAGTAGGTCAGATACAGCAGGTTAGGCTGTCACTATTCATATTCCAGCATGTGGAAAATGAAACGCATTTCCCTTTGTGTCGGTTACATCAAGCTCTTCCTCAGATCAGAGGCTTCCTTGCTCTCCCGCTGGTGCCAGACACCTGAACAGCACACCTGTAGCTGCCAAATTTAAAATGCATTGTGGTTTTTGTTCTGTTAAGCAGAGCAAGAATAGATGCATTGAGATAGTCACAGTGTAAGCATGTGTGTGATAGGATCTAACCTAATTCCCCTAAGTGGAGTGCACAGGATGCGTGACTGTAAATAATTAACCACAGAGGTGATTAGAGTTAATTTAATTCCCAAGCATGAAGTGCATGCAGATTAATGGAAATGAACCAAGAGAACTGGGGGGGGAAGGAATTTCATTGTATTTTGGGGCAAAGTATTCTAGTAATAGTTTACTTAGTGGCCATGATATGACAGCAATTTAAATGTTCTGGAAAACAAACATTGTACTTAAGCCAAAATTCTGATTTCATAACAAACATTGCCATCAGGGATGCTAATTTTGATAACCGACCCTCGATTATTAACTGACAAGATTTGTGCCTCGTATGCAGCGGTGCTCCAGCTGCAGTATATGAGCACAACAGACAGCTGAGTCAACAGTTCACCATCAGGACAGTTACTGTAGCAGCTACGGTGCTGCGTTCACTGTCTCCGATTCATAGTAGCTGTAGCAGACAGTGTGTACAGTATATTTGTTGCTGAATAACTGCTACGAGGCTACAAGCTACAACTCCTCGGTTCAAGACGGGAGCCAACTTCCTGTATCTATGCTGGCCCAGACTCTCTTAAGGTGGACCAGCTTTTCTCCTTAAAGTGATGAGCCGCTCATCTGCATTTCTCTCAGCTTTTTAATTAATTATTAATATTTATTTTAACAGTTTAACTAGTAGCCTTAATTGGTAAAAATGCTTAATGTCGGTTATCTGTTAAACGGCTAATTATTAGCATCCCTAGTTGCTGTTATGTGATGCTACAGGTAATGTGATGCTACAGGTAATGTGATGCAAAAACTATTCCAAATTGGAAACAATATGAATATGGCTTTGAGAACAATTGCAAATGCTCCTTTGGATAACACCTGATTCCAGTATGGATTTTGAATCTACGGATGCAACAAGTCTGGAACCCATCGGTCTGACGATGGCTTTTTTTGCCTCTGGGGGCAACAGTTAATATTTCTGTGGTTCCTGTGTGGACAGTGGATATCCAGATAATGGATATCTGTGCCAAGACATTGTTTACAGAACAATTAGATGTGAGACATGAGAATGGAGTTGAGAGACGATGTCCACAACTGGATTGTTTCACAAGTAGCCAGTTTACACTCACTTAACTGTTTATTTTTTAACTAATAAAAAGCTAAATCATCATCAGATGACAGGCGATGGGTTCCGATTGTATTTGGGTCAATGCATTTGGTCTCTTTTGCTCTCCACTGTTCACCTTCAACCAAAGCTCACTCAAACGTGATTGATTAATACTACTCAGACTACACTCTACACACAGAAACCAGTACACTTCCAATATCAAAATCTTGTCATGTTACTGTTGATGGAGATTAAGATGCAGCTGAAACTGTTGAGGTTTTAAAAAATCCTGAAAATTAAGTGTTTCTTCTGTTGACAGTCATATTCAGTTTCTGTATATTATGAAGAGGATAAGAGCAATGTCATTATTAATAATTTCCATGATTTTAGGGATGGATAAATTGAACCTTGAATCTTGAGTCTGAAATTCAAAACGGCACAAAATGTTAATACAATAAGCTGGTAGTGAAAAGTTTTGTTTTGTAAAACTGCTTTTAAATAAAGTAGTATTCCTGACTGTATTTGTTAGGAGTGGAGCATTTTTTCTGATCCTCCCTGACCTGCCCTCAGCACAGTGAACCAAACAGCCAGCGTGGAGGTTTTCCAGCAGGACTGTTTTCTCCTCCGTCTGTCTGGATTTCCTCTCAGATGCCGAGACATTCAAGCCAGCTGCTGAGGCCCCCGTCCAAACCAAAAACGAGGCCCAGACACAGACGAACAAACAGAAATTTTCCAACACCTGCCAGTCGCACAGGATTTTACTGCATCAGTGATCAAAAAGAAAGAATTACCCCTCTGGCTTTAAAACTCCATTTAGCCCTCTTTCACTTCCTCGTATGTCGTTTACTGGAATGTTGTCAGGGTGCAATTCCACTAACTTTGCTAATTATTACTTGTAATGTTAGAGGTCAGATACTTAAATTGTTTTCAAATATTTGACGTGGCACTGGATGAAAACTGAAGTAAAAGACATTTAGTGTAGTTAGTTATTTAGTGCAAAACTGAACAATCTAGTGCAAAACTGAAGCCTTCCCTAGTGCACAATACAAAACACAGTATGAGACAAGCTATCACAGGTTTTTAGGTTCATAGGTTTTTTTTTAGCTGTATTGTGGTGGCCTGACAATAAGACTGAAATACAATTTACTTCAATTTTCAGACATCATGTTCATGTTGGCCATGCTTGGGAGGAGGTGGGGGTTACTTTGTTAAGTTAGAACACCATTTTCAATCGACACAAAAGCTACTTGAAGAGATATGTCCATTTAAGAGTTATTTCTGTAAGTCGACTTACAACAACCTGTACACTGTGCATGCCTCTCATGCACACTCACTGATATTTTCCTGGCAGAAGATGACATGTCCATTTTCAATCCAAATAGTCCACAACAGTCATCAATGAGCACAACACTAGATATATTTGAATCTCTGAAGAAATCAGAGATGTGGTCAATGGTTCAGAGGTCTGGAAACAGTATAGTATTGTGGTAAATAAAAACAGAAATATATCGGTAAAATAAGGAATGAATCAAAGGACATATGAAATCAGGACCTATCCTGATCTGGACTATCACCAGCACTAGAAAACAGTGGTGTGGTTGCAGCAGATACACACAAAACAGATTCATGTTGGATATTTTGTTTGAAGTTTTTGGGCCAGGAAAAGCACAGTTTTAACAGATCAAGGTTGGATGAAAAAAAATTAATTAAATTAAATTGAATATATTATTAAATAACATATTAAAATGATCATGGCGTGATTTTTGTGGGCACATTTTTGTACCAAACAAAGATATTTTCTTAAGTCTGTAGAATATGATGTGTAGGGCAAGATATCTCTGCAACACGAAAATATTTAATTTAAATTATTATAAGTATTTTGACACATTTCACCTTTAACAAATATTGCACTTCCTGTGATTTGGAAATTGCAGTAGGCCATATTGTGATTTCAGTAAAATTTTCATTAATTGTACAGCCATGGTAATTATAAGATTTTTGTCCAACCACCTGTGAGTGTGATTATTCAAATCTGAAAAGGAGATGAGGTAATCGTGACAAAAATCTTCATTTTTCAGGAACTGAGAAAATGTAATCTTTTTCTCACACCTGACACAAACAGACACAACATCTCTGCAGCATCATGGCAGCAGTGCAGAGGTTAAATGGTGTGATAAATCGGCCTGATGGTTGAATCTGCCTCAGAAATAGAAAGCAGACGGAGCAGTGAATGTGGGCTAAGCCCTGAGGAAAGAGGCTGCACTGAGTCAATGCTCACTGAGCCCTGCTGTATCACTTACTGCACATACACAGAACTGGGGCATGATTAACATGCAAGCTATTACACAGCTATAGGCCACAGACTGCAGCTCGTGTCTATGAAAAGAAGCTGATATATGTCAAATGGTCAAGTCGCCTGGCTAACACCCTCTTTAATCCCTCTATATATGAACAGAAACTGCTATTGAATATGGAATTAACCTGCAGTATCTCTGCCCCTTTTGTTGGAGACTTAGTAACCAAGAAATATTCAGTGCACATAGTGACCTGATTATTCAAAATTTCGGATATGAGAAACTTGTTTCTATTTCCAGTGTGAGGGACTAGGAAGGACAAAATGAACACAGTTAGTTTTCTGCAGGAGACATTTGATTAGCTGCTAAATGTCAAACAACATATTAAGCACTTGGAATAGTCATGCTTGCAAAAAGCTTCTGATGATCCAGCCCAGTCGCACAGCAGTTCGTGAAATAGTCATGAAATTGAATGTACTGATTCACATACATCGACATCAATTTTACATTTTTTTCGTGATGTCAGCAAAAAATCATTTTGTGAATATTCCACATAATTGTGAAAGTATAAAGAGCGGCAAACGCAGTGTAGAGAGGACGGCTAGGGTGGATGGGTTGGCCAAAAAACGCATGGGCCAGCATTCTTGTCCTGTGTGAAACCACAAGAAAAAGTTGATTTATTTATCACATAACTTCCATCCTTAATTACATTGCATTAATCGGTTTGAATAATTTTCTTCAGGAAAAGCAAAGTAAAACTTCTGTTTCCAGCTTGTTACATGTGAATTTAGTTGAGTTTGGACAAAACAAGACATTTGATGACTTGGACTTTTTCTAACATTTATAGACCAAACAACTGATCGATCAATCAAGAAAATAAACGGTAGATTAATTGACTATGAAAAGATCGTTAGTTGAAGCCCTAGTTGGATCATTAAGTAGTTGTTATTGATGTGATTCATACATGAAACTATATTAAGGAAATGTAATAGCTGACCAAAATACTGTATGTGTAAACTGGTGTTTTAACATGCAGAAAAGTTTGGGATTGACTGTTTTACACCTTAATTTCGCCATCCGTGTTAACAGGTTAGAGCAGCCACACTGCCCACATAAGACGTGTATCTCACGTGTGGCTCGGCTGTATGTCAGCTGCGTCATTTTAAAAGATTTTAGGTCTCGCCTGTTTTTAACGCGAGCCACGTGCGGTTCACTGCAACAACAGACAGTGAAAATCATTGTTTGACTGTATATTGACATCATATCAGCAACATTACTACACTCTCGATGTAGAAAATGTCAGGTGACATGAGAAAAAAAGTAAAGATTTCTTTTTAAATCAACACTTCCTGCTTTTATTTCAAAATAAAAGTCCTCAAACATTCTTTTTTTCTGCCTTGACAGAACTCCATTTGTTAACACAAGGCTTTCATTATGAAATATTTACAGGACAGCGTTGTAGAGCATGCAGCAACTTGCAGGGCTCCATTAATGAATGTAGTATGGGGTTTTAGTTGTGGATTATTACTATTATTTACATATTACTACACATCTCATAACATGAAATACAAAACAATACACTCACTTTTCAGTTCATTTCTCTTCTACAAATCCATCAAAGCCTTCATCATCAGTGTCTGAGTTCAACAGTTGGGCGATTTTAAGTGCGCCTTATAGTGCGAAAAATGCGGTACACTTTAAACATGATGTACCTACACTGTCATGGAGGTAATATAACAAATGACATACAAACATAGTCATTGTACACATGTTTACGTGCAAAAATGTGTCCACCCCTGTTTCCAAATTATATCCAGAAGTCTCTCCATCTTTTTAAAGTATACAGCTGCTTTTAACTGGAACAGGAAATTCTCTCCCGCCTTCCACACCAGCTAAAATCTCTCTCTCTCTCTCTCTCTCTCTCACTCTTTTCTCTATGTATCACAACAAGAGATAGTTTAGTGAGGGAAGCAGGTCAGTACTCCAGTCAGAGATCACTCACTAACCAGGTCACAGGTGAAATTGTACTATAGAGCTGAAATGATTGACTCAATCAATCAGTTAGTCATTCATCTTGCAAATATATCAGACATCCTCTGGTGTCAGCTTCTCCAGTGGGTGGCTTATATGGATACAATTGTAAACCAAATGTTTGGGTTTTGGATTATTGGTCAGACAAAACAAGACATCGCTGTGAACCCACTACTGTCAAAATATCCATTAACAACCTGAACCCCTAACTCCTCTGACTAAACATTTGTGATCACACTTGAACATCTATTCCCCCTCATCATGACCTCTTTCTCACCAGACAGACCTCAACACTAACCAAACAAAAGCGCTCTTTCAAGAGCAAAAACTTTAACCACAAATACCTCCAAATAAAATCAATTTGTCACGTTCACAAAAGCTGTGCAGTTGTTGAACAAATGCCAGATCCCCATTACAACTTGAGATTGGTTCGTTTAATGACATCTGGACCAGATGGATGAGTTTACGAGTTGAGGAGTTGTAAATACAAGGCTGAATGGACTTCCAAAAGTCAACCAATTCTGCAACACTGTTGATTAAATGAAGGTGAAGGCAGATTATAGGGCAAAGAACAAGACTATACTCACAGTTCTACCAGTTTAAGCTTGAAGTAACTCTGCTTGAGGCAGAATATGAGGAATGCTGAATGGTGGCAGTGACTGTGAGGACGATGAGTCACACAAATATTTCATATAAAAGTTGTATAGTTTTTCTACCTGTGGAATGCTGCTGTTAGCCTGCTGGCCAAATTAACTTCAGACGCTTAGGTCTGTCACCTCGCAGATATTGTTTCCACAGCATCCCAGCACCTTTCTCCACACTAGCTCTTCATTTCAATTGCAAACAATTCCACTTTGCTGCTGTAACATGTGAATTTCTTCACTGTGGGACTAATAAAGGAATATCTTATCTTATCTTAACTTGCCAAAAAACATGTCACAATCTATTGTGTCTAGGGCTGGGCAATATGACAATATATATCGTTACAATGATATGAAAATGTCTGCGTTATATATGTTTCTATTTGGGCTGGGACAATACACCTATCTCCCGATTCAATACTATCACAGTAGTTGGGTGTTGATTCAGTATATATGTTGCAATTTTTAAGTATTGTAATTCCATATTGTGATTTTTGTTAACTATTTTTACACTAGACCATGGGAAAAAAAGTGAAATCATCCACTTCTAGGGACTTTTTTCTTTGGAAAATACCTAAATTAATACATACAAATGTTTGATTATCAGCAAGTATGTAGTCAGAGATGTCCTGAAGTCAAACATATAAGTCACTGTCAGGAATTATATATTCTGTATTTTTCCAGCGTCCAGCCAAAGACAAATTTCCACCCTGGTGGACAATAAAGATTTGTTTTGCATTGTATTGTATTTTTGGCTTCTGATCAGACTTATTTGATAAAGCTTAGTGGGGTCTCACCACTAAAACATTGTTTTTTTAATGAAAGACGGTGACTGTCACCTTCTGGTGTTGGTGTGCAGGTATTATGTATTTGTATAACAGCATTCCCTAAAATCTACAATTAAAGAGGATGGATGCACAAAGGAGTGGGACTTGTGCCTATCAGCTGACTTTCTGTTGTTTCACTCCTAAAAAGAAAATCAGGATGTTCGTGAATGTAGGAATTTAAATGTTTTGTAGAATGGTAATGTCTTTACAAATGGTTGAGTGAGGATTACATATTTTTATCAAGTAAAATGAACTGTCTGAAGTAGATGAGGACTTGTTGGCTAAAGAAATCAGGTACTGGGAGTATGTTTGGGTTGAAGTCGTGGTTGTTTGGTTTGCTGACAGTCATAGCTTTAGGGCTTTTTTAAACCACATCACAGGACATGACTTGCTGTATACGTGTGTCTGAGAGACAGAGAAAGCTCTTCAGTTTACCTGGTAAAGAAATCAGCGATGCCGAACCTCTTTGGCATCAGCTTGGGGTCCGAGCTGTCTGTTTGTTCGACCAGGTCTGGCAGCTTGTCGGGGGCGCTCTGCCTGCGACCCGCTTCCAAAATGTTCCTAAAGTCTTCCTCGTCTCCAAAATAAAAGCCCCCATCCTCGTCGGGGGACAACGGGGTGGCATCACAGCTGAGGGACACCACAATGTTGGGGTTAGTCCTCAAACTTTGCGGCCTGATGGGTAAACTGAGCTCACTGAAGTCCTCCTCATCCTCCCTGATGTTGGGTTCAGAGAGCGGGCTGTCATCGTTCACGTTGGAGGGGGGTGACGGGCAGGGTGAGGGTAGTTTGGCACTTGATCCCAGGGTGGGGGAGTCCTTGGATGGGACCGGGGTGAAGGGATCGAGGACGTGGGGGGGCAATGCAGCAGTAGGCGCATTCTCCCCCGTGCACTGAGAAACCAATGGCCCGCTGCACTCGCTTTGGCTCTTCAGACAAAATCCCGACCCAGCTCCATTTTCTTGCTTTAACCCGAAGTCAAAATTACTGTCGGTGTTGTTTTCTGGGGAATAATCCGAGTCGAGCCAGTCACATGTTGCTCTAGCAGTGGTTACGATGTGTAAACCACCGTTGGCAACTTTCACTTCCTCGCAGTCCACGTCGCATAAGCAGAGTCTATGGCCCAGAAGCAACGGACTGGAAAGCACCCCTGTCTGTTTACAGTAAGAGATATCCGCTTCGGGACCACCATACTCCTGGCTGTCAACATCCCCGTTATGCATGTTTACATCTGGACGCTGGAGGGCCACGGCGGTGCAAGCGCAGTTCCGCTGGTGCTTCGCCGTGCATGGCAGTCGATCAAGGGGGAGTAAAGTCCTGATGCACACGCCGCTAGTCGCCTTTTCTCCAGGCGTAACGTCGTCAGAATCCGGGGTTTCCCCTTCACTCTCTCCCGCAGGGTGCTGCCGCATCTCTCGGCTCGACTCCACTGAAACCCGACCCCCGAGCACAGCTGGACAGGAAGCGCCTGTGGTCCCAGCGAGGCCGAGCCCTCCTCCACCCCCTTCTCCGACCATCGTCGGCTCCTCCTGGCCGAATGACTCAGTAAATCCGTTCAGGCCGCCGTGGTCGCTGCAAACCCCCGAAATCACACAGCTGCCAGCCAACTGGCCGGGAGGGTACTTCTCCGCCGCCACCAAATCCAACATTATCTCCCTGTTGTGTGTGGGCGGCTGTACCGGGGCGTCTCTGTTTACATTCCTCCCGTTACCGGTCACATAAATATGACCCTTCCCCGCTTCCTGACCCCCGCTGACACCGGCTAGCAGCGTTGCGCTGTGGTCTTTGAATGCGTTGTAAGATTTGTGACCCCCTCCTCTTCCACCTCCTTCTTCGTTCTCGTTCACGTCGACGACAAACGACTCTCCGTTCTCCTTCGTCGCTTCCATGACCGCTCAGTCCGTCGAGCGAGCCTCAGTCCCGGGCGTAAAACCCCGCAACGAGCTCTCCTGCCCGGTCGGCCCGGCTCCGCAGCAGCAACAGCAGCAGCAGGTTTTGTTGTTCTTGGAGGAAGGGGCTATCATTTTAGCCATCAGCGTTACCTGACACTCACCGGGTGGAACATGCTCATTTCTGGTGTGTTAAAGCAACTATATTTTTTATCCGTCTTACGAGTTTAACGTCGTCGCCGGGCAGAAGATTAATTAAATCCCCAACGTTTTAGCTGGCTGCAGCAGCGGCATTCCGGGCACAGTCCAGCGCCATCTTGAAAATACCCCAACAATGACGTCATGCCCCCCTCCAGCTCAATCGCTTATTGGCTGAAGATTACAGTGACGCCTTGTGGTCTTTGCGTGTAACTGCACCAGGGATTCCTGACCCCGTTGATTATTTACCAGTGGTGGAAGAATTACTTAGATCCGTTACTTAAGTAGAAGTACTAATACCATACTGTTAAAATACTCCACTACAAGTCAAAGTAAAAACCGTACTTCAGTAAAAGTATGTAAGTAGCTCATTATCAATGGACGCCGGACCCTGCCAAAATAATTAAAAAATTAAATAAATAAATAAATATGCCATTAAAACTAGGAAAACTAATATTAAAAATAAACGTATTCATTAATTAACGGATAAAATCTGTCATAAATTGATATTTCTGTTTTAATTAGCCTTTTGTTTTTATTTAGCTTTTTCAGTTCTCTATTTACTAGTCTGTTTAATTTCCAATTTTATTTCTTTATATATTTATTTTTCAAGAATCTTTAAACTAACTTAGTTATTTTTAAATTTCTGTTTTATTTATTTTATTTTTTTTAAATGTATGTATTTTTTAATGTGTTCAAGCATTTATTTATTTATTCCTGCATGACTTTCCCATAGCATTTCATCCTTTATTTATTTCCCCAAACTTATTAACTCGGTATTCTTTTCTTTATACATTTTTTATTCATTAATTTGTTTTTATATTTCTTCATACATTTCTGCTTCATTATGGAAATGAGGGGGTGTTGCTTTCATGCTTTCAGTCTTAGCAATCACACTAAAGTGCTAAATGTACACAAAGTAAAAATATTTTTAATTACAATTTTTAATTTATGAGTACAAATAAACAAATTATAGTAATAATAAAGAAACATGACAATAGATTCACAGCACCTACTTACTGTATATTCCTGTGATCCCGCCACTCGTACAGGATAGAAAGAGAATTCACACTGTGCGTTTAAGGCATGTTTACAAAAGAGTCAATAAAACAGAAACAATAAAGCTTTATCACAAACTTTTGAAATCAACACATTTGGAGATACACAGATTTAACTGAACTGGAAAAGGATTTAGAAAAAAAATGTAATCTGTAAAGTAACAAAAGCTGTCAGATAAATGGAGTAAAGAGTCACTGAGGTGTAGTGGAGTACAAGTATAAAGCGCATATTCATTGCAGTTTTACACTGTGAGGGAGTAGACACAGTTTTACAGAAACTGGTATAGATTCCACCAGAAAATGCTGCTAAAATATCTGGCAGAAATATCTACCTCAACTGAAGTTTGGGGCAAGAAAACACTGAAGAGTGAAGTTGCTGGAAGTGGAATGATTTACGTCTTCTTCCTCTGCAGGTCAGCTCACAGGTTAGTTTGACCTTCAGCGTGCAGAGACCTTAAATCAGAGCATCCTCTCCCCTTCCTTAGAGAAGTTTTTATCTTTTCTCTCTCCCCCAGATAATTAGAGGACTCTGACTTTGGAGGAAGGGAGGTAGATAAGACACCCAGGAGTACTTCTTCATGAGTGCTTTTGTTGCTGGAACATAAAAGGATCTATCCATAAGATTGAACCCTAATGTCATTTGGGGGCTTTTTGAGTATTTGGCAGAGATCTGTTAATCAATGTAAAAGAGTTTTTGGCACACGGCCAGTATGCATTTGAAAATTTGCATTAAATCTCTGAAAAACTACTGCTTGTTTGAACTCTCTTTATGACACAACAACCATCACAAGAGGGAACATGTTGTCAGGTAGTAAAACTGGAGTTAATACCAGGCTAGGAGGCCTCTGAGATGAGTGGTCTCATATTATAGGATGGTAACAAAAAGGTCAAGACTTTGGCCTGTGGGAGAACTAGCAGAAGGTTTGTTAGTTGTCTCCAAAACTGGGGGCCTGCCAAATGTCATCTCCTGTAGGTAATACACTGACACTGGGGTTGTATGAGGTACTTGTCCCTTACAAGTACCTCATACAACCCCACTTCAAAACTACTGAACTGTTCCTTTAAACTACGGGTTGACTTTAGAAGTACAATGTGTAATCTCTGGCATACAATGTAACTGTTAAGTGTGACAATCTGTCTTGCACACAATCAGCAAGGACAGAAGTCTGTGCTCTGAGCATATCAGATTATGAAACCTACCAAAATGTATAAAAACACAAACGTGGACTGTCTGATAAGATTGATGAGGTGAAGTCACCCACACTAAGTTGGCCTTCATACAGTATCTGAATGAATAAGTGTCTATGAGTGAAAGACCTGCTCTCAGAGTCTGAAACTCTGTTGTTTGCTGTGTGACAATAAAACTCAGAAAGACACTTTGTGAGCCTTCAACACAGAGATTTCCACCACTTCCAGCTACATGCTCCAAAAATAAGGGCAGCATTTTACCTCTACTACTCCATGCAGTTTAAATTTACAGTCATCACTTACATATAAAAAAAAACACCTACTAACTAACAGTAGGGGAGGAAAACTTCACCCACACTGCTGAAACTCTGAGAGCCTAAATTTAATCTAATAACCAAACTATTAAAGGCACACGGACTGTGGATGTATAAAGTATTGCAGGGATGACGTAAATTTGTAGGAAGTTAGAATCATTGCATAAAATAAACTCTGTGGAAAACAAATGTTTATGATACTTAAAAGTTTTGCTCAGCAAGATAATCTCCATGAATGAACATAACTTTTATGTTTTTTTAAAGTGCAAATGCAATTGGCAGACGTAAAACGCTGGCGTTTTACGGCTATAAACGAACAAAATCACGGTCGCATCAGTGTGAGAATAAACGTGACTGTAAACGCAGAAGAGTTGGCGTGATGATATTTAGAAGGCACCCAAGATATGAATTCTTTGTCAGTCCCGGGGGAAGGGGGTCTAAGAGATCCAACTCACTGGGTCTGTCTGAGTGGATTCTCATTAAGGTTCAATACAAGCCTCTTTAACAGAGCAAAAGGGTGATTTGATAAGTTAAGGTGGGCTCTCTCCACACGACATCATTACCTCCGTAGGCCAAGGCCAAAGGTGCGTTTGTCTGCTTGCAGGATCACTCCAAAAGTTTGCAATCCATTTGAATGAAATTTTTTTGGAGGGGTGGGGTGTGGCACTATGAACAGTCCATTACATTTTGGCGGCGATCCAGATCATGATCCAAATTCACAATTTTTTTAAAAGGATTCCCATCAGCCATAACATTAAGACCACTGGGTATAACACATGCATGGTGATGGCACGGTGATGGCACGGTGATGTCACGTGACCCATCCTCCTTCCTCCTGCCGGCAGCGAGATAGAAAGAGACAGCAGTGCTACTCAACTAACATCCCACTGGGATTCGTGGGGTCTCACTGCGCTCCTTGTGAATAGACAGGCAAGATGCAAGAGATTCACACCATGGAGACAGCCTCTGTGCTCTACTGTATTCTAGCAGTACAATTGAATTTTCTTTATAGCAATAAATGAAATGTCTTATCTATTGGCTATACATCTACAGACTAGGTAAGAGAAGTGCATTGTTATCACCTGCTGTCTCTCTCATCCTCAGCTCTATGAAGCCCTGTACACCACCACTGCCTGGCCAACTGGCGGCACTATTTTTATGTTAATAAAATGTAACCGAATTGACGAATATGTAGGATATTACTACTGAAATTCCTGTAATTGTGCGTCGCAATGTCTACTGTATTAACCATGTGTTTACTACGTGTTTATTTGCACAGAGAGCTTGGAAGTGAGATCAGATCACAAGTGGTCACACAGGACAGCATGTGGAGAGGCATTCTGATGCCAGGCGTGAACAGGCATACTTAAGGCTGTCCACTCGTGATCTGATCACTCAAGATGCATGTTAATGCCAGGTCTGAGCAGGGCCAGAGGTTTCATTCACAGAGATCGGTTAATCGGTGTAAAATAGTTTCTCTCAACACAGAGGTAACTGTCACACAGAAATGGCAGGAATGAACACTGACAATACAAAAGAAAGAGATATACAGTTTTCTTCTGCATCGCCTTTAATATAAATACATCATTGAACATTTGTAGGACCCAGAGACATTTTATGTACGAACACTATATTACATAGCACACATTGTAGTAGACCTTTTCATTGCCATTCTGCTGCTACAGCAACAGCGCTGGTCCAAGTTTACTTCCTGTCAGCTGCTGCTTTAACAAACATTGCAACAGGAAAGACATAGAGCCCACGTTTATGCCATCAAGTTTGAAAAGGTCTACAGTATGATTGTATACAGATACAATACAAAACGATGGCATATAAAACATCTCAGGCAACAAACTTATCTTAATATCTCTATTTACATCTCAATAATATCTAATGCTTTTATTAACATTTCAGAGTTCAAGGCTACATAAGAAGGCACAGGAGGCAGTGAAGAAATGGTCTGATGCACACATACTAAAGAACTTAGAGTTTCTGTTCCAGAGTTGTGGTTTGATTGATTATTGATTGACTGTTTTTGTTGTTTGTTTAAAGTCAGGCCTGTTCTACCAACACATGTTGGTACCATCATAAATGAGTGTCTTGGGGCGCTGAGCATAGTTGGTAGAGCAGGCGCCCCATGTGCCAAAGGCTGAAGTCCTTGCTGTAGCAGCCCCGGGTTCGAATCCTGCCTAGAGCCCTTTGCTGCGTGTGATCCCCTCTGTCTCCCCATTTCACCGCTATCACCATCAATAAAAAATGGAAAATCCTCTCCAAAAAAATAATCGAATAAAAATAAATTAAATAACATAAATGAGTGGCTCAACTAATCACTAACACAAACACTTGTGGTATATTTGAACTGACTATACATTCATCGTACAGTCACCAGCACCTCTTGCTTTGTGGTAAACAAAATAAACATATCTAACACTATGTGCAAAGCTTCTTCCCTCTTTTATGTAAATGTGTCCCAAGTATTCTTCTTGTAGATTACAGTTTATAGATTACAAGCTTGCATCCAAAACACACAAAAATAGACACCGATCTTGATGACAGAGCAAATAAATAAGCATAAATCTTCCCACAGCTGGGGGTGAAATGACTGAACAGTATTGGTCCCACTGTCACCAGCCTCTCTTCATGCAGTCACAGAAACCAGACCTACATGAAAACATTTCTGATTTCCCACAAGGTCCCAAACATCCTCCCTTTAGTTCCTGACTGACCCTCAGGATGTAGTGCTGTATGATTATGACTCCAATAATGGTGATTAAAGGTTTCATTTAATAAATATCCAATTGCCAGGTGTTATATTTTACTTTTTGCTTGTTACTTATTCATGTTTTTTTCATTAAGTTCCAGTTCTGAGGTCTTGCTAGCAGGATACAGTTTAAGGGTGGTAAATGTGTCCAGCGCTTTCATCCTAATCTAACCCTAATAAAGGCTCCCCACAATGTAACCTCTATTAGTGACCTCTGATTTAAAGCCCCTGAAACACCAAGCGGACGGTTGGGATGAGCATCTGTCAGTGTAGTTTTTGCGAGATGTCCCACACCGTTGGCTCTGCTCTGCCTTGTCTTGAGGCTTTTCGGCCGATTCAGCATGTTGAATCGCCGCCGGAGGTCGTTGGTGAGTGAAATCACTCTGACTGGCTGTTCAGCTTAAATGAATCAATGCACGAAAACAAGCAAACGAGTAAAGTTAAGAGGAAAAACACAGCAAGTTCTTCTCATTTTTCATCTTCATCTCATCTGGTCACTCTAATACACAGATATTTATTATATATTTTCGGGGTTTCGTGCCGTCCACACTCTGAAGAGTGAAACATGCTGCACAGAAAACAAACTACATCCTGTATGATGGTGTCCTAATGGTTATCTAGTTTCACAGCCAAAGGTTTGAACATGTGACCTTTAAGTACTGTAGACAAACGAAAAAAAAAAAAAAACAGCAAGTAGTAAGATTTTGATTCTTATCATGTACCAACATCCGGTCCTGTTCCCTTCAGCTAAAGTTAGACCCAATTATATCCCTCACCATTACCCATGGTAAGCAACTGTCTGGGCTCTGTGTGCTAACACTTTAGCATATTTACAGGAAGGAGCTAACTGCCAGGAGAAAGAGTTCATGGCTGAGTACTGAGCATATTTCCTACTGGTGGTCCTAAAATTCTAACTTAACAGGAATGTTTAAACTAAGTATGCGTGGTGTATGTCCTGCTGCACCATTTTTTTTTTGGTTTGTTTTTTGCTAATGGGAAAGCCAACCAATCCATCACACTCTTGCTGGCAGCAAGTCATTGCAGTTCATTTAAATTTAAACTTCAATTACCATTTGGCTGCCAACAATAAAGAAATCAAGCTAAGTGACATAAAACGATTATTGTGCAGCGTTCCGTTTCACAATGACGCTCCTGTTTTGTCTTGTGTTGCACATCCAGCGTACCCTTTCTTTTACAGCGGTGTGCTTTCGGCCTACCCGACAAAGATCTTAATAGATCTAGCCTCTTAATTTTTCTCACAATGTGCAACAGCATTGATACATTTAACTTTAAAAAGTATTATTTTTTTTCCTAAATGTATAATGTTTGTAGAAGCTGATGAGTAACCATGTTAAATAACTATGAGCTCAATGTTGTCCAAAAAAATTGTGATTTTGATGATTTTCCATAAACAAGCAGCCTTACTTCTGGAATGTAATCTAAGTCACATATATGTCTCTCTCAACTGTCAACCTCCAAATAAGGCACAAACACCACCATGACAATATTCAGGAAATTAAATAAAAAGGCAAAGGGCCCACCATTAGGCTTCTCTGTAAAACCACATATGAGAGGAACTGTTGAGTCAGTCGGTAACGCTTTCTTCCTGAAAGCAGAGCGCTATTAAGAGTCTACGTCCCTGCTCTGTTTAAAATGTAATCGTTCACAGACATAAACACGGCGATCAGTCCTTCAAGTTAATTAAAAAGGGACTGTTCACCGTTTTTCTGAGGCAGAAGTTTTAGGGAATGAGGTGCGGACAATCTGCATCGCTGTTCTGAGCTGCTCCGGTGATGAAGACCAGACACCACTGGCTTCATTTGTGGTATGATTTCCATTTGTCATCTTCATACAAAAGAGCCTGGAGAGAAAAGTAAGACATGATGAGTGAAAGAAATGACAAAGTGATGCAGGATGAAAATCATAAGTGACGGTGAGGATAAGTGGTGATGAGGCTCATTACAGTAAGTATGTTATTGAATTATACAATACATGGACATGACCTCAATCATTTCTGCTGACTCTGATATTGACCGTTGTGTTTACATGTGTGTTGTTCGTTAACTTCAGGTTTTCTCCTACCATTAAAAGACTTGGGCGCAGCACTTAAGCCAAATGAACGGAAAAAAAAATAATTCTTTTTACAATTTGTTTTTTATTTTATTTTAATTTTGACATTTCCATTTTATTTTAGTTTAGCTGTAGTTAATTTTTTAGAGTGTGTTTGCTAGTTTTAGTTTAAGTTTACTTTTTCAGAAAGGTTTAGTTTTAGTTTTCATATATTTCGTTTCAGTTTAACAGTAGTTTTAGTTTGTTTTTGTTAGCGCCTAGTATAATGTCTCAGAAGTTTGTAGCTATATACATACAAAATACATAGTTGGAGAACTATGAAGGAATGACCAAAACCTGTGGTTCAATGTGTGTTGATTCATCCCTTTTTCAGTTGTAATATAATATTGCTAAAAAGCTTAACTGAAATTATTATTTTGCTTGTATTTGCCTATTTGTTTTCAGTTCATGAACTCACTATTTTGACATAATGTTATTTTATTATTATTGTCCTCATTATTTTTATGTTAATTATTCTCATGTTATGTTGGTGTGGTTTGGGATGGGATGGAGAGCCTTTGTGCATGTCCCTGTTGATTTGTGGTTGAATTTATATTTTTGTTTAATTTATTAGCATTATTTATGCGCTTAAATGCTTGATAACTTCTATGTTTTGTGCCTTCTATGTCTTTTGTGTTTTTATTATATTACTTTTCTTAGACTTTAAGATGAAATTTGCTTGATTTTGCAGTGGCTATTCAGTGATTGAAGTTTTTTTGCTGGTCACAAACTGTAGGAGCTGCCAAAAACTGGACAGTCAAACAATGAAGTAGGGTGGACCTCTGCACCCAACAAGCCACACATGTTCCTGTCCAAGTGTTTCCATTGTAGAGATCATGAGATCATTGTCCAGCTGATGGCTTTGTGTCTCCAGGCTGTTTATTTAAGTTTTGGAGCCAAACTATTGGATTTTTGTTTTATTTTGTTAGGTTAAACTCTGGTTACCTTCCGAGTTCGATATGGCTTGTTTGTTTGTTATGTTGGCATTTGCATTCTCTGACATAAATCCGCTCTAAAACACCTTGAATAAACATGAATTAACACCTCAGTTGTTAAATCTCAGTTGTCGGTTTCTGTGGCTGCTTGGGACTTCATGTGTCTAAGCCACCCCCTTAGACAGGGCATAGCTGTAGTCTGGCTTAATTTAGCATCCATTTATCATCCTCTGCTATGGGCAGGACAGTCCAGCTTACAGTACAGCGTTGTGTTATACAGTACAGTGTATCAGTGGTATCAGTACAGTGTTGCGTCACCTTGCTCTCCAGCACTCGGCTGTTGGTGGAGCTGCTGAGCTCCTCCAGGGTTTCAGCTGCAGGTCCGTTGAGGGTTTCAGGCAGCAGGAGGCCCAGGCAGCCCGCAGACAGACCGCTCAGACAGAATACAGTGAAAGGCATGGAGGTGTGGAGAGCTCGCTGTAACACAAAAACACATAGAACATCAACTGAAATTTCAAAAATAAGTCTTAACTATCTAGAAACTTCACCTGGAAATTACCTACAGCAGATCTTTATTAATGTAATTAAGTAACTGGTTTAACTTTCCAGTGAACCTTCACTTAAAAAAAATCATATTATACCATAAAACTTATATTAAAAGCACCAATTAGACGCCAAGTCCCTCTTACCGCTGGCTACATGCAATAAGTGTTTCCCCCTACCTGATTCTGAACCAACCCTTATCCATATCCCTAACCACCGAGAGGAGGCACCATCATTTTAACTAGAGTCAAACACCATTCAGTGGGGGAATAGACATCAACAAAACACTAAGGGTCCACCGATTACAAGAATCAACGGTTGTTCATAAACATTAATCCAAGCTCTTCACTTTGTACATCAAACAAGGACATACACAATATTTTCTCTTCGTCCTGCACCGTATTGTTGGGTATGCTTGTTTTTGTGACCTTGTTGGCTATAAAATAGAAGTGTCTCCACCTTTCTCTGTTTAGTTGGTGGCTGTTGGTATGCCAAATAGGCTCGTCACTGATGGGCAGGGAGGGTTGTGTCTAGAAGGTAACCCACAAGCGAAACTCACGTGAGATGGTTGAGGTTAGGCATTGACCTTGAATGGTTAGACACAACAACTCGGACTTTCTGATAAACAACTTGATTTTGTTGATTAATCACTTAATTCATAGATGGAAGCATTAAAAGGTTAAGCCCCATATCAGTGGATGGAAGAATGAATTAAAGATGTGTGCAAAATGTCTTCAATGCATGAGGGACAAAAATGCCCTGAAACTTGTTTTGCTATTGGACTTTTATTGACTTTATTTATGCTACTATGAGTAGTCAGTTAAAGCAAGAAAAGGTTTTGCTTTGTGTTATTTTTAGTATCAACATCTATTAATGTTTTTGATTATTGAAATAAGCTTTAAATGTTTGTAACTGAATTTTGTGCAATTAAGTTACTTAAAAACAACTTCAAGCCACAACCATGTCAGGATAAAGACAGGATAACAGGATAAAGAGAGGTGTTGTGTTTGATAGTATTTCTTAGTATTTATGAGCCTAGTGAGAAGGGAATTAAAGGTTGGTCCCATATAGACACTTTTCCCAAATTAATGCCAGTCGAGTTCAGTGACTGAAACAAATAAAAATCAAGGCTAGTAACTGCAGTTTTACAGTACGATTAATTACAGGATCTGAAAGATTCTCATTCAAAATCTCTAAAAATACAAACACTGAAGTGATTAAATCTATGTTGCTGTCCACAAATAAGTCTGTTTGCATGTTATCAGATGTTGCAGCTCAAACTGTGCCTGTGGTTCAGCTTCCACGTCCTGTTGGGGTCACCTACATGACCACTAGGTGTCCCTATGTCTACACGTTCAAGTTACACCTGCTGCCCACATGGGTTACCTGAGGTGAAAGGTCACAGAGTTCAGTTTAACTCTGTTCAAGAAGAGACTGCTGCTGTTATGATCATAGCATATTTCACCACGTGTGCTGTTGCAAAATCAACTCTCATGTAAAAGTGAATGTAATATTATGCATTTCATTTAAACAGTCTGATATACAGTATGTCAAACTCATTCCTGACCAATTCAGAGCAACCATGTGTTAACTAATTACACTTCTGCATTAATAAGTCAATGAAATAGGCAAGTCCATGGTGCACATGTAAATTATACTGCAACAAAAAAGTACAGTTCTAAATATATTTTAAAGACTTATTTCCTCTCTAGTTTTATGTAGGTTAATACATTTTTTTGGACTGCCGAACGACAGTCGAGCAACATGAATTGTGAATAGTATTTTCACTTTATAATGAAGTGAAGTGTACCTTTAATGTTTCAGTGTCCTGAAGTCATTCATGGGTGAAGACTGATCTAAGTCAGAGGGACTCAAAATGTTTTCCCTGACTAAAGTCTCACTTTTTGTTTTTACTATCGTCTGCAGGTAAACTGGTCAGTTTTTCTTGGTTATAAAACACAGCGGTGTCTTACCGTCCTATTTACTACTTGTATGTAACATTATGCAAAATTCACAGTTTGGTATGTTTTGGTGCAGCAGGGAAAACAAAGAAAATGTAGAAAATAATAATTACAATAATTTTTCACTTATTTTGAAAACTATAAACATTCAACAGTTGCTCACCGGCCATAAATCAATAGTTGTCAGTTGAGCTTGATTAACCCAGCTGACCGGGCTAAATCAATTAACATGTTAGAGCTGACAACTGCTGCGCTGCCAAAACTTTTCGGTAAAACTTGCACTCTGGGAGTAGTAGACATAAACAGCTGTTTGTGTCACAGGGTGTACTGAAAAGATGCCACATACCAAACCAAATGGTTTGATATGAATACACGTACCATTACACCCCTACTACCTATATACCCGACTTGCTGACTCACTGCTATTAACCAAACCACTGCCCCATTATTGAGATGAAGTGCTTGCTGGTGGTGGCTAATGTTTTGCGTATTGTGTGTCAACAATATGTACAACAAACAGCCCCTTACCATGGAAGGAACAAACGGTGCGAGGATCCCCCCAACTCTGCACGTCATGGAACAAACTCCCAGACCAGCGTTCCTGAAACATGCATGCAAAAAAATCATTAAAAAAAGCACACTATGTCAACTTCAGGCAGTGTGATGATGTGTGTAAATAATTCTGACTGTGTGTGGTTAGTTCACCTGATAACTGTTGGGTAGAGTTCAGACGTGTAGACGTATGCAATGTTGAACGCTGCACTGACCATCAGCTTTCCCAGAAGCGCCAGCGACGTAACGCTCAGCAACGTCCCTGCAAACACAAATGTCACAAGATTTAATGTGTTGTAATGTTTCAGTAGAGTGATTTCATGACCATCATGGTCAAATGGACCGAATGTCTGAGGGGATTTGGGATGCTAACTCATTGCTTAATCAGCATTTTGGACCACACGAGCACATGATACTATCTTTACAAATCTCTGCCGTGCTGATGCCGCAGCCTTTCGCGTTTGTGTTTATTGTGGAAATTCATACCCCAATAATGCATCACTCTTGGCATCAAAAGAAAGCTAAACCCCCAAAATAATCGTTCCTACAGTAGATGGTGGGAAACTAAAGCTGTTCTATCCATCTATGCTATTGCCAAAGCCACCAAAATCCATTGAAAACACCTGTAAGTGTACACAGTGCCATGTTCTGAGTTAAAAGTAGATATTTTTTCCATTTTTTCTTCTCCAAATCACCATCTACTGTAGGTAATGCACTGATTATGGATAAGTACCTCATACAACCCCACTCAAAACACCCAAACTATCCCTTTAAGATAAGCACATTACAATGTAAATTAATAGATAAGATAATTTACAATCAAGATTAGACATTGCCCAAACCAAGACTTGGATGGTTTAAAATGATTATCAGTTCCCTGTCAAAGAGTTGCTGCTTTTAAATGCCTTTAAAATATTTGTAAACTCATGAGGAAGTAACAAGCCACAGTTTCTTACGGTAATTCTGTCACTACAGGGCTGAAAATAGCTAGCTGACACTGTGGTTGTGCAATGTGGTGAAGCCAGCTTCAGAGAGCAATTGGTTTGAATCAGTAGGCATTCTTACTGTTCAGGAACCACTGGGTTTGTTTTCACCCCCATTTGAGACCACCATTCTGTATATGTGGGTGTCAGTGTCTCACCTGTGTTTTCAGGAATGAACATGGTGCAGAAGCAGGCCAAGCCAGCCAGACACAGAAAACTGGCCATGCTTTTCCTCCTCCCAGCCCTGTGCGACAAGACATACAACAAGTCATCAGTAGAGGCTTTAAGCAGGACACCTCACTGCATTCCTGCCTCAAGACTTTAACTTTCTTAACAAAGAAACAAATAAGACTAACTCAACACAGCTGCTAAAAATATCTTCATGTGCAAATTAGCAGGTTAAGAAGACTTAAGATAATAATTAAGGGACATACATTCTACTGCTGGTTAGATAAAGCAGGAAATAGACTGTCGTTATAGCAATGCTTCATGTTAAAGCAGTGACCGTGTGACTGACTGCACGTCACAAAATAACACCTCAAATAATAATACAATAATACAATAATAATAACACCTCAAGTATTTAATACGTTTCATCAGCATCTCCAGACAGGACGATCAAATGTTGAGGTGTGAAAAGGTAACATGTTACACAGAGTCACTGAGCTAAATAGCAGTAATATAATGTAACAAAGTAATAAAGTTTTGTAACATTAATCAAGTATCTTTTGGGAGTATAAACTAGAAAACCTGAGGAAAAGGGAGTTAAATAACACTCCAAACTTAGGCTATATTTTAGAGAGGAAAAACTGTCATGTCCATTTTCTTATCCTCTGACCTCAAGATATGTGAATGAAAATGGGTTCTATGGGTAACCATGAGTCTCCACTTTACAGACATGACCACTTTATGATAATCACATGCAGTTTGGGGCAAGTCATAGTCAAGTCAGCATACTAACACACTGACAGCTGTTGTTGCCTGTTGGGCTGCAGTTTGTCACGTTATGGTTTGAGCATATTTTTTATGTTAAATGCAGTACAAACAAGGGTTTCTGGACAATATTTGTTTTGTGTTGTTAATTGATTTCCAATAATAAATATATACATAACTGCATAAAGCAGCATATTTACCAACTCCCAAGTATTAAACACTTGACAAATCTAACTTTAAAAGGTACATTTTGAACAGATGAAAAATGTGTGATTCATTTCCGATTAATCATGAGAGATCATAAGATTAATCACAATTAAATATTTTAATTAATTGACAGTCCTTATTCTAATAGGTGACTTTAACTTCTACTAAAGTAATTTTCTGGTTAGATACCTGTCCTTTTACTCAAGTGTGGCTTTCAGGTCCTTCATCCACTATTGCTACATAATACATAATACACACTGTATTATTGTGTGTGTATGTGTGTGTCTCACCAGTGTTTGTTTATGAAGTATATGCAAAGCGGGTAGGCGGGCAGCTCCACCAGTCCGTACATGGCCACGTTAACAAAACGGCTACCAGACGTCTCGCTGGCCCCCAGAGTCAGACCAAAGTACACCAGACTGCAGGCATACCTGTAAAAACACACACGCAACAGGTGAATGGCTCTGATAATGAACACAGAAACAGGTTTAAAAAGTGACTAAATCTTGCATCTGCAAGGGTTTTCCTTTTTTTAATGTCAGATTTGTTTATGGTAATAACTTTTGTTATTTGCAGCAGCTGCTCCTTGACATTTCTTGCAGTGGAACTTGTTTACTGTGAACTGCGCAGCAGAAAACACATTTAGATAATTCCTACAGTTGATTTCAAGGCTTGAAGGATGGAATAGGGCTGCAATTAGAAATTATTTTCATTGTAGTTTATTTACTTAATTTATCAATTTGCTTTATAAAATGTCAGAAGAAGGTGGAAAAAATGTTGCTGAGCAGAATGAGGAAGAAAGGGGATTTAATTGACTTTGATTGTTGGTGCCAGACAGGCTGGTCTGAATATTTAAACTGCTGATCTACTTGGATTTTCTCACACATCCATATCTAGGGTTTACAGGGAATGGTCCGAAAAAGAGAAGCAGCAGTTGTGTGGACGAAAATGCCTTGTTGATGTGAGAGGTCAGAGGAGAATGGATAGACTGGTTGGAGATGATAGAAAGGCAACAGTAACTTATATAACCACTAGTTACAACCAAGGAATGCAGAACACCATCTCTGAATGCACAACATGTCGAACCTTGAAAATGATGGGCTACAGCAGCAGAAGACCACAACGGGTGCCACTCCTGTCAGCTAAGAACAGGAAACTGAGACTACAGTTGGATCCATCTTGTCTTGTATCAACGGTTCAGACTGGTGGTGGTGGTGTAATGGTGTGGGGGATATTTTCTTGGCATACTTTGGGCCCCTTAGTACCAATTGAGCATCGTTTAAATGCTGCAGCCTACCTGAGTATTGCTGCCGACCATGCTCATCCCTTTTTGACCACAGTGTACCCATCTTCTACTTCAAGCAGAATAATGCACCATGTCACAAAGCTCATATCATCTCAAACTGGTTTCTTGAACATGACAATGAGTTCACTGTACTCCACTGGCCTCCATGGTCTGCAGCAACTGCTATCATGTCAATATGGATCAAAATCTCTGAGGAAAGTTTCCAATACCTTGCTGAAAGTGTGCGACGAAGAATTAAGGCAGTTCTGAAGGCAAAAAGGGGTCCAACATTTTACTAGCAAGGTGTACCTGATTATGTGGCCGGTCTTCACAGTACAAGAATAAAAAGAATATTAAGAATATGCAATGTACAGAGATATAATATATACTGCATATGTATATTCACCTCTTCTACCTTATCGACAGAAAACTACTAAAGCTAAATTTTCTTGAGATTTTTATGCTTGTCTGAAAGAGCAGAAAGTACCTCAGAATTAATATAAAGTATATAAAGTAGTGGAAACATAATTAAGCAGAAATAGTAGCAGCGGTGGGCTAACAGCTGCAGAGGTAGTTTTAGTGTGAGCAGCAGTGTTTTTTGCAGTGATGTAATAATGATAGAAGTCATAGGAATGATAGAAGTATCAGTATTGGTAGTAATCATACTGTAGTAGTAGCAGTATGAGTAGAAGTAGTAATGGCTCTGATGTGAGACTGTGTAGCCGCAGGATTTGAATCAGCAGCCTTGTGTTCAGAAGTCAAGTTTTAGCAGCTTTGGGCTACAGCAGCTTGTACATTTTGACCTTCCTCTGTGGTGGTACACTCACCAGACATACATGAGCACCACAGTCCTCAGACGGAGGACTGGATGAATCACCAGCTGCAGGACACCCGCTCCCCTGCTGTTACGGTTAGCGGCTTTAGCACCACGGACACATTGCAGCTTCAGGTTGTTGGCGGTGTTGCCGTTCCTCAGCGCCATGTAGCGCAGAACCTACAAAGACGAGACAAGTGGTATTGAATGTTATTTAAAACGACGCACAGCTCAGGAGTTTCAGATTAACATTGCATGACACTGTAATCTGCTGTAAATCCTGTAAGATCTCTTAGCCAAACTTGTTATACTTTTTGATTCTCATCTTTTCCATAGCTCACATTTTCTATTGAGGTCAAGCAAAGAAGTTAGATCAGAAAAAAACAGTCTGGTGTAAAAGGAGGTGGGGATTAAAAAAGTGACTCCAATATGCCTTGTTCTCTCGTTCTGATCCAAGCTAAATATGCAATTTTTTTTTTTAAGTTAAATTCATGACAAGTCTCAGCACTGAACACTGCAACGTACCCCGACACTTGTATTTGTATATTTTACCTCTTCAGCTCGCTCAGTCTGACCCTGAGAATACAGCCAACGAGGAGACTCTGGAAGAGTTCTGGAGGAAAGGAGGCCAGAGGACAGATTATTATTATTATTATTTCTGGCACAAATGTTTTTTTGAATATTGAGAAATGTGGGGGCTTTATCAGATTCAAGAAATAGACTTTAACATATTCACAACAGCAAATTCCTTCCCCAAAAACATGCGGAGGTCATCATAGTGTATATTCGGTAATAACATCACTGCAGTGCTGACTCTTAAGATTTTAACTTCTTCTGAATGCAAAAATGCAATTGAGCAAAGTATAATAGCGTGTTTGTGTTTGTATCAAAACATGCATTCTTTATGTCTTGTTTTAAGTTGTCATGGAAATTTTAAATCTCCCTGATGAGAAATTAGTGAATAAAGATATTAAGGCAAAGAGGCTGCCTTCTGGGAGTTTTATTAAAGAATCAACATGAGAATATAGTCTCAGCTGAGAGGACAGCTCTCACACTGAAACTGACCTTAAAGTTCAAATCTCAGGACATTAATATAGTGACGTGATGATGCTGTGTGCCACATAAGGAGCTCATTAATCCAGTTTCTCTCAATGGTGGAGTGTATCTCCTGGTACTACAAACTATCAGCAGTCTTTAAGTTTAAGCTGACCCAAGTATAAGCAGATGCAAATGTGAATATATTTTACTGGATTTTAAGGATATGCACTGGAAAATCGTAACAAAAAAAACTAATTTAATAATAACAATAATAATAATAATGATAATTAAAAAAAAAATAATAATAATAATAATAATAATAATTATTATTATTATTATTATTATTATTATTATTATTATTATTACTTCTACTACTGCTACTAATAATAATAATAATTATTGTTATTATTATTATAGACTTTTGTTGCATACTCCATCACAGTTAATGCCAAGCCTGCATTTAAAACACATTAACTTGGTTTACAAAAGGGTTATTTGCAGAGGTGGGACCAAGTCATTGCTTTGAAAGTCCCAAAGAAAGTCGTTGCACTCAAGTCCCAAGTCCTATACTTTGAGTTTCAAGTCCAATAGCAGTCATAAAGCACTCTTCTGCATCTCTGTAATTTTAGACACATCATTTTTGCATACTGTGTTTTTTTGTTGACCTTGTGAGCACGGGTGTAAGAAAATATTGAAAATATCTAATTCAGCATTATGTTTTGTGATACTGTATTGACTTTCAAAACCAATGTATAGATTTGTAATTGATAACTTACATGCAATGATTAACTCAATCAGTACTTACTTTATTTTACAAAGAGAAGTGCCCTCTCAGTGTATGTGCCCTCTGGACTGTGATAAATATAAATTCACATCCCACTTTTCTGATTGCATAAAAGTAAACGTTTTTACTCACATTTTATGCATATAGTGGTGTGTTCTTTATAATACAGTTTTCTTAAAATTAAATCTAAAAAAACTTCACAATATATCACCTTACTATTATCACAATATATTAAATCGTAACCCCTGTATCATGATATGTATCATATGGCCAGATTCTTGTTAACACACAGCCCTAGTTGTGAGAGTTTTTTTCCAAATGAACCAAAACACAGGACATCAGTGCAGGCATTTGTTGAGATGGACACAGGTAAACAACAGGTTAACATGAGTAGAAGATGAATGACCTGGACTTCTGCAGAAGCCTGATGTTTGCTTGATATTTGGGCCAAAGACAGAATTGGTGTGGTGGAATATTGTGGCATATTGTGGCAACTTTGAGACAAAACAGATAAATTTGCTCCTTCATACACGTCCCTCAGCAATTCATTATTTTTAGTTGCTCTGCTTAAATTTGTGCACTGTGAATAGGAAACATACCACATAGAAAACAACCCAAAAGTATCACTTTCTCTCTGATTCGTACTAGTCAATCAGCTATGGCTTGTGCAAAACCCATGGTAAGTTTGTAATATTTATTTTATTTTGATTTAGTTACATTTTCTTTACATTATTTAAATCCCTGCATTGCCTTGAAACTGGTGCTAATCAAACACAATATTTAATCCATTTGATTTGTGTGTTTTAGGGGTCATTCCCTGAGAGGAAATGCTTCTATTTGCTGTGGTTTTATGTGGCTGTAAGCAGGGAGTCATCTCTCTGAGGTTTGTACTCACACAGACAACAGGAAGATCAGGACACCAGACGAGTTGGCCACCATGGCCAGGTTCCTCCACGGCCGGATAAAGTAGCCCAGAGCTCCAAACAGAGCGATGCCGACCGCAAAAGTCATGCTGGCCAACGTTCCTGAAGAAGATAAAAATAAAAACTCAATCCAACAGTGAAGAAACAGCAGGGTCATTTAATGGTAAGAGCAACTACCATGTAATGGAAAATTCACAGGTTTGAACCCTGAAACAGCCACATGGCCTGTTCAAGCTCAAAACCACAACCATATCCTGACAAAATCAAATATGAAGAAGAAGAAGATAATCCTTTATTAGTCCCACGAGGGGAAATTCAATTTTTTCACTCTGTTGTTAACTTATACACAATACATGCAGACCCGAACACACACATGCACAAACATGCATTAATGGAGAGATGTCAGAGTGATGGGGCTGCTCCTGACAAGCGCCCAGAGCAGTTGGGGGTTTGGTGCCTTGCTCAGGGGCACCTCGGCAGTGCCCAAGAGGTAAACTAGCACCTCTCCAGCTACCAGTTCACACTCAGTTTTTGGTCCATGGCGGGACTTGAACCGGTGACCCTCCGGTTCCCAAGCCAACTCCCTACAGACTGAGCTACTGCCGCCCCCATATGGTAATATTTGACATTATATCACTAAGTTCTATATTCAATTTGAAATAATATCAAAAAGGGAAAGCAGCAAATCGTCCCATTTGAGAAGCTATAACCAGAAAACATTCAGTATGTTACCTGATAAATACCCAAAACAAATGATCAACTAAATTGGTAGCAGGTAAAAACTAAGACATCATATAAAGTGACGTATGATGAGACCGTTTTGGTGTTTTCGTACCAGTCATGGCCCAGTAGGACTTGCCCACATACTCCTGAGAAAGTATGAAGCAGACAAGGCCGATGCTGCCGTTCATTATCCCCACCAGGAGACGAGAGACGGCGAAGACCTCATAGCTGGGTGCAAAAGCGGTCACATAACCGAAGATCACCTCGAAAAACAGAGCTGAGAGAAACAGATGAGGAGAATGAGGAGGAAGTCATCTTTATGGATGCATTTTTTTCATGTCTTTTTACATTTTGAACAATAAAAAATGTGATTAATTTTCAATTAATTAGTGTCCATTGATTAAGAGATAAGATAAGATAAGATATTCCTTTATTAGTCCCACAGTGGGGAAATTCACACATTACAGCAACAAGTGGATAGTGCAATAAAAGACAAGAAGCATAGATTTAAAAACAGTATTAATACAAATAAAGTAAATTAGTATATACATAATAGAAAAGTAAAGCCAGAAATATGTCCATCATATCAATAAATAATTGTCCAGTTACTATGATTGAGCAGATGATATAGTTGTACATATGAGTCCTTATTGCACTTATATTACTATTATTATTATTATTATATATATTACGAGACAAACAGCACCAGGACTACCCAACCAGTCTCGTCATGATTTTCCTCACCTGTCAAGTAAACAGGTCTCCTGCCAATCCTGTCGGAGAGCGGCCCAAAGACGATGTTTCCGACAAGAATCCCGGCAAAGAACAGCGATCCTGCTAGACTGACCTTATAAGCCTGCTGCTTGATGAGAAACCACTGAGGGAACACAGAGATAGTCTGTCTAAAATGTATTTCTGGACTTCACTGATACAAACACGGTTCATCATATTCACGGTTTGGAGTCGCAGTTTTCGGTTCAGTTCGGTACATTTATGGTACAGAAAGGAGGGCAATTTCCACCTTCACTTCAAAACATGCATTTCATTTATTTGGCAAAATAAGTGGGCTAACAGTAGGCTAACGTAAGGAACAAAACACTTCTTCATTGTCACTTCTTATGGCTGGACTTCTTATCTAAAAGAAAAGTGCCACTGTGTTATTTAAAAAGAATTAATAAATAAAAACAAATCATCAACAAAAGGTGCAGCATCAAGTCAGCCAGCGCTCGAGCTTTTTTAAACAGAAACATAGTCTAGCCCTTCACCATAAGAGGAAAATCTGCCATGTGCAATAACACTGCTCAATATTGCAATGATGATATGACTTGTGATAAATAAACAAATATTTAAGAGTGTACTAGCTATACTTATGTCAGCCTGGTTGTTTTTATCGTCAGAACCAGATTAGAATTAAATATTTAAATACAACTAGGACACATGTTATTCTCTAGAGCAGCAACAGTAATGTTTAGAACAGCAAAGTCACCACAGAAACTCATTAATATCTCACTGGAAACAATCTAACACATTAATAAAATAAATCATATTCCTGAGTGAAGTTTCTAAAGACTGAACACAAACATCAGTCAGTATCAGTCCTTCCTCCTGTCCTCTGTCCTCCTGCTAGCAGGAACTAAAGTCATTTACGTACAAATGTGCGGTGCTGATTTAATAGCTGTGGTAGTGTAAACATAATGGATGTGCAGAGAAACATGGGCAGTAAAATCTGGTCCGCCTCAACACACAACCACAGCTTCAGTTACACTGTGCATGTGTTATACCTCATACTCCTGTCCGCTGTGTCCCAGCCTCTTTCCATAGGCCTTGATTTCTAGTGTGACAATAAATGCGACAAAAGAAAAAATACACAATCCGCCTCATAACATATTTCAAATGAACTGAACGATACATACACAAACCGGACCGTGACCAGTGAACCGAACAGTTTGTTTTTTACCCCAACTGTTCCCCTCCCTAATATGAACGAATATGAACTCTGGCTTCCTCACCTCTGTAACTATGGAGTCGATGTCCTCTGTAAAGGTGACGTGTTGCTGGAGGAGCTCCTGCGTGTTTGATGGGACACCGTCCTGCTGCTCAATGTGGTACTCTGGTGTAGATCCAACCAGAACGATCAGCATGGCTTGACAGGCCATGTAGACCTGAAACACACCGATCACAACAGTACCACCCTGCTGAGAGACAGTTCTACTAGAAGTTTTCTAACCCACGATAAAGTAAAGAATAAAATATGCATTCTGTGATTCCTCTCATATATGGTGAAAAAAGCCTTTAAAAGAGGTGAAATGTAACATTACTCATGTACTATCCTCAAGTACAAATTTGAGATAGTTGTACTTTACTTTTCCATTTTATACAACTTTATACTTCTACTCCACTACATGGGGAAATATTGTATTTTTACTCCACTGCATTTATATGATAACTTTAGTTAATTTTCAGATTACAGTTTTTCAAAAAAAAAAAAAAAAAATCCACTCACGAAATGTTGTGGTGTCTTTAAATATATGTCTTTTCAGTCCACTTCCTTTGCAACAAAAAAAGTCACTCCAGACATCAGGACTCTGTTTGGTCTAATTTTCAAAGGTAGGCATACTGTTTTGACATATCTAAAACATCTTACTGAACAGAATTATGTAACTTGATTAGAGGTTGACCAATATGTGTTTTTTTTTTTTTTTTGGCAGATTTGGACAGCTGATGGCCGATATATGATGATTTCCTTTTTCTGACAGAATATAACAGCTTAATAATAACAAATGATACAGAAAATTTCTCAACTTTGAACTCTCTCTAGTCTGCCTCTCCAATCTACATTTTGTGTCTGCACTGCAGTGCACTTATATGTTTTCAAAAAAAATAATCTATAATCTCAATATTGAATACATGAAACAGCTAATCAAAAAACTAAACTTTGTCAAATTAAGTTTTGGATGAAAAAATAAAGTTTTATTGCACTTAGCAGCATTTATGCACCTCCTTGATAATCAGCTTCATATGCTCATCCATCGGACGATGCCGACTATGGAAAAAAAAAAGTCAAATAATCGACTGAATAGTCGGTCGACCTCTAAACTTGATACTAAAATAAAAAGTCAAATAAGGGGCAAAATAATGCCCTACCAAACACAGTTGAACTGTCCTTTTTATGGTTAAATAAAGCTAATGATGGAATTGAAATTATTAGTATTATTTTCTACTAAATAAAACAAATTGGATATATATATATATATATACATATATATGCATATATGTATATATATATATACTGTATATATGTATGTATGTATATATATACATATACTGCATGCTGTATAGATACTGTATATATGTTTTTTATATATATATATATATATATATATACTGTATATATGTTGAAATAATTCAATGAGTCCTATATAAAAGCAGGACTTTTAGTGTGAAGTGTAGTGTGTAGTGTAGTATTGCTGCTACTGCTATTACTGCTATTTCTTATCTTCAGCATAGGATCTGAATACTTCCATTATTGGACTTTAACCGGGATGTAGACCAACTAAGCACAACAAAAGAAACCTATGAAACAGTTTAACTGGCTTATTTATTTACGTATGTATTTAGCCCAAGACATATCATGTGTTCAGTGTAGCATCGTGGCAACTTCTGCTATTTAGTTTGGTGAGGATTAACGACTATTACTTGATAGAAGGAGGGTTAGCGTAAGCATATGGGAAGCTTTGACAAACTTCATTTGAATACGGTATGTCAGTATTTGCGATTGAATTCAATATTGGCGACAATACATACAAAATATGAAATTACTTATATTTAGGAATACGTGGTTTGTTGCGATGAAGCCGGCACACATTTGACGTGCCTATATGAGCTCTTTCAATGAAGGTAAACAATGTGGACATGTTTTGCAGTGCGTGTAATTTAGCCGATAAAGAAGGATCACTAATCTTTCCGTTTCTTAAAGGAAGCCTGGTTTTATATCCGGAGAGCACTCGCTGCGCTCATACCATATCAAACTGTAAACAAGTGGTGACAGTTCAAATATTTAAATGTTTTATATATGTTGTTTTATATATTATCGTGTTTTTGTTGGTTTGGTAACGTTAGAGCCTGAAAGCCACGTAGCGATAACGCTGTCCCATTGACGTTAGGTTAGCTATGACTGTTATAGCAGAGACACTTACCGCGGTTCTTGTTTCTCATATATAGAACATATATTTTCAAATTCACTAACCTGTGTCAGAGCAAGGGCAGCCACCGCCCGCTTCTGGTAAGGTCCAAAGTCACCGACGACGTGAAAAGCTTCTTCTAAATCCATTCCAGGTAGGGCTGCCAGGCGGCGGCTCTCTGGCTTACTAGCATCCTAGCGTTACCACCAGAGAGGAAAGAAATGTGAGGGAACTATCCGCTGTCACTTCCGGCTTTGCTTCACTCCTTCGTCCATTTGTTTCTCGTGTGAAGTGACAAGTCACAGATTAAAGACATGTGAGAGGGTAATCCGCGCTCACTTCCGGCTTCGCTTCCCTCCGGCGGCCATTTGTTTCTCATGTGAAATGACAAGTACAGTCTGTATAGCCATGTCACAAATTTCATTTATTAGGCACTTTATATCGACACAACTTCAAAATGCTACCTACAATAAATTACAATTAGTGGAATAAAAGGTCAGCGAAAGCCAAAAACATTAAAAAAAAGACAAAACGACAAAACAAAAAAATAAAAACAAAAAGATGATAGTGCAGTAACTTTAAGCAGCTTGGTCAAGGTTATTTATGGCATACATGGCCCAAATTTGACACAGCTTTGAGATTAAACCTGAACATGCACTTAAAGTCATCTGTCATATTTTCACTGTCTTTAATTGTCATAAAAGCATGTGTAATATATGTTCACACAATATGCATTCAGTTGATCTCGCACTTCTTCAGCTGTTCAACGAAGCAGGATAAAAACATTGACAGCTTTCCAAAGATTAATTATTACAAGTGATTCTGCTTTGAGTCCATCAACACGTTGGCAGTCTGCCAAGCAGTTGTCTGCACTTCGTTTTCAATAAAAATAAAAAAAAATCCTTTCAGTTAGCAGATAAGAAAACTAAAGCTGGGCAGTAATTTAATATTTCACACATTTAGTATATTGTTTGGATCATGCGGGACTATCATAATACTATGAACCACATACTGAAATGTTGCTGAATTGATACTGAATGGCTGTAGCTGAGTTGTTGAATCCATTCATCTTCCCTTCTTACCAAACTCATATTCATATTTGTTCCATAATTGCCCACTAGCAACACCTATATATACATGTACATGGGTTTTTCTGCAACTATGGGCATTTTTAAGTCCCAGCAATTAAATTTTGATTTGTTAAAATTTGTGGTGCAATGTTTGATAAATACATACAACGTTATAACCCTTCTTGATGCAAAAAAAAACTAAATAATGTGATTTAATATGAATTTATGAAGCATTTCATAGGTCCAAACACCACTTTTCTTTTCACAGCTATGGTCTCAATGTTAAGATAGGTAAAATGAGCTATTTCAATTAAAATGACATGATTTCAAATTTGATTATTTCATATACATATAACACCATATTAAATTTGTTTTTCATTGACAAACCATTTATATTACTTTTTTCTTCTAAATCCACAAGCATGTGAGTACCTGGGTGACAGGTTGGGCTGCCAACATAGGTGACCATCTAGATCAAGAAAAACAAGGTTAAGATCACCTTTTCTTCTAAAGTATTTATTATGTGTCTTTCTCATACAGCTTAGTGATTGTGTAGTTTGAACGACAATTACTGTTGAATTCATGTATATTAGATGTTAAAAACGTAGTAGACTTACAATATTAGCAAAAATTTCATTACCACAGCAGTAAGGACATTAGAATTGCAATATGTCATAAGAAACAACATTTTCTGTGTCTGTAAGAAGACCATCTATGGTTACTGTCTAAATTGTTCAGGTTGTAAAGAAAGTCAAGAAATCCCCTGTTTCTAGAAAATGTTTTCATTACAATGATGCACAATGTTAGATAAAAATGAATTTAAAAATCTAGAAATCCCAAAAGGAAAATGGATAAAATGAACATTATTGTAATGCTGCAGTAAAGACATTTAGTATAAGACCAAGTGATGAAAACCATAAAAAACAAACATGCTAGAGATTAAAATCTTTACCATGATATGCAATTTTGTAAGCTCTCTTATATGTAGACCTTTTGGAAACTGGTCAGAAAATGCTGAAATGTAGTTTGATTACATTCACTTTTTTTGTAAGGTTGCTTATCAGATACATTCAAAGCTGCTTCACTCGTGTCATCAATCTGACTTATTTACATCCTCAGGCACACCGCAAAGACTCACCGAGAATATCTGTTAACATCAGTTTAGTTTTCTGATGGTGTAAACTCATAGAGGTTGATTTTTTTTTCAATTCAGGGGAGTCAAAAGTGACCATACTTGCAGAAAAACCCACATACATACATACACTTTAAAAACAATAAAATATAATCATGTTTCCATGCTGCTCTCTTCAACCAACTTTGTTTTTTTTGGGAAGACAGTATGAAAATCCTTCTGCTGTAAGTAACAGACGATGATGCACACAGCTGAATGCTAAAAAAAAAAAAAAAATCACACAAAGAACACAAAAATTGATAGATTGTTTGAGCTCCTAAGCTTCAAGCAGTTTCTGTGGTGTCTGACTTTGAGTCCTTATTCAGCGCTACTTCCTCAGCAGGCTGGTGATTTTCCGGTGCAGAATCAGTGATGGTGATGCCTCCATTCTTGAAGCAGAGTTTCTTCTTTTTCCATGCGGCAAACAAACCCACACCACCACCTAAGATGACCAAACAAGCGATAACCCCGCCCGCTATAGGGCCGACGTTTGGCTTCTTTTTCCTATAGAGCTTGTTGGGTTCGTCGTCACTTACTTCCGTGCTGACCGGGTTGTGTATCCGGCAGGTGAGGGTCTTCATATGTGCATCATCGATCTTGGTGATGGTGATGTCCTTCCCCGACACCTTCCACTCTCCGTCTGCCCTCTTCCAGCTGTAGGTGACGGGTTCCGCCCCGTTGGTGTCTGCCTCACAAGTCACATTGCAACTCTCCGACATCGGTGAACATGTCAATGTTCTTATCCGAACCGTGGGCTTGGGGACCTTCTTGATCAATATAGCTTCATAGCTCTCACTCTGGACCTTGCTGTTGACCCCAACTGAATACACACCCTCGTCGGCTTTTCTCATGTTGTTGATTATCAGCAGTCCCGTGTCTGTGGCGAGGGTTGCGCGGCCGTTGAAGGTGCTGTAATAACGCAAAGGAACCAAATTTTCCACCCACTCGGCCAGCAGATTACCATTGAATTTCCACAGAATGGTTGTGATGTGTTCCGGAAAAGCAGGCCTCACTTCTAACGTTAGATTACCGCCATCCGTGAAGAACACCGGCGTCACTTTATCCTCGGTAAGAGCGACGTTCAGCACCGCTAACAACACACACAGTCCGGTCAGTGCCCTCATGTTCACGGATCAATAAACGACTGGACGAATATCGATCATCATGTCAGCAAAAACGAGGGTTTCTTTTTGGATCGCGACACTACGGCAATGCGTACACACCCTTCCTGCCTTCCGCCAGCCGCGCTGATAAAGCAATGGAAAAAAATGTCAACGTGAAAGCACGAGGACCCGCAAGAGTTGTTTTTTTTAGGTGTCCATGTCAGTGCGCGATTCTAGGACGGAGTTTTAGGGCCACATTGAAAAGAAAAATAAATCTAAGATTTCGTGAATAAAGTCATAATATTACGACAATAAAGTTTAAATACGTTTAGTTTTAAGTTTACGTGGAAAAAGTATTTTGAGAATAAAGTTCTAAGTTTACATGAAAAAAATCGTAATATTATGAGAATAAAGTTATAAATTTATGCAGAATGGCCCATCTCATGTTCTGTTATATTACTGGCGTGTAGTTACTTGAATATTTTCATTTTATACTACTTTATACTTATACTCCACTAAAGTAGTTATATATATATATATATATATGTTATATATGTTATATATATAAGATAAGATATTCCTTTATTAGTCCCGCAGTGGGGAAATTTACACATATATATATACACATATATAACATATATATATACACATACACACACACACATATATATATATATATATATATATATATATATATATATATATGTGTGTGTATTCTAGTACTTTTGTACTTTCAAGACTGTGAATTCAAGCTTACTTGTAACAAAGTACTTTTACAGGATTTGAATGAATAATAATTTGTGTTTATTATTAGTAATAATAGGACTACTGCTAATAATAATACATATTATTATTATTATTATTATTATTATTATTACAAGTAGTAGTAGTAGTAGTTGTTGTAGTATTACAATAATAGTTCTTGTAGATTAATTTGCTCAAGTAGGTCTAGGTAAAATGAGGTCCATAACCAGCTGTAACATGAACAAATTGATGCATCAATAATTGCACTATAGTAATATAATAAACATTATTTTGATATCGGCCATTCTGCATCATGAGTACATTTAATTTTGGTACTTTAAATAACGTACGTACATCACTGAATATTTCTTTCACGTCTCACTACCATTCATTTAGTGTTATATATCATCTTAATTCCACTAATTATGCGTTTGCATTGCGTACAGGCATTAACGTTAGACAGCTATAAAACGTCACATCCTGAACAACTTTCCTCCGGAAGTCACTCGTTTTGTGAAGTTTGGAATCGACGAATATAAAGAACATTAGTAAAAACTGAAACGACACTTACTTTTCTGAAAAAAAAAAAATAATAAAGTTTGATATCAGCTGTGATATCTAAGTCATATCTTTTCCCAGCAGTTTTCCGGACAGTATCTGATTGGGGAGACATTATTCACCGTTACACCAGTAGAAACCGAAAGAAATGGGTGGGTATTTCCCCCCGTTGCGCTTGCGCTCATAGCTACGCATATTTTCAAAGTAATGTAATGCAGGGTGTACCCTTGCAGCACCCATATAACGGTTATTGTTGGTCCAATTATTTCTACATGCACACATACATGGAAACAAGCCTTGCAGACTGAGCTTAATGTGCATTATGACTTATTTTTAGGAAGTTAATCTGCTAAAATCAAAGAAATCTTTGTTCATACAGCCCTAGATCTCAACACATTTTTTATTTTAGCACTGTGAATATTTATACATCCATCATTCTTGCCTCACTTTGTCCTTGTCGTTTTAGAAATTGTATTTTTGAAATATTTTAGCCATTTTTTTTGTAGTCTATATTTTATGTCTATACACCAAAGCAAATTTCTTGTATGTGAAAGCCTACTTGGCAATAAACCGGATTCTGATATAACTTCACATGATTCAAGTGGATTTTAAACCATGTAGGGACAACTGAACAGTATCATTAGGAGTCTGAGGATGATAGAAATGCTGCTTTACAAATCAAGAGCTACCTCATTCACATAGTTTGTAAATTGTCCTCATGAGATCTGAAAAATCCTCTGCACAGGCTAAGCTTAATTCCACAGTTAGACATTACAGGGAAATGCATTACTTGACCATTTGTAAATACTTCAGCTGTGGGTGTTGGGACAGATCCGGTTGCAACTCTTTAAAAAAAAAAAAAAAGTTTCACCAGATCTTCAGTTCCTCAATTTGGAAAACATGATTAAATCCTGTTCGTTCTCGTAGAATAAATAAAGTGCATATCACTGCAAACTTTCATCTACTGGAATTAACTGACAAAAAGTATACGACAAAGTATAAATCTCTTTAATTTTACAAGCAACTTGAAAATGTTGAGACAATTACGGCACTAAAACAAGCAAGTTCATTACACAGTATCTTACCATTTAGAAGACAAAAACAATTAAAAATATAAGAGAGAGTTGGACAGTAATAACATTGTTTAAGCAGAATACATTAAAAACTTCTAGTTCTGAGAGCGGAGTGGTAGTCTGGATTTCTGAGGTGTTGAGGCTTCATTTTCTGATGCTTTCTGCCTGGCAGGGATCTTTGTCTCCTTCTTACTGCTCTTCTTTTGCTGGAAAAGGAAAACAAGAATATAGAATCATTGTTATCAGTAAACCGTAAAATGTGCTGAAAGTTCAAGCTAAATGTATTGTTGCACAGTAAACTGATACTAGAAAGGTACTGCGAAGCACTGCCGTTAAAAACGCTACTATACCCAGTTTTATTAGTACAGATACTTTAAGAATAACAGCATTTTAATATGAGCCATGAGTTGCATCAATGTACAACCACTAGGCAGTGTGTGTGCGCAGCACCTCTGCTGATAGGAGCAAGCGGTCAAAAAATAAACTACAGTGATGACCACAAGGATGGAGTCAATAAATGAAATTGAAAAAAAGATTAAAAGCAGGTCATGAATTGCTCACTGGCTGCTAATTACCGATCACGTACTGATAACATTAGATTCACTATCTTTTCTGAATCTGTCCAAGCATCTTGTCTAATTCGGCAAACACGTAATCCACCAAAGAGCATGTGTTAAAGTATTATTTTACCATGTGTTTGTAACGTGAAATGGACAGAGGGGAAAAGACCATTTTAACATTTTTAAATCATAAAAAAAAAAAAAGTATCCTAAGTTCCATTTCTGTCTCATGTTTTCGATTATTACCATGGTATTGTAGAGACAATAGGGATGCTCATAAGTGTACTTGGTACCAGAGCACCCTAGGCCGAAGATCGATGATCGATTTTGTGATCGTATCATCCGATCTGAGGCCGCATGTTTTGGACACTCGGGTAAAGAGAGGGGCAGAGCTGTCAACTGATCACCATCTGGTGGTGAGTTGGATCAGAGGGTGGGGGAAGACTCTGGATAGACCTGGTAAACCCAAACGTGTAGTGCGGGTGAACTGGGAACGTCTGGAGGAGGCCCCTATCCGAGAGATCTTCAACTCACACCTCCGGCGGAGCTTTTCTAGCATTCCTGTGGAGGCTGGGGGCATTGAACCTGAGTGGGCGATGTTCAAAGCTTCCATTGCTGAAGCTGCGGCGGTGAGCTGTGGCCTGCGGGTCTTAGGTGCCTCAAGGGGCGGTAACCCTCGAACACCGTGGTGGACACCGGTGGTCAGGGAAGCTGTCCGACTGAAGAAGGAGTCCTTCCGGGATATGTTATCTCGGAGGACTCCGGAGGCAGTTGCAAGGTACCGACGGGCCCGTGGGGCGGCAGCCGCTGCCGTAAAGGAGGCAAAGCAGCGGGTGTGGGAGGAGTTCGGAACAGCGATGGAGAAGGACTTTCGGTCGGCACCAAGGTGCTTCTGGAAAACTGTCCGGCACCTCAGGAGGGGGAAACGGGAAACCATCCAAGCTGTGTACAGTAAGGATGGGACACTGTTGACCTCAACTGAGGAGGTAACCGGGCGGTGGAAGGAGCACTTTGAGGAACTCCTAAACCCGACTGATACGCCCTCTCTTGTAGAGGCAGAGCTGGAAGCTGATGGGGGATCGTCGTCAATTTCCCTAGGGGAAGTCACTGAGGTAGTTAAACAGCTCCGCAGTGGCAAAGCCCCGGGGATTGACAAGATTCGCCCAGAAATGCTGAAGGCTCTGGGTGTGGAGGGGCTGTCATGGATGACACGCCTCTTCAACATTGCGTGGAAGTCGGGGACAGTGCCTAAAGAGTGGCAGACCGGGGTGGTGGTTCCCCTGTTCAAAAAGGGGGACCAGAGAGTGTGTGCCAATTACAGGGGTATCACACTACTCAGCCTCCCTGGTAAAGTCTACTCTAGGGTGCTGGATAGGAGGGTCCGGCCGATAGTCGAACCTCAGATTGAAGAGGAACAATGCGGATTTCGTCCTGGCCGTGGAACAACGGACCAGCTCTTCACTCTCACAAGGATCCTTGAGGGGGCCTGGGAGTATGCCCATCCAGTCTACATGTGTTTTGTAGACTTGGAGAAGGCGTACGATCGGGTCCCCCGGGGTATACTGTGGGAGGTGCTGCGGGAGTATGGGGTGAGGGGGTCACTTCTCAGGGCCATCCAATCCCTGTACTCCCAAAGCGAGAGCTGCGTCAGGGTTCTCGGCAGTAAGTCGGACTCGTTTCCAGTGGGCGTTGGCCTTCGTCAGGGTTGCGCCTTGTCTCCAATCCTATTCGTGATATTCATGGACAGGATATCGAGGCGTAGTCGGGGGGAGGAGGGTTTGCAGATTGGTGTGCTGAGGATCTCATCGCTGCTTTTTGCAGATGATGTGGTTCTGCTGGCATCATCAGTCTGTGACCTCCAGCGCTCACTGGATCGGTTCGCAGCCGAGTGTGAAACAGCTGGGATGAGGATCAGCACCTCAAAATCGGAGGCCATGGTTCTCAGCAGGAAACCGATGGATTGTCTACTCCAGGTAGGGAATGAGTCTTTACCCCAAGTGAAGGAGTTCAAGTACCTCGGGGTCTTGTTCACGAGTGAGGGAACAATGGAACGTGAGATTGGCCGGAGAATCGGAGCAGCGGGGGCGGTATTGCAGTCGCTGTACCGCACCGTTGTGACGAAGAGAGAGTTGAGCCGGAAGGCAAAGCTCTCTATCTACCGGTCAATCTTCGTGCCTACTCTCACCTATGGTCATGAGGGCTGGGTCATGACCGAAAGAACTAGATTGCGAGTACAAGCGGCTGAAATGGGTTTCCTCAGGAGGGTGGCTGGCATCTCCCTTAGAGATAAGGTGAGAAGCTCAGTCATCCGTGAGGGACTAGGAGTAGAGCCGCTGCTCCTTTGCGTTGAAAGGAGCCAGTTGAGGTGGTTCGGGCATCTGGTAAGGATGCCTCCTGGGCGCCTCCCTAGGGAGGTGTTCCAGGCACGACCAGCTGGGAGGAGACCCCGGGGACGACCCAGGACTAGATGGAGAGATTATATCTCCACTCTGGCCTGGGAACGCCTCGGGATCCCCCAGTCAGAGCTGGTTAATGTGGCCCGGGAAAGGGAAGTTTGGGGTCCCCTGCTGGAGCTGTTGCCCCCGCGACCCGACCCCGGATAAGTGGTTGAAGATGAAGATGAAGACCATGGTATTGTTTCAGTATCGTATCAAGCTATTTAGATAGGCAGGCATCATGACAGCAAAAACTATACGACATGGCCTCCCTATGTAAAACTTCCAGACATTTTTCAACCTTTGATGCTCACCTTGAAGAAGGGAACCCGTTTGTTCTCGTTGAAGACAAGGTTCTCATCGATGAAGGACGGCTCTGTGGCCAAGCTTTCATTACAGGTACTCAGCTCGTCCTCCAGGGAGTCCTGGACACGATAAAGAGGAACAAGCTGTAAATATGGAGTACAAATTAAAGTTACGGTACTACTGATAACATTCAGCCACTAGATATCGCATTCTCCCTCTGCCCCATCCCATTGCATTCACTTCACAACAAGTGGTTGCCAGGCACTTGTCATCAATCTCAGCCATTTATGTATTTTTTCCACATTAAGTGATGACACAGAGATAACATTGATTTACTATTGGCTCACAAGCCTTGTTAGAAGTGGGAACCGAACAGCAGATATCTCCACAAAGATGAATAAAACAGTCGTTTTGGACCCGCCACCATTTTTAAAATCAATATATATATATATATATATATATTTTTTTTTTTTTTTCAGGAAAAGCCATACTTTTATTTGGCACCTTTCTAAAGGCTTTGTGGATGTATTATAATTTTTTAAAATATTCATGTACATATAGATTTTATCAATAAGACCTTTAACATGAGTTCCTTTTAATTTGGCCAGTGCTGCCAGTATTCCAGCCAACACACAGAATTCATTTAAATGCCGAAAAAGGATTAAAAGCGGATAGACCACAAATTTACAACCATAACGAACTGATAAAATTGTCAAGAAGGTGTAAATAAATGTAGTAAATGACAGTCAAAATAGGGATTAAACCAACAACACTGATTATTTTCTGTTTTCTTTACTCTGATATTAAACTGAATATTTTTGAGTTGTTGACAAAAAAAGAAATGTGAGGACATCATCTTGAGCTTTGGGAAACACTGATGAACATTTTCACCATTTTCTAACATTTTATAGACCAAATAACTAATCTATTAATAAAGGAAATAAACAGATTAGGGATGCGACTTTTGAAAAAATTTCTTAACCGGCCCTTATCAACTGATTAACTGTTCACCGACAAGATTTGTGCCTCACATGCAGTGGTGCACCAGCTGCAGTATATATACCAGCTTTTCTCTTTAAAGTTTTTATTAATTATTAATATTTCTTTCAACCGACAGAGTCGCTGAAAATGCTTAATGTCGGTTATTGGTTAAAGGGTTTATTATTAACATCCCTACAACAGATTAATCGACAATGAAAATAATCATTAGTTGCAGCCCTAGTTGAAGTGTATGTCCAGATAAGCATGAATAGCAGCATGTGCCTGTGAACCTGATTATGGGAGGAACCATTCTATGTAGGAGAAGACAAAACAGTAAACGTACATGATCAGCCTGGCTGTTTTTGTCCTCCTCTTCCTCATCCTCCTCATCCTCATCTATGGCGGTCTGCAGCTCCTCCTGCTGCTTCCTCAGGCAGTCCAGCAGCTCGCTGCGGCTCCGCGACTTCTCCAGCCGCCTGGGATATACAAAATCCCGACGCTGAGGGGTCGCACCTGAAGGCAACAGCAGAACTGGTTTATAACCGGTACAGGTTCAAGGACTCGAAGCAAAAATACAAGACTTGGGAGGCTCTCTCTAAAAGTACACATTTCGGATTCACTAGAACTAATTTCTTAAATCTGTAACACATACAAAAATATCAAATCAAAGTGGAGAAATAGTGAGAAATAATAAAGGACACTCAGGTCAAATCATTTACCGGTGGGAACGTCCTGCTGCAGCTCCCTCTGCAGGAAGCCATGGACCAGCTGTTGGCTCGTCTCTATGCGGTCCTGGAGCTCGGCCTGCTGTTGGTCCAGGGCAGTCCGGTCCTGGGCAGTCTGGTTCTGCACAGCCATAAGAGACTGCTTCACCTCCTCCTGCCGACCGGACAGCTCCTCCTCAGCTGCCCGGAGCTGTTCAGTGCAGCGCATCTCGACACTCTGGTGAAAAGATGAAGGATGAGAGTAAGAGCACGTTTGGGCAATTATTGTCTCCCAAGCAAAAAGTTTGTTCTGAAACAATGAAACTTCAAACATCAGTATAATCAAGACTGACGGCCGCAGGTACAGCATTACCTGCAGAAATTAAGTTCAGCAGCTTTTTAAAAGCAGTACATTTTGTCAAACAAAATACAAACTTCTCAGAGCCACCCTTCCAAACTACAAAAAGGTAGATTTTCAAGATTCACTTTAATTGTCTCACATTGTAGGAAATTTGAATTAGGCTCCACCCATACTACATCCATAAAAAAACATTCCATATACATAAAGATGGGTAAAACAGCTACAGGAAAAAACATTGCTATAAAGCACCAAAATGTAGCTCAACACAACATGAAATAGAAAAACAATTGCTATAGTGAACTATTAAATATGCTCTACCGGTTATATGTATATTTCAGTCAATCAATAAGATAAGATTTGAGTTTGTTCACTTGTAATATTCCACGGAAAATCCTATGTTGAATAAATACCAATAAGACACAAACGTGCAGCGGTGAGAAGCTATTTTTACCTGATGGAGGCTCTGGGCTTCGGAGGAAATCTTCTCCATCAAGGAAAGGTGTTCCTGGGCTTGAGTCTCTGCATGCTCCCGAACTCTGGAGCTCCACTGGAGGTCGCGTTGGACCAGACCTGCAGTCACGAATCAACAGCGTCAGCAACAATGCACACTGAAGGTACTGTAGGTGTGGATTTAAAATGATAGCTGAAGAGAAGATGTACCAGACACAGAGCTGTGGAGGTGTGAGCAGCAGCCCGTCATCTCCTCCAGAGCCTGCCAGCTTTCGTCGGTGTTCAGACGCAGAGAGGAGGAGAGAGAGGAGGAGGTGGAGGAGAGGAGTTCAGCCTGGGCCGAGGCCTGGCGCTCTACTGTACTGCAGTCGCTGCACACAACGTGAAAGAGATAGACAAAATTTTAGTGGCTGAAATTTGATTCTGACTAGCCTTACTGGTGTTTGTCCATTAGTCTGTCCGTCTGTCTGTTAGTCTGTCCGTGACTCACCTGCTGATGTTCTCCTGGAGGGTCTGGAGAGGTTTCTGCAGAGCTTTCGAGGCTGAGCGCAAATCAGTGTAGTCCTTCTGGGTCTCCATGGTCAGTAGGTTGAGCTGGTCCTGTAGGATCTGCATGACCTGCTTCATACCCTGCCAGGAGGAAGCACATTAATGATGTTAGGGTTTGTAGTAGTGGGGTAAAAAATAAGTATTTAAAGACATGGAAATGTATCAGTATACATAATACAAGATTAAAAATGAATCCCAATAGAGAAAATCTTTCATTTTGCATACAATAAATGACTGGAGAATTAAATATCATCATTTTAGATTTGAAAATATCTTAAGGATTAAAGAAATATCAAACAGACAGAAACCTACACTCAGATTGTGGACAATGTTAAAATTAAGATTGATGAGTTTCTCTTATTCAGTTAAGGTACCAACCATGTTATGGTACCTTGCCGGTGAAGATAACGCTCCGAAGGAGTCTCCCCTTTACAGACATGCCCACTTGATGATAATCAGATGTAGGTTTTTGTGTACAGTACAAATGTGTTATTTTCATCTATTCTAAAATGGTGATTTTGAATATTTCTGCATAATGGCGTCCCTAAACAATCTTAAATTATATAAATCTCTGTAAAGCTGAGACTGTTGTGGACCCAAAAAGCCCAACTGTATTTATGTGTGATGATGTTAAGTCATTGCCATTTCACTATAGTGAGACCATTTGTTGAAACTTGACCTCACTGTATAAAATGACCTGTGGTGACCTCTAGGACAATCACAGCCTCATGAAACTTAATAGCCACAAACTAGAGGCGTAGAGCATTCAGAGGATGGATGGCTTTTTCTGTTTTCTGTTCCTCAAGGTCTTGGTGTCTTAATGTGGTATTTTGGAGGGATTATTGATTATTTTAATCAATTCAAGTGGTAAAAAATGGTTAAATTTAGCACCAAAGCTGTGTAAGAAATGGTATCAACCCAAAAATTGTTACAATTTATGAGCCACAATGGAGCATGGGAATGACCATCATATGCTTCTGTCATCATGTTCTAAGCTCTTATGGACTCACAATTTACTCTGATCAATTTTCTTTATTATTTTTGATTTATGACTAGAACAACTTGACACATAGTGCTGAGCTGCATCTCAAATTAATGTTTCCAGCTTTAAGATGATGTAAACCACTTCTACGTGACATCTGCTGTTGACCTGCTATCTCCCCCAAGACCCCCTGTACCCCCCCCTTAAAAAAAAAAAAAAAAAAAAAAAAAGGTCTATTGTGGGTCTCATTTTTATTTGTTGGATGGAAAAAGACCCGGTTTATGTTATGGTTGTTATTTCCATTTTGCTCTAAAACTGATTAGATTATTTCCTTTTAAAAATGAAACATGTAGAAACTGTTTTGGAAAAGCATTTTTGGGTTTTAGTGTCTGTCCTGTCAAGACAGGAGGCTGAAACGGTGAGAAAAAGATGTACTTCCTAATTTATCCACCTTAAAGTGGACGGTGTCAAATCAAATTTGCCATCTGAGACATAATCAATTTCATTTCTCTTTTTAAATTCAAACTCAAATGGAATAGAAGCTGCTCAAAGAGTTTATCTGCATTGTGTCTTGCAGCGTTTACCGTCTGCTGTCTGTCCTGCGCCTGCCTGATCTCATCCTCCAGCTTGTCATGTTCAGCCTGCAGTGAGCTGAGGCCCTGCACTGCTTCCTCCCGCAGCCCAGCCAGCTCCCGAACCAGGCCGCCGAAGAACACCCCCACCTCTTTCATCGCCTCCACCTAAGAGAGGAGAGACAATGAAAATGATAAGCAGGTTTAGCACAGGTGCACTTAATACACCATGTGGCAAAAGGTACAAATGAACATGTTTATAAAAGGAAACTGATCTGTTTTTCCAAATGAAGACAGTCAAATTCTGTATAAATACAATTGCTTTCATTGGTTTTATTGGTATAAAAAAAAGACAGAACACAGAAAAGGACTGACCTTGTCGGCCAGAGCTCGCTGAGTCTCCACGGTGGCTCTCAGAGTGTTGTTGAGCTCCTTCACAGCTGACAGACCCATCAGAGTCCGAGCCACCAGCACATCCTCCATGTCCTGTCGATGCTCTTCCTACACACACAAAAGATGAAAGAAAGCAGTCAAATATGTTTTTTTGTGCTGTTTAAAAGGATTACCCACCCCGATAAGAATAAAAGTCAAACTGAACTTTGATTTATTAATTTGGCCGTTATCATCCCAAACAGTAGCATCAAACCAAACACATTAGCGTTCATCGTGTCTGTTAAACTGTGGAGATTGTCCCTGTTGTCCTCACCAGCAGCTGCAGCAGGCTCTCCTTGTCCTGCAGACACAGCGCCTCCTGTTGATTCACTCTGTCCCGACAGCGAGTCACGCCCTCGTTCACCAGCTGCCCGACTCCACCCACGAAGGACTCCACCGTGGTCAGGGCTCCTTTCAGCGCTGCCTCGTTCATCACGAGCACACCGTCTGCATGGAAAAGCACAGACAGACAGAATTAGGGCACCTTGATCTATCCATGAATACAATTAAAAACACAGTTGGCAGATTTTCTAATTGTTAGACTTTACTCATCTTCCTGGTAGTATTTCTGGTCCCATATCTTTTTATTTTGTGAGGATGGCAACAACAATTTGGTACAGAAGCCCTAATTGGACACGATTTAAACAATTTTTTAAAATTCTTTTATGTCTGGATCACAAGTTAAACTTAACTCGAGAAAATTGCCTTTGACATCTCAAAATAATTACATGATTAATTTGTTTGTTGTTTCTTTTTAATGTTGGGTTCAAATCAGCTGACGATAAATGCATTCAAACTGCCCACATCGAGCTGACAGCATGGACGTATGATGTAAGATAAGATAAGATATTCCTTTATTGGTCCCACAGTGGAGAAATTCACATATATATTATACATGTATAATCCACAGGGGACAGTAATGGACTTGGTGAAGTTGGCAGAAGGATTTTGTGTCTGAGATGTCTTCAGTTCACACTTTTGTTGTGTTTTCTTTGTAATTTATAAGGGACACAGGTAACATTTTTAATACTTCTGGCAAATACAAAATAATCCATTTAATCTTATTTCCATACACATGTACCCTTTATAACAACTTATTTGAAAAACCAGACACTGTCAGCTCAATCTGGGTCATTTGAATGCATCTACCGTCAGCTGACGACAAACATTACAAGTAATTATTATCTGGTTAACTCAAGATAGCAAAACTCATTTTCCCAAGATAATGACCTAATTAACTTGTGATCTCCAGATTAAAAAAAATGTTTCTAAACCAAACTGCCATTACATTTTCTGTGGATATTCAGTGGACCCCAGCACCAACATCAGGCCACAATTTGCATTTGTCTGTCAACTATATAACACTGAATAGTTTTTGTTTGGTAGAATTGCACACTGCATCTCAAGGTTGACGGAAAAGTAAATTCCCTGCCAAAGAATCACATTAGTTTTGTATTTAAGGATGACAATATAAATCTCTCTGTCCAACATTTAACTCTAAATATTTTAATCATCCACACAAAACATGTTATAAGCAGGGCTGTCCACGATTAGAGGAGTTCTTAATCGACTAGCACTCAAATGATTGTTGACTAATCGATTATTTAAATGACAAATCTATGACAGTGAGTTTCTCCACAACAAAACACACAAAAGCACCACCTTAAATCTTGTGTTTACCAGACATGTGCTCATAACTTTTAGAACTACGTCATTCAGCATGAAAAAAAGCATTAAAAAACAACTAATCGACTGACTAAGACCAAAATGATCGATTAGCTGACTAATCAACTAAGAGGGGGATGCCCTAGATTAAAATACACTGTTTATTACACCAACTGATATTCCCTCATTTAAAGTCTCTGAATGTGCAAGATTGCAATGACATTTCTAGAGCACACTCCTGCTCTTCAGAGGATGAACCCTTTAGATAGATTTTAATGAGCCTTTAGTAACCGCTCCTCTAGCACCATCCTGAGGATAACTTTACATGTTTAAATCTCCACTACAGGTAAGATCCCTGCAGCTCTCTGGTCTCACCGACAGCCTGGGAATAGCTGCTCAGCATGTCGTGGTGTTTGGCTCCTTGCTGCTGAACGCAGTGCTGCATGTTGCTGAGCGCTCCCTCCATTCGCCGAGAAAAGCTCTGCTGGATCTCACTGTTGTGCTGCTCCACCTGCAATTACAATCAGATGTGTTTGTTAGTCCTGATAATGTAAAGTCAAGAAGGTGCACAGATGGTGGCTCTGATCTCTCCAGCAACTAAACAACATGTATGTGTACTTTAAATTACTTGTTTTTTTCAAGGGAAACATTTAACATAATGATGTCTCAGGGAAACATCAAATATCACCATCACAGACTAATGAGACTCTTTAATTTACTTGCTGTTTTGTCAGATACCCTGAATGTATATTTGCAGACCTGCATGGACATCTTACAACATAAAAAAAAAAAATACCTTTGGGTTTTAGACTGAACTTTGAACTCAAAATGTTCTTTTTTTAATACTGAAAGATTAATCAATTAATCATAGAAATAACCAACTGATTAATAATTAATGAAAGTAAGCCTTTGTTTCACCCATACAATTAGGATTTTTCATTTTCAACATTTGCTTCTACACTCAGTGCATAACATAACCAGGCTTTGATTTAAGGTCTTTACACACTGGGGGCATTTTTTTTATGTGATCGATTTGCACGTATTTACCATGCAAAAATGCAACATCTTTTTTCCCCTAAAAAGACTTTTCTGAGCTTTTGCACCGTAAATAAAGGCATCAACTAATAACGTTGTGCTATACAGTGAACAACAGGGAGGCTCCATAGACCGAACCAAGACAGCAAACTTTATTACTCTTTTCAACCTTGACAAAAAGGTAGCAAAGAAAGAACCACTCCTTCCATCTTTCAAAATAAAAGCTTGAGACTTACAGTACACTGCTTACAGTACCACAGGCAAATTCACTCAGAACATTTTGCTAAAAAGAAACAATAAAATAGCTTTCAGTAGTTTAGTACTTCAGTAGAAGTTAGTCCTCTGCCTGAGCAAATCTATTTGAATCTTTTATTGAAAAAGTGTTACTGGTATAAATAGTTTTGATTTTCATGTTGTTTATTCATGATGCTGCCCAGTGTATTTAAGACCTTTAATCTGTTCAGTCCAACATATGAAAATCTCAATCATTTTGATGTCAAGAGCTGACATTCAACAAATAAAATATGCATCGTTTTCACTTGACAGAGAATGGGTGCCGTTTGAAAAGTGTGTGACCTTTTTCTTCCTGTCCAGCTTGTCGTGGAGACCCGACACGTCACTGGTGCTCGCATCCACTGTACTCAGCAGCTGAGGGACAAAAACGTCAAATAATATTTGAAGTGTGCTACTGAGAAATTCTCACCAAAATTAATGAATGTATTCACACTGATTGGTACTGATCACGCTGTTTTGCACAGCTGTTGGCAAACAAGATTAAAAAAAAGAAAGATTCTGAAAAAAGGAAGTTTGGTCAAAAACAGCTTACAGCTACATTACAAGAATAAGAGACATTAAAAATAGTATGGAAAGTACATGAAGAGAAAAAAGGAACAGAAAAGGAGAAGGTGGGAGAAAAAGGCTAAATGACATTAATAAACATCTAGAGTCTATGAATGTAGTAGAGACTGCAGGTTAGACGTCATCAACTGAGCTGCAGGCGCACTCATGATTGTTTGTGTCTCAGTAGCAAGCTGATAAATCTGTTTCTGTCTGTCAGTTTGTAGAAGTTTGTAGTTAGCTAGCCCAACTTGTTGCATTAGCTAACCAAGGGTTTCCATTTTATTTTTAGTTTCCTCCACCTTAGTTTAGTATGCTGTTTATCTTCACAATTAAGGATGTTAATAGTCGGGTTAAAAGACGTTTAAAAGCAATAATAATAAAAAGTTGAAAGAAAAAAAAAAAAAGCGAGTCACTTCAAGCAGAAAAGCTGTTCCACCTTAAGAGAGAGTTGTAGCCTCGAAGTATTTATTCACCGACAAATAAACTGTACACAAACAGCTACGTTCAGAAACCCACACACACCGCCGCCACACACAGTCTGTCAGATACTCACTGAAGTTTTGTTACAGCAAACAAAGCCACCGGCAATGCTGGCAGCTGCTAACGTTGCGCAAACAGAGTTTGTCAGACAATTGCTATCGTTAATCGGAGCAGACAAACAACTGACAACCTGCTAAACTAAACTAAATGTGCGGTGCAAACTTTTACTGGGAAAGTGGCTGCATGTCCGCAACCCTACACGCAGCACCGTGGCTGGTAACGCTCCCAGGCTGTGAACTGGAGACAGTGAATGCAGCACTGGTTGCTACAGTAACTCCCCTGACTGAACGGTTGGCTTAGTTGCCTGCTGTGCTGAGCTGTTTTCATCAAAACTGGGTTAAAAAAATATTATGCAATCTGGTTGCTATGGTAATAAATTACGCCTGACTATTAACCACACTCCCACTCTTTGTTTGAGAAAGAGTGTGAACCAAAAAGCAGGAAGCAGCACTGGCTGAAGAGGGGGGCTTTAGCACACAGTGTCATGTATATTAAAGCATCATGTGTCATCAGTAAAGCTCGTCTGTACCTGTCCTGCCGTGTTATAGAGAGATTCTTGCACCGAGGTGAGCTCCAAGCAGACAAACTCCTCCTGACTCAGTTTCTCTTTGGTCAGCTGCAGGTCTCGACTTGTCTCCTCCAGTCTGAAACCGACAGAAAAATCACTCGTTAAAAGTGATTTAAACTCCTTCAGTCTCATTTGAAATGTTGGAAGGATTTTTATATAATCCATCACCTCTGATGCTTCTCATCCAGGTCTACAGTGCACTGCTCCAGTCTGGCTTTACTGTCCACAAACAGCTCAGTCACCTGCAGAGAGGAACAAACTGTGAGTGATGGCTGGTGCAGAAAGAATGGCAGCTACGATAAATACATGATGGATATCATAAAACAGTCAAAATGTCCTTTCTAGTGACAGAAAGTAATGTGTGAGTGCAAACATATGTGAACTGGCAAGCATATTGTCATTTATCGTTGGCACTATCATCTACAAAGTAGAACTGCAAAGACTATAACTATTTTGATAATGAATTAATTGGTTTGAGTATTTTTTTTAAGAACAAAGTAAAGAGTCTGATTCTTAAATGGGAATATTTTCTTGTTTCTTTACTCCTATATGACAGTAAAATGAATGTCTGAGTTGTAGACAAAACAAGACTTTTGAGGACGTCATCTTCGGGTTTTGGGAAACACTGATCGACATTTTTCATAATTTTCTGACCTTTCATAGACCAAACAACTAATTGATTAAATAGAGAAAATAATCAACAGATGAATCAATCAACAATGAAAATAACTGTTAGTTGCAGTGAGGTGTGTCCTATTACATTGATTAGTCACACAATAAATAAATAATAAATGTCTACTCTCAGGTTCAGCTTTGGGTTTTGCCTGTGTAGACTGCATTTATAGTTAAAAAGGTGTAACCAGCATAAAGACCAGAGAGCTGTCTATGGGAGAATAGTTGAGAGAAGATGGAAAATCAATCAGAGCCATTGCACAAACATTGGCCATAGCCAGTACAACCATTTGGAACGTCCTGAAGAAGAAAGAAACCACTGGTGTACTGAGCAACTTATGTCGAACCGGTAGACCAAGGAAAACATCAGCATTGATCACAGGAACATTGTGAAAGCTGTAAAGAAAAACCCTAAAACGACTGTCAGTGACGTCACCAACAACCTCCTGAGGGCAGGAGTAAAGGAATCACAATCCACCGCTCACAGAAGACTTCGGGAACAAAAGTACAGAGGCTAGACCACAAGATGAAAACCACTCATTAGCAATGAGGCCAGATTGGAATCAGCCAAAAAGTACAGAGACGAGGCTCAAAAGTTCTGGGACAAAGTTTTCTGGACTGATGAGACAAAGATGAACCTTAACCAAAGAGATGGAAAGACTGATGTGTGGAGAAAGAAAGGATCTGCTCATGATCTCAAACACACAAGCTCATCTGTGAAACACGGTGGAGGTCATGTCATGGCTTAGTCTTGCATGGCTTCTTCTGGGACGGATCATTGATCTTCACTGATGATGGCAGCAGCAACATGAACTCAGAAGTCCACAAAAACATTTTGTCTGCCAATTTAAAGAGAGATGCAACCAAACTGATCAGTAGATCCTTCATCATGCAGCAAGACGACGACCCAAAACACTGTCAGAACAACCAAGGAGTTCATTAGGGGAAAGAAGAGGAAGGTTTTAGACTGAACAAGTCAATCTCCAGTCTTAAACCCTATTGAGCAGCATTTTACCTGTTAAAGAAGAGACTGAAGGGAGAAACGCCCCAAAACAAACAACTGAAAGAGGCTGAAGTGAAAGCATCACAAAAGAAGAATGTAAGAGTTTAGAGATGTCATTGGGTCGCAGGCTTGATGCAGTTACTACAAATAAAGGATTTGCAACTAAATATTAAGTCTTATTCACTTTAATGTATTTTAAATCTCTCTGTTCCTGTACTTTTGCTCACCTAAAATTTGGTGTTCTGTTACAAACGATGTTATCTCCTAAGTTGTGTAACAGATCTAGATGTAAATACCTGGAAATAGAAGATAAAATACTGATCTCTTGTCTCATATTCATGTTTTGATGTCAAACCCAAATGTTTTCAGTGTACAGCAAAAATAAAGGAATTGGCCTCGCTGTTCCAATAGTTTTGGAGGGGACTCTCTCTCTGTGTGTGTGTGTGTGTGTGTGTGTGTGTGTGTGTTTTCAGCTGTTGTTCAACAGTTAAATATTAAAAAGGTACTGCACTCTTAAAGCTGTTTTTTGAGCTGTAAATTAAATATGACAGTATTGTAATGAAACACATTAATGTTGGTGTTAATATTGACAATTCAATTTCAATCAGAAGCCCGGGGATGTAAAATCAAAAATGATATATACATCACATGTGATATTCAATTTATTGTCATAACTAAAAAAACAGCAAACTTTCATATCTGATGGAACTTGAGAATTTTTGGCACATTTGGTTGAAAAATGACTCAAACGATGAATCGATCATCAAAATAGTTGGTGTTTAGTTGATTAAATTGATTAAAAGGAAATGAATCATTGCAGCACTAGTGTAAATTTTAAGTTCTATGTCAACTTCACACTGTAACAAACTTGAATGGTGGAAGCTGTTTTTACTGGGGCGGCAGTAGCTCAGTCTGTAGGGAGTTGGCTTGGGAACCGGAGGGTCACCGGTTCAAGTCCCGACATGGACCAAAAACTGAGTGTGAACTGGTAGCTGGAGAGATGCCAGTTTACCTCTTGGGCACTGCCGAGGTGCCCCTGAGCAAGGCACCAAACCCCCAACTGCTCGGGGCGCTTGTCAGGAGCAGCCCCATCACTCTGACATCTCTCCATTTACTGCATGTATGTGTGTTTCAGGTCTGCATGTACCATGTATAAGTTAAACAGAGTGTAAATTGAATTTCCCCACTGTGGGACTAAAAAAGGTAGATCTTCTTCTTCTTCTTCTACTAAGTCATAAACTAAGCTACATATGAATTTACTCACAGCTCCATTAACAACCTGCAGGTCTAAAATGTGTCCCAGACTCTCTGGGGAATAAAAACAAACTCCATGTTGACGTACCTTCTTGATCTCCTCCTCCATGGCAGCGATCCTGTCGTTGTACTCAACCGTGTGCTCCTCGTGAGAGCTGATTTGACTCAACATGGTCCTGAAAAAAAAAAAAAGAAAAAAAAGAAAAAAAAAAAGGGGGTCATTTCTGGTACAACAGAACAGAAGACACATGCTGCATCAAGCATCTCTAAATGTACATTGTATTAAAAGTGCTGGTCTGAATAAATACTGTATATCCTATGTCTTATAGCCAAACTTCTTTTTAAATTTTTTTGGACTGTATTATCATTTCCAGAGGGTTCAATAACCGTTTTAATGAATCAATCACTCCTCATAAAATGGCAATTTTGATACTAATTTTTATCTAGTTGCAACTTCATAAATGTGGAGATTTTACTCCCAGTACTTTTCTATCACTGTAAATTGAATACATTTTAGTTTTTGACTGTTGTACAAAACAAAAAACATTGGACAGGGGCGCCTTCGACTCTAAAACAACTTTCTAAAATAAAAGGTTTACGGAGTAATAGATAATGAAAATAAATACATAGCTGCAGCTTTTTAATCTCAAAATCTTAATTTTGGATCTCCAGACAGATTAAATTTCTGTTTTTCTCCCCAAATTAGGCCATAGATACCTTTTAGCCTCAGTCAATTATTTTAATGATGAATCAGATATTACAAAGTTAAAGCATACAACATAATACTGCTGAGGAGTGAAAGCTAGTTGTTTGCTCCATGGCAGCATCAGTGGCCAGCAGCAGAGCTACGCCTCCAAAAACAAAATTATTTATTATTTTGTTTTATTTATTATTCTATTGTCATAATGTCTCTACCAAAATGGCTTGAGTTGAACAATAAAAATATTATAAATATGCTTACTGTTATAACTATTTACTTAGTTATTTATTCAACTTTTTGCCTGGGTGCCTCCCAGAGGAACAAGAAGCGGTGGACATAAATGGAAGTTAGAAAAATCGAACAAACCGATTTTATCAATATCAAACTTTTTTTGTGTCAAGGACCTCCAAAATCAATGTCCAATAGACCACAGACCATGAATGTATAAGATTGTATCCGGTGCTTTTGCACTGCATATTAGTAAATAGCCTACAAAGCCATTAAATTCTGTTTGCCCCCTACTAGCACTGCTAGCTACTGGCTGATTGCCAGTTGTTTGGGAACAGAGACGTTAATACATCCACCACAGTACAGGCTTACAAACAGCCCATGGATGTATTATAATAAAAGTTACTACAGCCCATATATCCCTTATTACAGCCACATACAGCTAGCAGGAAGCTGGCAGAACCAGATATGTTAAATGAGCATGCAGGGCTGTGCAGTCCTGTGGGTCTAATGCACATTTATTTTGCAGAAGAAAATAACTCTTAACTTTTAAGACATTATTATTTAAATGAGGGCTATTTAAGTGTTCATACTGGGACGTTGATTTAGCTCAAAAACATTATCTGCTGATTTACAGACTTCTATTTATACACTCATGGCTATGGTGTTTTCAGTCCAAAATGGCAGCAGCATTACCGCAGTGCCATACACAGGGCTGTTGTCAAAAAAGCACCAGACTTCCATCCCATTGCATTTCTTTGGTGAAAGGATGATGCCAAGAAAAACAAATGAAACTGTGATTTTTATGCAACCTACTCGTAGTTCTCTGCAGACAGATAAACTCCGTTCTTGTCTCGAGTGGCTGCCAGGTCGCGCTTCAGACGCTCAATCTCCTCTGTGTATTCCTGAGTGGACACAAACACAAGTCAGTATTTTTCTTAAAGATCAAGGAATGAAATAAAAGACATTTTCTGACATGCAGCAAGTCGTTTGGATGCATTTACATCCTTTTAAGTGTGATATCAAACTTATCCACCTTAATGAGTGTCCTCTTGGTGAGTTTCTGGTTGACCTCAGGTTTGTTCATGATGTTCTTGGCTCTGCTGGCATACTCCAGAGTGCTCAGAGTCTCCTGCACAGACAGAGAGAATATCACGTTGTCATGAGCATCCACCGAACCAGAGGAGTAAAGTGTACTGGAGCAATGAAAAGTAGAAATGTCCGCAACATTAGCACGTATTCAAAGAGATGACAGAACGTACCTCCAGGTTGCTGGAGGAAGGCGACACAGTGGCGATGATGGAGGTTTTGGTTCGTCCGCCCAGAGAGTCCTGCAGGATTCTGGTCAGCTTAGACTCTCTGTGAGAAGTACACCTCATTTTAATTTATCTTACTAGTAATTACAGCTAGATCCAGATGACATCCATTACATGAGCAACATGTAACAGCAGTACAGCTATGCCAAACTAGATCTGAGGTCATTTACAAACAGTGCCATCATTACATACTGTAATTTGTCCACCGGAGAGGACTGTCAAGTTTAAACTATAATAATATAATAACAGTAAAAAATATCTGCTTACTACACTCCACATTTTATTAGGTAAAACTAGCTGAAAGTAATGCAGCTTAACAATAATAATACAACAGTCCTGCAATAAAATCTTCTTCATGAAGGTTAAGATGAGGTTCAGATGTTATAGAGAGGTGTTGATTCAATTTTATGGTCTTATTGGAGGATGCAGTTTGTGTTTCTGTTGATTTGCGTTAAACTGATAAGCTTCCCTATTATTTTGTCCATCCAATTAATGTCATTGAGGGTAGGATAAATACCTGAAACTTGGATTTTTAGTACAGATCTACACTTCTCTGGTGAAGTACTTCAAAGAGAAGAGCCACAGAGAATACAAGGAAGCTAAAGAAACAAAAACCAAAGTGAAAAATATCTAAATATTTTATTTGATGTTATATTTTATATCTTTATTTTGTCTTTAGAGTCTCATTTTTACTTGCATGTTTTTATTTCTTTTTATACATTTTGTTTGAGCATTGATGGAGGGAGCCTGAGATCTAAGATTTTTACTGTAATGGCGCATTCACAGCCACCAAGCAAACTTTTCGTGCAGCACAATTAAACTAACAACTAAAATTAAACTTGACAAAGTCAATGCAAAAAGGCAAAAGGATGCAAATCCAAACATGGAGGAGGAAGAGGTTGAAATATTTCAACTTGAGCAAAAAATTCACTTGGTGCTGTGTTGCAAAAGCCTATCGGCATTGAGATCTCTTCACTGATGTTAAATCACAGATGGCGGACAAACTTATTGTGACTGTTTGCAGGCAACCAGAGCTACAATAGTACCTCATTCATGCACAGACACCGGATAAAACTCTGTGTATAAATGTACAGTATGTGTATAGCCAGAGTGTCTATGTTATAAACAATAATGCTGCCGTATTTACGCCTAGTACAGCTGGGACAATTCATCTATCTCCCGAATAAATACTATCATGATACATGGGTGTCGCTTCGATATGCATTGAGATTTTTAAGTACTGCGACTTAATATTGTGATTTAATGCAATTTTTGTTACCTTTTTTAACACTAGACCATGGGAAAAAATTGAATTATACACTTCTAGGGACTTTTACTTTGGAAAATATCTGAATTAATACAGTAAGAATGTTTGATATTCAGCACGTATGTAGTCAGAGATGTCCTGAAGCCAAATATATCGGGATCATTGTCAGGAATTATTCATTACATTTTTTTCCAGCAACAAATAAAATCAAATAAAGACATTCCCCTAATAATTTTTTTTTCTTTTAATTTATAAAGGGACATGTTATGTTTATACTACTGGTGAATAAAATCCAAGTGATCTTATTTCCATATACTGTATGTATTTTGTACAGACAGTTCTTTTTGTTAACACCTTATTTTGAAAACTAGCATAGTCACACGTGTATACATCCTCTAACTTTGCCAAGTCTGTCTCAAGCTCTTCACTCAGCTCTGTTCTCATTATACATCCATGTTCAGCTCCATCAGGGCTGTTTGAATGCCGACTGTAAAGCACCCCACAATGTAATTTTTGGACTTGATGTCTCTACCTGTACGGGACGTGAGGCCTTTTCTCCACCAGAGCGGTGATGACTCGGCCCAGTGTCAGCAGAGACTGGTTGATGTTTCCCGCCTCGCGAGCTCGCTTGTCCACCGCACCTGATCGCCCGATGTTTTCACTGCCGGCAAGATCCACCTGGAAAGGGAGGAGAGGGAAATTTAGTATTCTGCAATTTTCTTCTTCATGAATGGAAAATAAAGAGGCTATTTCCAGGAAATGACATTATGTCATTATTATTACCTTATTTCACCCTAATAATAACTGTTAGAGGAATATTATCATACCATCTTTCAGAGGCTGTATCGGGTTCACTTTTAGAGCTAAAGATGTGACGGTACTGGTATCATATGAAACTAGAAAACCAAATGAATCCATTACCAACCACAAAATAACCGAAGTTGGGCTAAATTTTGGCAAAGACAAACTGGGATGCCAACTGTCAAAGGGGTCCCTTGACCTCAAGATACATAAATGAAAATGGATTCTATGGGTACCCACAAGTCTCCCTTTTACACACATGCCCACTTTATAATCATATGCAGCCTGCCAAATTATAATAATTATTATTATTACCAGATTGAGTTTGCCAATCTTCACCAGCTCCTCTCCATCCAGAGTGATCTCCTTCATGTGAATGGTGACCGAGAACACAGAGTGGGAGCGACTACGAAGAGATATGAGAGGGAAATGGTAAAATAATCAGCCAAGGTGGTAAATATTGGTCATAACTGGTTATATAGGAATCATCTGGAAGTGTGCTATATGTTTTACTCTTGGTGAGTACCTGGAGTAGGCGTTCATGAGCGTGGAGGCCGTCCTCCTCTTGGCTGATCCTCTCTCCAGGATTTGATAAACTTCATCTTTGTTGTGAACTGTAACCTCCTCCAGACCCTTCACCACCACGCCACGCTGCAACACAACACGGCCGTCAGAACGGAGCTCAGCACTCACAGAAGATGGAAAAATGTCAACAAAATACATCAACGCGCCCATTTATTCTGCATTTTAATTAATCTGCGCAGGCGGTTATAAACACTGATCTATTAAAAGAATAATTTAACATTTTGGGAAAATGTTTTTATTCATTTTGTTGCAAGGGAAAGCATATAGAACAAATTCAAGAAAATCAAACCATGCATTTTCCAACATGTTTTCCTTTATAAAGGGCAGAAATAATACAACAAGCTCACATGGAGTCAATGAGGTAAGCGCTACACCAGGCTGCAAGGACTGCAGGATACTTTCAAAAGACATACCCCTGAATCATAACAGCTGATATAAGTTACCTTGTTCCGCGGGTCGTCGAAGAGCTGCAGTCGCTCGTTGACGTCATCGCTGGGGCTGAGCAGGTCGAACAACTCTTCATTGTAGATCTCCAGCAGGGAGACTTTGACGGAAAACTCAGTGCCGTTCTCAGAGAGCTTCTCAAAGATCTGGTGCAGTGTTCTGGGGATGATGCCGGCTAAAGGGTCCTAAAAACCCAAACAGTTAATCAGCTTGGTGTCTGCTCTATATGGCTCCGTCTCTATAGATTTGATTAAGCAAACAAGTAGCAGAAATACAAGTGTTTTATGGCTCCTCTTCCCCCATTACCTCCTCCCAGGTGAACTGCTCATCTGGACTCCTTTCTCCCTCCATGGTGAACGTCTTCCCTGTTCCAGTCTGACCATAGCTGAACAACACAGCGACATGTTTTTAACTTATGTCCATAAAAAAAAAACATAATGCAAATAAACCAGTTCACGGCAGAAATGAATTGATATTAATTTACTGAAGAATTAAAATTATGTCTGTCAAAGTTCATGAGATAATTCATTTATGTAAATCCATTTAAACACAACTTGTGGTTTTTAAGATTGCGTCGGGCTCTATTGGTACCCACAAGTCTCCCCTTTACAGACATGCCCACTTTATGATAATCACATGCAGTTTGGGGCAAGTCATAGTCAAGTCAGCACACTGACACACTGACAGCTGTTGTTGCCAGTTTGGCTACAGTTTGTCATGTTATGATTTGAGCATATTTTTTATGCTAAATGCAGTAACTGTGAGGGTTTCTGGACAATATTTGTCATTGTTTTGTGTTGTTACGGTAATTGATTTCCAATAATAAATATATTTGCATAACACTAAATATTTGCCCACTTCCATGTTGATAAGAGTATTAACTACTTGACAAATACATTTTGAACAGAGAAAAAGGTGTGATTAATTTGTGATTAAATATTTTAATTGATGGACAGCCCTAATTAATATCATTCTGAGTAACAGATCACTCACGCAAAAACAGTGCAGTTGTATCCCATGATGACTTCATCCAGAATGGGGCAGACAACACTCCTGTATACATCGATCTGTTTTGCAGCTGGACCAAATACCTGAGGAAGAAATTATTATATTTAAGAAATGAAAAAGGTAACAGAGGGAATTAACTTCCAGTAGACCTCTGATATAAGTTCCTTAACATTAATCATCTGGAGTGACAGATGGGCCAGGCAGTCAATGGATTTATGTCCCGAACTACAGGAGATCATGGAGTGTATACTGTATAAGAAGTGGACGTAGTCACCATGATATTACCTGTTGGTTTTTGGACCGTCGTTTTGAAGCCTTATGTTCGACATATTTGCCGTCGCCATCTTGGTATTTTGCAACCAGAAGTTACACGAGAGGGTGGAGCTAAGTACAACCAAATGCTGAATAAGACATTTTAAGGCGACCAAAAACGTTAAAATTAACTTTCATGAACTGAAAACACATAACGCCGAGGCCCTAAAGCATCCCCTGCTTTATGATCTATTTGACTCTAAATGTGACCATAACTTACTAAATGAACATCGTGCTGTATTGAAGAAGACTTGAAACTAACAACTGAGACCATAAACTCATGTTTACAATGTTTATTGAGGTAATAAATCACGTGAAATGTAGGCTCATTTTCTCATAGACTTCTATACAATCAGACTTCTTTTGGCAACCAGAGGAGTCGCCCCCTGCTGGCTATTAGAAACAATGCAAGTTTAAGGCACTTCAGGACTGGCTTCACTTTTCAGATCAAGAGATAACCCACTGGTCCTGATAAAGTTTTTCTATTTACCTATATGTTGATGAAATATATATAATTTTTCAGTCATGGTCCTGACATACAGTCTGCAGAAGTTTCATTTTGAAATTTAACATCAGGTCGAGGTGGACAAAGCACAGTGGTGTCCAGTGAAGAAAGGATCGCTTCATTTCAGCCGATACAGATCCATGGAAATATGCCCTGATACTGATCATTAGGAGCAGCCCTGAACGTCTTTAGGATACTCCACGGGAGCGAAAAAAGTGTCTGCATCCACTCACCATGTCAAACGTGTAGGTCTTTCGTGACGCCTTGTCGTTGATCCCTCCCGTCTTCACGATCACTTCCTTCCTGCTGGGATCGCAGTCCATGACCCCGTAGGACGACTTGCGCTCCATCGTGTTAAAAGGTCTGAAAATAGCAGAGACAGATGTGATTTCTCTGCATAACATCATCTGCAGATCAGTGAATTTAAAATCAGCCTTTGTTTTATTTTCACCAACTCATCATGACCACAGCTATGAATGGGGTTTAATGATTTGTGATTAACTTACCACAGCTATAAACAACAACGTACTGCATAAGTTATGTAGGAAGGCTGGGACAAACAAGTGACAAAGAAAACACCCTGTTCATTCTGGGAGACTTTAAAAGTTGCAGACCGGATGGTGCTCTGCCATCTTTCAAGCAATGTGTGAATGTCAGCCAGCCACCTCTGGGCTCTGTGGATTACAACATTGTCTTCCAGCTTCCTCAATACAAATAAGCACTGAAACATAAGCAAGCGGCAACCTCTGGTGCTGGAAAATTAAGCCAAAAACTGCAATTCTTTGAATGGCCACTTGAGGCTAGCTCCAAAAGCGAGTCAATTCCCACAGACCCCAGACGACATCAGGAAAGCCAAACTCAGACATAAGGCCAAACTTGAACAAAAATTCAGCAATATGAACACCAAACGAGGTGAGGACACTTACAGGGTACCCTTATAATCCTCATCCGCTGGGTGAAAATCCATGAACACACTACCAACATCCACAAACGCTGTCAACAGAGACTCCCAACAATCCAGAAACTCAAGGCACTCTCAGTCACAACCCACTGCCTCTCCTCCTGTACAGGAGCATCATAGACCCCATCCTCCACATGCTACTTCTTCACCATTCCCACTGTCACCAACAGGAACACACTCCTCAGTATCGCACAACATGCCTCTAAAAATCCCTACTCCCAACCTCCCAGCTCTGATTGACCTGCCATCACACGCAGAGCACTCAGCACCCAGCCACCCCCTGAACTCATGCATGACTCCACTCCCACCCAGCTAGATCTCTGATCTGTTTAAAAAAAAAAAAAAAAAAAAAAAAAAACTGCAGCAATGTGTTTCTGTGGCTATGTTTTTGTGACCGCAGTTCATTAATTGTTCTTATGTGTGTACAGGCTGTGGAAACACATTTCCTCTGACAGAGAACAGTAAATTACCTATCTCTTCATAAACATTTAAAACATACTGGAAATTACTGCCATACTGTTCACTTGTATTGCATTTTAACATAAAAAATAATCACAATCATAATCATAAATATTAGTATTGTAAGGAACTTGTAACACCTAAAATAAAATACAAAAGAACAAAAATGTATCATTCATTATGAGACAGGCTTGTGTGTAGATAAAACAGCCCCAAACTCATATACATAATATTACTACTACTACTACTTCTTAATTTAGCAGGTCATTCATATGTCCTTCTGCTGCAAGAATCCTGCAACAAATACCAGTTTATAAGGGGAAAATAAAAACACACTTTATTCTTTCCTAAAGAATAGAATAATGAAGCTACAGTTTATATCCCATGTATTATCATCACACTAAAGTCACAGAGTCACAGTCATTTCAGAAAAACTGTAAGGCTGTTTAACAACTCCTACAATTCCTCTAAGTATTCCCACAATCCACCAAGATTTATAATCTGTGAGAAAAAATATTTTGATAAGACTTTTAACCTGCCTCTTATTTCCAAATTCAAACAAAGATGGTAACCATAAATGGCACATGTCCTTGCTCAATTTGTATGGCATGAACCAGAATGGAAAGGATTATCAGATATAGTTCTCAATAGTAATGTTAGAGCTGCACCACGGGAAACTAATTAAATCTTTTTTTTTTTTTTCAATTGGTGCAGCAGACAAAATATGTTTTGATCCATATGGGATTCATGAAATAACTTAAAAACCAGCAAGAAGAGGTGTCAAACAACTTATTGTGTCTTTTAAAAGATTGTCTGGGACTTATTTTAAGTTTATTTCTGAGTCATTAACTCTAGCACATGACAGACAAAAAAGGGGGCTCGGAATAATGTTGCCCCACTATCATATGCTACTGTAGCGCCATCATTCTACCATGGAAAAGCAATTTATCTTACTTTAAGTCAGTTCAATGGATGAATTGAACACCTAAGGCTGTAAATTAAAAGTGAGCCTCAAAACATTTATCATCGGTCACGTGAAAGCAAAATTTAAAAGTTTTAGATCCTCTTAAGTTAACAACCACTGACAAAATGTTCAAATGTTCACCAGTAACACAATGGAGATAAATATAAATAAAAGTTGGTTTTCTGCAGTAACCAAGTACTGTACTTAAAATGTCGAGGTACTTAAGTATTTACATTTCATATTACTTCCCTACATTTGTTACTAGACAAAGCTAGTACTTTTCACTACCATTACATGTATTTAATAGTGTCAGTTACTTCAGTAGATTTGGATTATTAATACAAAATATAAACTAATAAAGTATGAAATTATTATTGGTTGAGCTACCCAGCAGCAGAATATAAAAGTAGTTACATGAACTCATGCAATGTGTCGAGAACCCAATGATGCATCAATAATTATAATATATTATTTTGAAATTCTGCATAAGTACGTCCATATATTTTGATACTGATACTTTGAACTTTTACTTGAGTAACGTTAATATTTTGAATGCAGGACCTTTATTATACTTTCTGCACTGTATTATTGCCACTTTTACCTCAGTAAAAACGTCTGAATATTTCTTCCATACCTGCATCTGACAACGACCTGGATGTTTCTCCCCTTCTCCTCCCGTTTCATTCCGCTCAGGTTGTGTGAAGCCATGGCTGCAGAGAGATGTTCTCCGCTAAAAATAGTCTGAAAGTACAATTGCACACTTTCTATTAGCACATAAATAAACCGACAACAGAGATGGTATTAAATAACCAGAAGCGATGTGCCGTTTCGCAGCTAATAACAAATAACACAGTCGGTGGTTGGACACCATTTAAAGACACGAGAGAAATGCTGTTAGCTAACGACAAGTGGTAATTAGCAAGTTAGATGTTAGTTAGCGTTAACTTAAATTTAACCTGATGTTACTCCACTCACCGAATGACGGCGTATACGTATCGTCCTCCTCTCCCTTTCCGAATAATCCGCTTATTATTTCCACCAGTAATATGATTTGTAAATTATGTATTTGGCGTTTTTTGCCTCCTCTGACAACACAGCGTTCGTCCACAGACAGCTTCTCTGGCGCTCTAAAACCTCTGGTAAGAAACAGTTCAAACAGTACTTTTAAATTTCGCTGAACCAATAAACGGAGAGTAACGGTCAAACAAACGCCGCCATTGGTCAGAAGGCTTCGGCGCGGAGCATCACGGGAGGTTAGTGTCGTATTTTTTTTTTTTTTTTATAAACTTTATTTTTTATACACGGGTTAACAATACATATCAAGGAAATAAAAGGATAAATAAAAACAAATATAAAAATAAAATAAAACAAAATAAAAAGTAACATAAAACACAAAACATGCCAGGGGTTAATATACAATAGTAACTTAAAATGGGAGCACAAACACAGTTTTACTGGGGTAGGAGGGCTACATGGAGAAAAAATACATAAATCTGAGCTTTCAAGAATAAAGTAATAATATTACATGAGTACAGTCGTAGGTGTACTCGTACTATTATGAAAATAATGTCATAAGTTTCAGAGAATAAACATTATACATTATAGAGCAGTGTAAAAACCAAAGTTATACTTTGGTTTAGGTTTCACAAGTAACCAGATACTTCATCTTTTGGCACATCAGTACCATATTATCTTCAGTATCAGGACGTTGAAAAGATAAGAAAGCTTTTATTCTCTTTATATTAATTTTTTTCTCGTAATATTATGACTTTATTCTTGAAATCTGATTTTTTCCCTCAATGTGGCCCTCATACTCGTAGATATTGTCTTAATATACAGTATAGTTCCATTTCATGTTCTTAAAAGCATTAAAGTGAGGTTTAACTCTTGATAATTTGCCTTTATGAATGTAAAACTTTGCGACAATGACTATGATTCATTAGAAATTATTCTCTCATATATTCTTTTGAATCAGAGATCACAGATGATGTTTTCTGAGATAAATTGCCACAGTTTACGGGCACGTGTACAGAACAGATGGGACAATAGTTTCAGCATGCAAATCTCTCAGGGAACAGCTTAAATCAATATCCTTTTTGAATTTAACAAAAGGACCTAACTGGGTAACATAGTATAGATACCAGAAATGTCCACTAGGTGGCGACATTATAATGAGCACCCTTGTTAGGGTTAGTGGTGTTTTTTTTACAGTGTTAGTGGTGTCCCACTAACACTGTAAAAAAAAAAGCCACCACAAGTAGGCTTAAAGTCCCACATTGTACAAAGCATGTAACTAAAATCAGGAAAATGTATTCAAACAATTAAAAATGTCCCCTGTGACTGTTATACTATATCATATGAGTTGATTGTTAACAATAATGCATTAATGTAAAAGCAACTGTTTGAACTATTAACTAATGATTATTTTCATTATCGATTAATCTGCTGATTATTTTCTACCTTAATTGATTGTTTGGTTTAAAAAAAATTGTGAAAATAGTGAGAGATTTCATCACGATTACCCAGAGCCCAAAATGACACTTTCACAGTCTTGACAATGTTTTGTCCATAGAAATATGACCTTTAGGGAAATAGTCCAGCTGCGGTATCGAGGTTACCAGAAAATTAACAAAAAATAATTAACAAAAACAAAAATTAACACCAGCATGACAGGAACCACCTAAAAAGACAGAAATCATGTTTGGGAAAAATTTATTTGACATCTGCTTTGACTTTTTAGTTTGTCCCATTTGCTCACATGGAGGGGGCGGGACTTATGACCTATACTGCAGCCAGCCACCAGGGGGCGATCCAGATGTTTCGCTTCACTTTAGTGAGCTGTCACATTTTCCATCATTATATATCGTCTATAATTCACCAGTAAACCTTTTTTTTTTTTTTTTTCAAAAGAGTCAGGACACAGAGTAGAAGTCACAGATTGTTTATTTTTCTTTAATAACTTTACAACAGGGTACAAATCGGGTCCACTCCTCTGAAGGCTTTGTGAAAGTTTACTGTAAAACAGCTGAAGTCAGTTTTTTTCTGGGGTGTGAATAACCGAGGTTTCCCAATCTACATTCAGAGCTCACACAAATAATCATTTGATAGGACATTTACTAAAGAATGGTGCAGGGATGAGGTCTAAAACTCAGAAGGGAGTTAGCATTTTAGCACTTCTGGTTCCCTCGTCTGGAAGTTAATGGGTTTTTACTTAGATGCCTGAGATAAGGCCTGTGACTAACGCAAGCTTAAGAGATTGTAACATTTTGTTCTATGACATAAAATACGTCAGTAAATATTACACTTCTGAATTTTGAAGCTTTTACATGTCTTAAAAAAGGCAACTTGTTGCTAACAAGTTGCTAAATGAGACTACAAGATGTCATCACGCCGAACACTAGTCCACCTTTAGCTTACTGCAGTAGGAGTTTTAGAGCCTATCGTAAGCTTTTTACTTCTGACGACTGCATTCACACTCCAAAAATCATAAAAGCTGTGCTCCTTTGTGAAGATTATCTTGCTGAACAAAACGTATAAGTATCATAAATGCGCATTTGCCACAATGTCTATTTTCTGAAATAATCCATAACCAATTAAATAATCCAATTGGCTTGTTTTCGAGGGAGCCAGGGCGATGCTAACTTCCTGGTTGGCCTACAAAACTATGTCATCCCTGCAGCAGTCGATTATATAATGATATAATCACACTTACTCAAAGAATGAGGGTTAATTTAAAAAGTTGGACATGTGTCATGATAATTCAATGGCTGTTAAAAAAAAAACAGTGAAGACTGGTGAAGTTCTAACTATCTTTGGCCTCAGTAATGGTGATTTGTGGGACTTTAAATGTTATTATGAACATAACGTAACTGTTTCCTCCCTCATCATTTGGTTGGTGGATAATTAGAGTTTGATGATGATGTTGTTCATTTGTCAAAAGACAGAAATAATCTTAGAATAGCAGAAAACTATCCGAAGCTGTGAAGGTTGAGGGAAACCTCGGCGTCTGGGAGGAGAGCCACAGACAAGTAACAGTACAGATAACAGCCAGCAGAAGCTGCTGACATCAGCAGTAACTGTGTGTGTCAGTGTGTGTCTGTGCATTAAAAATAAACTTTACTTTTTTATAATACATAATAAAACGTAAAAAGAAACACTTAAAATTAAATTAATAATACACAAAATTCAAATCCTTTCACTCCAAATCACAAATATGCTGGTTTCATGAGAATTGTCGATGCTTTTAACACTGCTTCGGTTTTATTTGCTGGAAAACAAAGTCCTGAAAATAACCATAAATCTGCCACTGCACCAAAATAATCTTACTGATAATATCCAAAATTTGTTAATTAATTTTATAATGAGTTTACTTGGTTTAAAGAAATCCAATCTAATGAAAATGTGGCAATAGCTTGAAACCAAAACCTTGGAAACGCTGCTACATTTGTTAAGATGGCTGTCTCTTGTCGAGCATCTGTGTGTGTTTGATGTGGAGAAATTTGGCCCAGTTGGCAGCTTGGTGATACTAACATTTATAATACACACACATACTCACACATTCATGCACAGACAGGAAAACAGAGAGTAGCACAGGCTCACATCCAAACATCCAGGTTGTAAACAAAAGCTCTTTTTTTTTTTTTTTTTTTTTTTTATCAAAGAGAGGAGTATAAAACTGCACCGCCACAGTGCGTTGTTGAAAAGCTCTATGGAGTGACTACTGCATTAGAAAAAGCAACAACAATGCAAACATAAAATGTGGGATAAAAAAGTTAAAAGGATTATATTACAAAGCCTTTTGGAGTCCTGAGTTTATCAAACATAAACAAAACAGACACAAAGGCCAGAGTCCATATGTCATAGAAATACAATAAAGGATTAAAAACAGTTTTCCTGCTCGTAGTCCAGTCCCCAGACTTCCAGCAAAACACGTCAAATAATCGACTGAGAAATATATTTTCAACACATCCATTACTCGTTTGGGACGACACATTATGCAGCATACAGTATATAGAGCAGCATCTTCTTGTCAAGCGTAAAACTTTTAAAGATCATAGTTTGTGGTGTGTGATAAAAATGAAAATACACACGCTTGAAATAAAACCTAAAATGTTTTTTTCTGTGATGCTCCAAGTTAACACCAATGTGCATCATCCCTAACCGGACATAGATGTGAGGAAAATGACTGTCAGGAGTGCAGGATGATGGCAGGTCAGTTAAAGAGGGTTTCAGTTCCCATTTAAGACACACTCTTCCCCAAATTCCATCATTTTCAGACATTTATGGAGGTTTAAACTGTCGTGGGCTGACATCATGTCCTTAAAGGGATAGTTCGAGTGTTCTGAAGTGGGGTTATAAAGTATGAGGTACTTATCCATAGTCAGTGTATTACTTACAGCGGATGACGTCAGCACACCCCCAGTTTGGAGAAACAGACAAGAGTTACAACACAGAAGCAAAGCCACGTACTGCTGTGGACAGGGACGGCAGCAAAACATGTTTTAGCCACCTAAAAAAATAAAGTCAGTTTAAGTATACGCTATATTTCCTTCCCGTTACATACAGTATATAGTCTATGTTTCTGACAGGGAAGCTGCTATCTATACTCCTGCCAAAGCAACCAGACTCCACTGAAAATAACAGTAATTTTACCTGACAGAACAAAGGAGTCGCTGGTTTACCGCTGCCTCGATTGGCTAGTTTGTTTGTGTGATTGTGACTTTGGTTAGTTCGGATTCATCAAAGTCACGCAAACATAAGCAGTCCAACCAATCGAGGCAGCAGTGGACCAGCAACCTTCCTCCGCGAGGTAAAATTACACTTTTTTTCCAAACACGTTCTCATACCAACTCATCATATATTGAGGCTCGTCAGACCTTTCGCCGTCACTCTTCGGTCACAGTAAACACAATTAATGTTGTGAATTAAACAAAATCACTTGATAGGATTCAGCACCAAAACTACAAACTACTGTTTGTGAAGTGAAAGTGAAACTTGACATTTGGGATGAAAACCTTGTGTTTGTTGGACCCATCCACCACCCCCTCCCTCTCACCCTGTGCGTCTCTTTTGCTCTTTAAACTATGTCACAGCAGCACTTTCCCTGAGCGTTTAATATTGACACGATTGAGTTTACATTGTCGTTAACAGAAAGCTTAGCGCGTCTCATACGGGCGCTAAAGGGTGCCTTGTGCGTCGGTATTGAATGCAAATGGCCGTGACAAAGCGAAAATATCTGACGCCCTGGGAATGAGAATGGGTTGTTACTTCAATGGAGTCTCGTGGCTTTGGCAAGAGCATAGATGGATATGACTTCAGGAAAAGGGCAGTGTCACAGCAAGGCAAAGCAGTGAAAATATTATAAATAGAGTACACTTGACTGATATCGATTTTTTAGGTGGCTAAAATACGTTTTGCTGCTGTCCCCCGTAGACAGCAGTACATTGCTTTCGTTGACCTAACCTTGCACAGCAGCTGGATTCTCACAGTGTCACAGGATCACGCGAGAATTGCAGTATCAAGTGTCGCACAAAAATCAATCTTGTCAGGCTTCAAGTAATGTGTTTGCGTAGGGCTCGTGAGACAACGGCCGAATCGGCGTCCTGTGAGGAGCTACTTCAGCTATGGGCTTAGGTGTGTGTGTGTGACCCAGTGGGACCATAGTACAAGGCGTCACAGAGGCGCTGTTTAGACCTGGCATTAACAGGCATCCTGAGCTTTAAGTATGTCTGTTCACACATGGCATTAGAGTGCGTCTCTCTATGTGTCCTGAGCGGTGACTTGTGATCTGATCTCACTTGGCTCTATATGCAAATAAACACGTAGTAAACACATAATACATAGAGCTAATACAGCAGATGTTGGGAGGTAATATTACACAAATGTCAGCGGTACTATCCTACATATTTGAATTTGGGTCATTTTATTAACATTTTTTTAAACATCAAAATGTAAGGTTATTGTACTGGTAAATAAGATATATTTAAATAAAATACAGAGGCCGACACATCCGCCTGTCTACTCACATGAGCAGCACAGAGAGCCGTGGATCCCAGAGGCACATCTGTTGAGTAGGTGGTCCTTCACGTGGCTCATGACACATTCACATTCACACTGAGGCCATATGTGGCCCAGACCACCTCTGAACGTGGTCTGAGCATTCAGATCTCTAGGCATCCTCAATACGTCTTGAGTGAGATCACACCTGTACTTAGAGCTGTCCACTTGTGATCTGATCACTCAGGATGCCTGTTAATACCAGGTCTGAACAGGGCCAGAGAGCCGACTGTTGGTTCTAAACAATAATGGCAGCTCCTAAAGAGGTTAGCGTAGATGCTGCAATAGCATCACTTTTATCAGAACTGGAGAGTAATTCCTCATTGAAAGAAGAGCAAAAAACGCCACTGAGGGCAATGTTTTCACGCTTTGCTTACATTAGTTTGATTGACAGATGGGTCATCCAATCACCTGCCAAGTATTTGTATTTGAGAGGGCCTGCCCTTTTCCAAACAGTTTCCAAAGACAGCTTCTCAGATGGTTGTATGTACAAACTATCTGATGGGTCACTTTAGTGTGAACCATCTACTGTGGGTAATACTGACTATGGATAAGTTCCCAATACAACTCGTCAAAACACCCAAACTATCCCTTTAATGTAAACTTGAATTACTCTGATAAAACATGTTACTTACAAAGATGAACATGCTGACTGGGAGCAGTCCAGTACAACCATGTTGGCCACTGGGACACTTGTGGGTTAGGTACCTTGCTCAAAGGCACCTTGGCAGTTGCTACTGAGAAATAATTCACTCTCTTTAACTCCAGAACTTATACTTCGAACAGAAAATCATCTCTACTTTTCTCTAATTTAAACATTATTGGTGAAGAAGTAATTATAGTTATTATATTACAGGCTGATACATTTAAAATATCTGCTTCATTGGGGTAAAATTTCTCAAATTATGTCTGATTATCTCATGATGGGTGGGAACTGCTACAGATACCTGACAACTGCTGATACAAATTTTACCTAAAAACAACAAGAACAAAGAAAGGGACTTGCGAAGCAAAAATTACCTGGAACTGAACCCATCCACTGCGTGTTGGTTCTGGATCAGTTTATTTTGAGGAAAGTGAGGCTGATTGTAGTTGTATCCAGCTTGCTGTGAGAGAAAAATAACACAAAGGTTGAGGTCCAGATGCAAACACAGCATGTTGAGGCAAAGTGTATCAAGTCCAAACTCCACCGGCTGCTTTCAATATTTTACCAGCCAAATACAAGGACATCTTAATGACCAGCCACAGATCACATCATACCAGTGCTTGTCTAGTGGGAATTTAAAACTATAATGACGAAATCTGTTTCTCTTTAGACGGCGGAGTGTGGATGTGGGCCAAAATGCAACCACCCTGGCTGAGTGTTAAGACCAATACTGTAGAGCTTTGCTGTCCACTACCTTGTCTAAAAAAGCTTGCATGGATATTAAATATGAAAAGACCTCTTTAAGCATGCTCACTAAATGGCAAAAAAAAATTGAAAGTTTGTGCTGTATGTTCTGAATTGGTTTGGTGCACTATTTGCTAGGGCTGTCCTGGATACCATTTTTGGGCTTCGATGAGGAATATTCAAAAGTATTTGAAGCTTTGCAGTGCTGACCTGTTCTTCTATGTCTGTCTCCATCGCCCTTGTTTCAGTGCCACTGATGCACTACTTTACGTACTCACACTTCTACACACAGCAATATCCCTCTGAGAATAACTAATAACAATTCATGTTGAATATGAATAACTAATTATGTTGTGGGATTATTATTTCCTGGGCTATTTGGGGATTTAGACGTTATTATATCTATTAGGGCTGTCAATCGATTAAAATATTTAATTGTGATTAATTGCATCTTGCATCATGATGCATCATGATTTACCACGATTAATCACAAATTAATCACAATTTTTTTATCTGTTCAAAATGTACTTTTTAAAGTTAGATTTGTCAAGTGTTTAATACTATTATCAACATGGGAGTGGACGAATATGCCTGATTTATGCAAATGTGTGTGTATGTATTATTGTAAATCAATTAACAACACAAAACATTGACAAATATTGTCCAGAAACCCTCACAAGTACTGCATTTAGCATAAGAAATATGCTCAAATTATAACATGGCAAACTGCAGCCCAACAGGCAACAACTGTCAGTGTGTCAGTGTGTTGACTTGACTATGACTTGCCCCTAACTGCATGTGATTATCAAAAAGTGGGCATGTCTGTAAAAGGGAGACTGGTGGGTACCCATAAAACCCATTTACATTCACATATCTGGAGGTCAGAGGTCAAGGGACCCCTTTGAAAATGGCCATGCCAGTCTTTCCACGCCAAAATTTAGTGTAAATTTGGAGCGTTATTTAGCCTCCTTTGCGACAAGCCGGTATGACATGGTTGGGACCAATGGATTGCTCAGGTTGTCTAGTTTTATATGATGCCAGTATGAACCCGCTACAACCTTTAAAAGATTGACTGTGTTAATGCATTTACGAAATTAGTGGCATTAAAACAATTAAATAAAACCAAAGCATTCAAATACTGATTTGGAGGTTGATTACTAAGTCAATGCTCGAAGCTTCGAAGCATTCAGATCAGCCCAAGTATGTACCACTCTGGAACTCCCAGTGGCACTAAAACAGCATGAAGAGATAAAACTATCAGGCATTTCAAAAGGAAAAACGTCTGAAATAACAATCATTACATATATTTTTTTATCCTTTCAATTATTGGGTGACCCCTATGGGTGCTAGTACACTCCACCAGTGCTTGTTGGATGGTCAAATAGTTTTGGAAATGCCTGAAGGTCGAGAATTACTCAAATCAAATTGGGTTGTTAAAGATCAGTCCTTAAAAACTGACCCAAACTACAGCTGCAATGATTAATTGATTAGTTGTCAACTATCAAATTAATTGCCAGCTATTTTGATAATTGACTAACCGATTTGAGTCATTTTTTATAGGGAAAAAAAAAAATTCTTTGATTCCAGCTTCTTAAATGTGAATATTTTCAGGTTTCTTTACTCCTCTTTGAAAGTAAACTGAATATCTTTCAGTTGTGGACAAAACAAGAAATTTGAGGACGTCATCGTGGGCTTTCGGAAACACTAAACAACATTACACAGACTAAACAACTTCTCAATTAATCGAGAAAACAACTGACAGATTAATAGACAGTGAAAATCGTTGGTTGCAAACCCAAAGCCACGCTTCTTTTTCAGCATCCCCTCTCTTTTCCACTATTTTCCACTACAACAAGGTTGGAATTAGCACCATCTACCTACTAACTGCTTGTAAAGTCTGGATGTGGCTGTTTCATTGTGAAAAACTTTGATGGCTAAACAACCAACGTTGCTTCTTCTCTGTGCTGTAAGTTGGCTGGTAAAATAATGAAAGAGATTTGAGGGAAATAGTTTGGATTTTGGGTGGGATATTGGAATCCATCAGCAGTGTTCGGAGGGATGATCCTGCCTTCGTCAGCAGCAAGAGCTCCTTCCCCTGGTCTGGTTCATTGCAGAGATTTGACTGACATTCTCACCCAGAGCAGGTAGCAGTTCAGTGCCTTGCTCGAGGGCAGTGTGAAAGGACTTTTGGCTGTAGCTGGACTCCGCTGCAGGTATTCTGTTACCTGCCAGTCTCTGTAACCACAAGACCAGTCTCCCAGCAGACCTTGCAGCCTCTACCGGCGGGGCTGGTGGCGGGAATGACGAGGCAAGGAAGAGGGGCTGGAGGAGGACGAGGGTGAGCAGGGTGACATGGATGCCAGAGAGGCTGTGGCGGCAGCGTCCTCGGCCTCCTCCAGCTCTCCTCCTCCGTGGAGCTCCTGGCTGACGCTGGACTGTAAGGCAGCCGGGGTCAGCCACTCTTTGGGCAGGCAGCTCTGGAGGAATGGCACGCAGGAGCTGAAGTACGCCAGCCGGTTGACCCAGCGAGGGATCTCCCTGCCACACAGGATCTGAGGAGAGTAGACAGGGTTTATCAGAGACAAGACAAAGAAAATTACAGAGATTCATGTTTAACCCGACTCATCCTGCTAAATGGAACATCAGTATAGAGAACCTATATGCCCTGGTGTTCTGGTGGACACCATGGGACATTACTTTGGAAAAGATATGTGCAGTAGTCAATGGCAAGAGACAGTTATTTTTTTGATCCTGTTTAAATTGTCCTATGACTCACACATATGATGTTTGTCAATTTAAAACATAATTTTGCAAGTCAAGAAAGTCTCAGACTGTGGAAAGTCGCTTAGTGACATCTCACTTGGGTCTGACCGTTCTTTCTTTCCCTGCTAAAAATAAAAAAAAAAAAAACAGGAGTCACTGGATATAGGTGAGCTAGCTAGTTGGCTAGTGTTGATGACGTATATTGTCCAAGACAAGAGACATAGTTCACTGAGCAGATTCACACAAAACTAAAAGATACTACGACAAACCTACAACACAACTGAGACCTTCTGGACTTGAAAATAATCTTTTCAATGACAAACATATGTGCGGTTCATGGTGCAATTAAAACCAGATTAAAAAAAATTCTTTCCGCTGACTACTGTTCAATTTTTTTCTGAAATAAGGTCCCATGGGCTCCATCAAAAGGGGCGGGACTTAGGCTCTCTAACACATTCAAATGATTCATTCAAATGGAAACAAATGTATTGCAATGACATGGATGAACAATCATCTATCTTCCCCTCCATGTGGTTCATCCCTCATACATGGACTGTGAAAAAATCAGTTTGAATTATATAAGAAATTTCAGTGACCATTCGACATTTTGTAAACCACTTATCATTGATAACAGCCGAGCACCTGAGGTTGAGTACGAATTTTAGATGCAATATTTCTGTGGGGACGAAAGCTATTTCCAACAGCTAGTAGGGCGATGTTAAGTGGAAAAATAAATATATAAATAAATAAAAAATTATGGAGCCAGAGGAGGGGGGTCATATTCAGAGAAAAAAATCTGAATTTCCTAAATTAAAGTTGCACATATATATATATATATACATATATATATATATATATACATATACATATATATATATATATATATATATATATATATATATATATATATATATACATATATATATATATATATATATATATATATATATATATATATATATATATATATATATATATATATATATATACACACACACACACACATACATACATATATATGTATATATATATATATGCATATATATGTATATATGTATACGGATATATGATATATATAAAAACATATAACGAGTGAAATAAAATAGTGAAAAAAACAACAATTTTCTGAAAATTTTCTCATGAATTTGTGACTTTAAGAACATTTTTTTGTTGCAAATGTACAGCTTAACAATCACAGAGATTATTCAATTTCTTTTCTCGTAAATTTACCACTTTGCCATTTTTTTAATTCTTTTTTTTTTTTGTTTTCACTGCTATTTTGGTTTTGTTAAGAATTAAGGGTAGGCACAATAAACTCACTTTCTTGGTTAAAATATTATGTTAGATTTTGTTTTAACTGTGTTTATATTTTTTTGATACAATTATTTTGGATTATTTACCCACTTTCATCACAACTGTGTGGTCAAATTGATGTATTGTGAATAAATGACCAGAAAAAAAATACATAAAACTAAACTAAACTTTAATCTCAGAGAATATTCAAGTTTTTTTTCTCTTTGGCTCCATTTTCTTAAACCTACAATGGCCTTAATACAATCTGTAAATATTAGAACTTGGTACCTTTTTTATATGTACAGTATATATAATTTATTCTATTTTGTATATTGTTTGTATTTATGTTTTAGGTACATTTTATAAAATAAAATACACACAAAACTAATTTATTTACTCCTCTTTTACTGTATATTATTATCAGAATTTTTCTCACACTGACAATATTGGTTTCAACAAAGGTAATGTTAAAAAAAACTACTGGAGTCCACAACTACTGGAGTCCACAAGTGTATAAAAAAATACAAACACTATGCCAAACTTGAAGAGCGTAAGAACAGCGATAAAAGTGATGTATTGTAGAGGGAATCTGTTTCTAGTAACAGTTGATTCTTCTGAATAAACTGCAATAAAGTTATAGCTTCGAATGTGATAGAAATCTAAATATTGATGAGTGTGCTTCTCCATTTCAGTGTGATGTTCTTTGTGCTTTGCTCTCTAAAAAAAGGTCCTCTTGATCTACACATTTTACTCTTCATTTGTAAATGTTTTGCAGGTCAGAAGACATCTGAGGGGCTAATCTGAATCTGTCCACATACAGCTGAACTTGCTGTGGAATAAATCTGAAACAATGAATGCATAACTGGGAAATACATCCTGTCATTTTCTTGTGATGTGACAAGTGAAAAATGTCTGAAATTTCCTGCAAACTGTATTACATTTCCTGACGTCTATGATTAAAAAGAAACATACAAAAACCCCAAGACATTCCAGAAACCCCTTGACCTGTGGTAAACCAGACAATGCCTCTATGGTAGCAGTTTATTGATACAACTAACCAACTGCTCGAACATGAGTAGGTCTGGTTCAAGGACGACCTTTTGAATCCCTATGGGTTTCTCTATCACCCACTTAACAGGCTAGCATTCAAGCACAGGCAGCAACACAGTCAATGTGAGAGCTAATTATGATCACTTAACTCTATCTCTGCTCTTGCAGCATTATAGGGCGAGTGGCTTCCCTGAAACTCTGTGTTTCCCAGTCAAAGGGCTTAATTGTGCTTTTATCAAAACATTGGCAGAAGCTGCTGATGGGCTGCTTTTTTAAGATGCATGGGGAGACAGGGGCCGTGGATTTGCTTTTAACCACATAAATGTCTTACCAAGCAGTCGATTTAACCGTGTCCTACGCACCCAACAGATGATACTTTGTTTAAGGTGCAGCAACTTCCTTACCACCTTCGGAGATGAGTGTGTTTTGACAGGAAGAAACCCAAGCCCTCTCTAAAATGAAAATGACTCTGGTTTGCCCTGATGATCTCACAGATAAGCACAGCTTCAGCTAGTCAGCACACCTAGCAGGCCCACATCTGCGAGTTGAGAAAAACAGCGAAACCACAAAAATCACTGGGTGTAGCTGCAATCACATGCTTTCAGAAATACCCCTTTACACTCACAAGACAAGTTTTCAAATCACCAACATGATGTGCTCCTGGCAAATCAGCTGGCTTGTTATGGTAGAGTATAAAAATAACTGACTAGCAGAGAAGATAACGAGAGGAGGTGAGAAAATGAAACAAGGTATTTTTCAAATCTTCCTCCATGCAGACCTCCTTAAACCTGTATTCATTGATTTTGGAGCAAAGCGCATAAGCTGTAAACACTATAAACATTTTCATCACCTCAAAAAATGATCTGGCAAACAGTAGCTCACATCCAGCACACACAGAAATATTCATTTGGAGACAAGTTTCTGGCCACCAACAATATCTATTTGTTCTCCAGATGAAAACCACCCATTAGCAATAAGAAGAGGAAGGACAGATTGGTATTAGCCAAAAAGTACAGAGACAAGGCTCCAAAGTTCTGGGACAAAGTTTTATGGACTGATGAGACAAAGATGAACCTTTACCAAAGTGATGGAAAGACTGATGTGTGGAGAAAGAAAGGATCTGCTCATGATCCCAAACACACAAGCTCATCTGTGAAATACGGTGGAGGTAATGTCATGGCTTGGTCTGCATGGCTTCTTCTGGGACAGCTCATTGATCTTCATTAATGATGTAACACATGATGGCATAAGCAACATGAACTCAGAAGTCTACAGAAAGATTTTGCCTGCCAATTTAAAGAGAGATAGAACCAAATTGATCAGGAGATCCTTCATCATGCAGCAAGACAACACCCCGAAACACTGTCAGAACAACCAAGGAGTTCATCAGGGGAAAGAAATGGAAGGTTTTAGACTGGCCAGGTCAATCTCTAGACTTAAACCCTATTGAGCAGCATTATACCTGCAGAGGAGACTGGAGGGAGAAACCCCCCGAAACACAACTGAAAGAGGCTGCGGTGAAAGCCTGGAATAGCATCACAAAAGAAGAATGTAAAAGTTTGGTGACGTCAGTAGATCGCAAGCTTGATACAGTTATTGCAAACAAAGGATTTAGAACTAAATATTAAGTATTATGCATTTTTATCTATCTGTTCCTATACTTTTGCTCAACTAAAAACTTGGTGTTCTGTTACTGATCGCTTGTCTCATATTCATCTTTTGATGTCAAACACAAATGCTTTCAGTGTACAGCAAAAATAAAGGAATCCCCCTGTTTCTATAGTTTCGGAGGGGACTGTAAATGTTACATGTATATATATCAATTTGGGGTTCAGTGTTTTGCCCCCCACAATGATATGTGGACAGGAGGAGCTGGTGATCGTATCACCAACCCTGTGACTAGTGGAATACCACAATACTCCTGTTTGTCTCTAAGATGAACAACAGATAATTTACTTATATAATGAGACAGAGTCAAAGTGTTGATTTGCTTTTCAAGAACAGGACTGATATCAGAGTCACGCACATCAGATGTTCCCTCTGGAGAATTAATTGTCATGCTTGAGCTTTCAAAGCTGCAACAACCGTCCATGTGTCTAATCACGTTTTCCTCGGCTTCTCTTTAAGTCAACCTCTCATATAAATGAGGTTGCAGTTGCCATGAAAATCAAACCCTGAGGGCAACACAGCTTCCCTGTGAGATCAGCTGTGTGTTTGTTTCTCACTATTCTTCTGTAAATGCTTGCTTTTGTGCGTCACCACATTGATGTGATGCATTTTTGTGACGGTGAATGTGTGTGTGAATGCCTGCATCTTTAACTCTGTGGTATCCTGTACATCTGTGTAAATGTAGTAGCAGCGTATGTTTTGTGTGCGAGTGTGTGTTTGCCAGCTGGCTTTGCATGTCTGGGCTTGTATCAGTGTGTCTTAATCCCATCTCAGCTCTCGATGCTAACTGTAAGACTCCCTGCTTGTTAGTCACACCAGGATAAGCCGATTGACACACACACACACACCCTCACAGGCATGTTTGCTGTCTCCATGCAGGCCACTAGACCACAAGTATGGATCATCCGGGACAAATGCCTACATATCATTAACATCGTTTAAGAAATTTCAAGGATGTTATTTGATAATTATAATCTATTTGGCAGCAGTCATGGAAATAAAGCATATAAATTACCTTTGCATTCTTTTAAGATAAGATAAGATAAGATATCCTTTATTAGTCCCACAGTGGGGAAATTTACACGTAAATTTACACAAATTTACACGTTCCTGGGAATGTATTAAATATATTACCATCTATTTATTATTTCTTATTAAGAAATAGCAGAATGTAATTATTAAATAATATGTATAATAGATATAAAATAATAATAGTAAAAGTCCAGAGTCAAGTCCCAAGTCAAGACAGCCAAACAAAGTAATTTTTGACAACTTTTGAGGAAAATATTTGAGTAATATGGCAGTAGTTCCACAGAAATTTCAAATAGGTTACTTGCTAATTATCACCTAATTACTGTGAAATTTGCAGACCTGTAAAATGAAGTGTTACCGGCTTTTAGCCATGTTAGCAGCTTGGCTCTGGATGGCAATGTCAGTCTGTGCAGCTCTGTCCAAACTGAAATTTCAGTTGAACAGACAAAATGATGCGGTGCTGTACAGTGTGTCTGTCCAAACTTGCTGCAAACAGGACATTTTATTTGTATTTATATGGGTGTGTGTGTGCACATGTGCACCTACCTCTGACAGTGCTGAAGAGAAGTGATTGCAGTTCTTGTGCATGAGGTGGTAGGCGTTGCCTTTGTACTCCTTCCCCATCTCCTCCACAATCCGCTCCACATCCTCCTCTGTGAAGTCTGTGCTGCCCAGGACTATGGCTTCTCTACAGAGACAGGCAGGGAAAAGGTGAGAAGGCAGGTGTTACTAGATATTTTTACTCACTGAGAAAAACATCAATAACAACTTCTGGGACACAGCTGTCTAATAATGCTCAATAATTTATCAGCTATAGGTCCAGTATAGACTAAAACTATCAAGATCTTATTTATAATGCATATCGCTCAGCCCTGCCTTTATAGATTGCTCAGGTTAAGCCTCTGGTAAAACATGAACAAATACATACAGAGTGAATGCCATCGAAGTTTATTTATCATCTAGTTTGGCATTATTTTATGCTGGAAAAAGCTAGCTAGCATTACACTCTCCACAAGCACCCACCTGAATGCCACTGCACCATGTGCAACTCTTGACGGAGACAAGAAAGAAGGGAGATGCTTCACTTGTTAGCTACTTCCATCATTGATTTCAGATGCGGCAATCATTTGTTCCGGAGCTGATGATGGAAGTAGCTAATGAGTTAGCGATATTGCTTCTTTCTCTGTTGAGAGTTGCACATGTGCAGTGCAGATCAGGCAGGATGTACGTATCGGGTAGCAAGTGACATGTTGTTGTTGTTCCTGTGTAGCGTATGGGGATGTTGTGATACCAGATGTTTAGCAGATACCAATATCAGCGAAACTCTACAATTCGAGATACCAAATTCAATACCACAGTAAAAATAATGTACCTCAATGCAACCTCCGTACATTAGCTGTCGGCTGCATTATTTAGCTATCTAGGATTGTGCTGCCCAGCAATTGCTAGCATCTAACTAGCTCTTGTTCACAGGTCGTCCATGCAAGTCTATCTACCATTTAGCATTTTCCCTTTAATGTAGCATTATCAGGAAAATTTTCCATTGTCGCCATTAGTTTTGAACCCTGATCCCTGGTACCTACAGTACAGAACCCTCAGGTTTTTAGAATTTTGGCATTGACTTGATATTGGCAAGTATCAGTTCTCGTGACATCTCTAGTGTCGTGAATGAGCTAATGAATGATATGATAATGTGATATTGGATCGATGCATAGACTTGCATACTCGCCGATGCCCGAGACAGCATTTTAGGCCATTTTTGATACTTGTATGGGTATCGGAACAACTCTACTTTTGCGAGATATTTAGTCATAAACCAAAGTATTGGACAGAAAACTGAACTGGGTACCATTAATGTCATTAGGGTTCATCATCTGGGGACCATGCATGCCTCAACCAAATTTCACGGCAAACCATAAAATGGTTCTAAAAATATTTTGCATTGCCATCCAGAACCAAGCTGCTCACATGGCTAAAAAAAGTAAGTAGCACTGATTTTACAGGCCCACAAATTTCACGGTAATTAGGTGATAATTGGCAAGTAACGTATTTGAAACTTCTTTGGAATTACTGCCAAATTACCTCAATATTTACCTCAAAATTGACTGAAAATTACTTTGATTGGCTGTCTTGACTTGGGACTTGTCTTTGGACTTTTATTATTATTATTTCATCTCTATTATAAATATTATTTAATAATTATATTCTGCTCTAATAAATAGCTGGTAATTTATTTAATTTATTTCCAGGAAAAAATACCAAGTTAATTCATATGCTTTATTTCCATGTCTGCTGGTAAATAGATAATAATTAGCAAATAACTAAATTTGAAATTTCTTAAATAACTCCCTGAATCACTACATTAGCTACCAGGTTACATTTGTGCAGATAAATAAATAAATAAATCACACAATGGTGACATTTGTGTCCATGTCTTCTGTTAGTGTTGGTTTTCCACCTCTGATGAAGAGCAGCGCAGAGCCGCTTCTCAAACCTAAGGTCCCTATTTGAATGGTTATATGCATTTTAGCATATAATTATCAAATAATGTTTATCATAAAGTCACTTTCAATCACTACTTTGGTAAATATTGGGGTTATTTGGCAGTAATTCCAAAGAAATTTCAAATAGGTTATTTGCTAATTAACATTTAATTTGCATGAAATTTTTGGACCTGTAAAATTAAGTGTTACCAAAAAAATTAAATTAAGCTGGAATCATCCTTTCAAAGTGATATACCCGATCTATTCAATGTCACAACTTTTCATCAAGAATCACCTGGTCTCTTTAAAGTCGAAATGAAAGAATATCTTGATGTAATGTTTTGGCGGCAGTAGCTCAGTCTGTAGGGAGTTGGCTTGGGAATCGGAGGGTCACTGGTTCAAGTCCCGACATGACCAAGAACTGAGTGTGAACTGGTAGCTGGGCAAGGCACCAAACCCCCAACTGCTCGGGGCGCTTGTCAGGAGCAGCCCCCTCACTCTGACATCTCTCCATTTGATGCATTATATGGGTCCTGTTTGTGCATGTGTGTGTCTAGAATCTGCATGTACTGTGTGTAAGTAAAAAACAACAGAGTGTAAAAATTGAATTTCCCCACAGTGGGACGAATAAAGGAATATCTTCTTCTTCTTCTTGCACTGGGAGAGAGCTTGATCCGCTTTACATTTGGCAAAGAGACATGACCACAGTGGGTGATATGTAGGCATTTGTCCCAGCTGATCCATACTTGTGGTCTAGTGGCCTGCATGGAGACAACAACCATGCCTGTGCGTGTGTGTGTGTATGTGTGTGTGTGTGTGTGTGTGTGTGTGTGTGTGTGTGTGTGTGTGTGTGTGTAGACTAAAGCCACAGGGCAGATCAACTAGAGCAGAAGTAATATACAGTGGATCTGTGCAGACGCACACAAACACAAACTCTGGGCAGATTGTGGGAATCCAAAAATGTATTGAACTGACTCTTCTGTCTCACCAACACAACAGACCTGAATTCAACACAGCACTGATGTGGGAGAAATATTACACATTTACAAGCCCTTTAGTTTCTGCAGTTAAGCTAAATCAACTTATTTTCAGCTCAACACCATTGATTTTCTGACATCTCACAGTGGGTTATAGAGAGCAGGTTATAAGTCCCGCCCCTTCTGATGGACCCCATTTCAAAAATAATATGAACGGTAGTCAAAAGAGAGAGACAAATATCTTTTTATCCCGTTTAATTGCACCATGAATCACACGTTTGTCAATGTAAAACATCATTTGGCAAGTCAAGAAATTCTCAGTTGTCTCGTAGGTTCGTCATAGTATCATTTAGTTTTGTGCGACACCGCTCAATGAACTACATCTCTTGTCTCGTACAACATAGCTAGCACTAGCTAACTACGACCACACACAAATGAACCTTATCTTACCTGATGTGTTTTATCCAGCGACTCTTTTTACCAGCTGGGAAGAGAAAGAACAGGCAACAAACACAGACATTGTAGCTTCAGCAAGACAGATGTCACTATGTGACTTTTGGGTGTCTTGTCTTTCTAATGACGTATTTTCACAGTCAATACTTACACAATACTCACAATACTTAAACAGTTTTACAATAAACTGCGACTTTCTCGACTTGCAAAGTTATGTTTTAAACTGAAAACAAACATCATATGTGTGATTCATGGCACAGTTCAAACAGGATCAAAAAACATTTGTCTCTCTCCGTTGACTGCTGTTCACATTGTTTCCGAAATAAGGTGCCATAGTGGTCGACCAGAAAGGGTTCGACTTGGGCTCCCTATACACCGCAGGGTTCACAGCCGTAAAGATCATGCAACTTGTTCTTTTCCACCTAATCAAACAATCTACTAAACATCCAAGAATATAAAGCAGTCCATCACAACACAACAGTCTTTCTGACTACATATGCAGGACATTATATGCTTTAAAATCATTATGCACACATTTATTGCAGGAACTTTTTCCATTTTAAAGTCACATCAGGCAGACAGTATCACATGACCACTTTTTTCGGCTCAATCTTGACAAGTCAGCTGCCACGAACCATGAGGCTATAACATGACCTGTCTATCACATGTTGTACTCTATTTATGTATTTATTTGAATCTCTGTCCCGTCCTCTCTCTGACCAGCTCACTGACTGGTTGGCTTGAAACACAGAATAGCGCTTGAATCTCAACAAATTAATATGTTATGTTATATATGCTGTGTTATGTGTCCGATTGGTCTTGCTTAGTTCAGTGGGTAACTTATGACCCAAACACTAATGTTAAGGTTATGGTGCTTGGCATCAGATTGTTTCTAAAGCCCCTTTCCCACTGGAAAAAAAAGCCCATTAACACCATTAACTGACATCTGGCTTTTGTTACAATTCAATCAAATAACTCTGCAGTCGTCACAAGTATTTATCGACTCCAGCTGTCATCAGCAGTGGTGGAAACATGACACCCAGGGGGGGGACAAGCTACTTTTCCAACGTTTTCCAGTGTGATGCTATGTGACACATGTTTAAGTCAATATATGACAAATAAAATCAACAGGAATGTGGACTATTATTACAATTTATAAATGTACAAAACATACAACTAATATACTCTCCTCAAAGCAGACAGACTCCAGTCAGAAAACAGTAATTTTACCTCATTGATTATCGAAACACTCTTCATTCAAACAAAACCCCTTAATATACAGAGTTAGATGTGAAAAGAAACAGCCGTTATACTGTATGTGTATAAAATATGCTCCTCAAAGCCACCAGAGTCCATTGACAGAAACAGTAATTTTACCTTGCTGATCATTCATTCATTCATCAAACTTGGCAGAAACAAAATAAAACTCATAAAAAATGTCTTTGTTAGTCTTTCCACTGTTCCAACAATCACCAGCTCTGGTTTGAGAGTTTGAAAGAGAGACTGAATAAGTAACAGATATAAAAAACTGAAGTATGTAATAACCACGGTAACATTTTCACAGTTAACTAACCTGTTATCCAGTGCGTTTGTGGCGCTGAACATGACAGGAAAAAACAGAAAGACTACTCGTCGCCTGGCAGTGGCCATTTTTAGCGGGTTTTCTCGTTATACATACATATACTGTACTCACTAATTTTGGTGGGAAAAGGGTATATATGTAATTGTCAAGCTAAGGTGACTTGCGCCCGGGCCACATCCGGCCACGTGAGCAGCACATGTGCATTGCAGAACCTGTTACTTTTTATGTTAACAATATGTACAGTATTTTTAATTCAACGCTTCCGGTTTACATTTCAAAATAAAAGCCCCATAGCTGTTTTCTGTGGACAGAATTCCATTCCATTTGTTAACATAAGGCTTTTAATCTGAAACATCTGCAGGAAAATGCAGTGACTTGTACAACATGCATTAATTAAAAGAGTACTGGCTTTTAATCATGGATTATTATTTGAACACACATCTCTTAACCTTTTCCTGTCTAAAATACATATTTATGACATTTATAATGAAATTGCCATTATGAAAGGCAAACTATATAGAAAGAAAGGTACTCCTAATTATACATGCAACAGGTTAGTGAGAGAAACCATCTTACTCAGGTAATCAGAGAACCCTTGTTGCTGTAAATGTGTGATACATGCAGCAGGTCAGTAATAACACTTTTCCCCTCCTCTTGTCCTTATTTTAGAAGCATGGCTTTCTTATTTTAACTGTATTAGTGATGGAAGACTGATAGAAGATGCTGCCTCCTGCAACTTTTTTAAACTTGTGAGTGTTTGTGTTGGAGAAGAGAGGAGAGACGAAGTACAGTTCTTCCTCATAACACCATACAAACAATCCAGTGTTGGAAATATTTAGATTTCTAGAGGTTACTGTTCTGATGTCATTCTGATGACCTTTCTGTCTGAAGTCTCTTTTACGTTTACATGTAAAAACCACAGTTAGAAACACGTTTACCAGGATACAAGTCAAGAAATCAGAAATCTAGCTGGGAAAATCATGTAATCTCCTACCCTGATATATAAAATGTGTTTCTTGTTTTCATGACATTAATGAATATCACCTTACTGGAGAAAGCAAATTGTAACACGGTTGATTAAGAGCATGGTTGACTGACTATTGAGCTAATTGACTGACTGGCAAGCGGTTGGATGCATATTTGGGAAACAGAGAGAACACATGTACATGTACCTGTTATTCTGTGAGTATAAACACCAAATATCTCATACTTACTTGAACTTAAATGTCTCGCCAAGTTCGGTTGCATCACCGGGTGTGATCTCAAAGATCCCTGAGAATGGGTACGGGTGGCCGCCATAAGCAAACTCTAAACACACAAGATTAAAAATACATAATACAAAGTAAAACTACAAACTATTCTCATGCAAAAAGTCTCTCTGTACCATATAACTGTTAGTATTTTTTTATTCAGACATGCATATGTAATATATTCTGAGCATACTTTCTGAAACACCATCCACAGGCAGTCAACTGATATATGCGGTGTCATATATCGGGATAATCTTACCTCTTCCATAGATCTCAATCCCTGAGTGAAAGACTCCGATGCCAAGAGTGCTGGTAAACTCATTGATCCAGTACTGAAGATAGAAAAAGACAGAAACAGACACTGAAGAAAATGTCTTTTGTATGTATTCAACACTGCATGGATGGAAATGCTACATTTAAAAACATATACTTAAGTATGTAGTGTACACAAAATGTCTCTGAAATGGGTCGACATCAGTGTTTCCCTTATACAGGTATATGTATTTAACATGCTTAGCGCCCTGCTACAAAAATCTCCCCAAACGCAATAAATTTGCTATCTCTGAGAATTATATAGATTGTGTGAAAACATCTCCTTCAAACAACTGTATTTATTCAAGTGTCTTGCCAAACACTACATTTTAAAAAATTACATTTGAACACATCATGATAACGTTACAATTCATCTTCTCCAAATAGGATTTTTTTTTTTACTGGCAGAACACATCATAATGTGAATCAATGGGACCTCCCGTGTTGAAATTGCAACTGGCAAAGCTTGAGCTGTTAACGTTAGCAGCCGGTAAGCAGCACAGTCCTGCGGAGCGAACAGTTCACGCTCTTTTCCTGCCGATTTCAACATGGATTTGTTAGTGGCAACGCAGCATTATCATGGCAAAAAATAAGGTGTGTCCCCTGCACGTATCAATAGTGAGTTTACTGCATCCCAAACACATTTTCTACCATTCCAGAGACGATGTTCATCTGATGGTGCTGTAGAAAAACAAGTACCTCCACAATTTCCGAATTTTGGCTTTGACTTGGTATTAAAGTATCGGTTCTCATGACATCCCTAAATACATGCTATTGTCCTGGTTTCCAGTAGGGGCATTGCGGCTGTATTATGGAGCATTGCAGTATCTGAGTGGGTTTTCTCCAGGTGCTCCAGTTTCCTCCCACAGTCCAAAGACATGCAGGTTAACTGATGACTCTAAATTGCACATAGGTGTGAATGTGAACATGAATGGGTGTCTGTCTCTGTGTGTCAGCCCTGTGATAGTCTGGCAACCTGTTCAGGGTTTACCTTACTCCTTCACCCAATATCAGCTTGGATTGGCTAAAATTCAAATTAGATTCCTATTAACATATGTAACCTTTACATGGAAAGAACTTCATCAGTGCAGTTACACCACACATGGCACCTGAAGAAGAAATGAGATCCTTTATACACACCAACAATAAAAGACAGACCCACATACAAACACGAGAAAGGGCACACAAAATCAATAATTGCAACAGCAGTGACATCTCCATCTTGTCTGTGGTATGTCTGTCTAACATCCTGCGGCTACGAGCTGATTGGCCACGCTGTTGCTAGGCAGAGTTTTCTTTTGTGTGAAAGAGATCAGTTATCAGAGAGGATGAAGCAAGGGAATGTGAGCTCAATTTGACATTCGAGGATGACAAATAATAATTCAGTAAATGCGCCAGACGCCTTTCAAGCTGCATGCAAAGAAAGAGTCACACCCATGTCCAACGTCCAATGACTTTGCATGAAAATATTGCAGATAATCTATGTTAGTTGACTGAAAGCTGCCTTTCACCTGTGGACAAAACAAGACATTTGTGGATGTCATCTTGGGATTTGGGAAATACTGATCAACATTCATTCATCATTTTATGGCATTTTATAGACCAAACAACCTATCAATTAATCAAGAAAATAAAAGACAGGTTATTCGAAAATGAAAATAATTGTTACCTGCAGCCCTAACTCAAAAACAACACAAGTACAGCATATTCAGGGTAATGACTAATTCAGATTTGGAAATGTATCCCTCATTTTTTGTGCAGTAGATGCTACAATATTAGAGACAACTGAACTGCTGAGCCAAGATGGTTTTCTTGCACAACATCTCAGCCCAACGTCTCACGCTGCATGTAGTGTGTCGGCTTCCTGACCTACATAAGGTTGAAATGCTGCACAAAAAAAGCTACTGCAATAGTCAGCGAATGGCTTTACTTTAAGACAGAAAAAAAAAATCCTCTTTCAAATGCACTTAATTGGACTTCACATTGTCCAACATCAGTACCAAATCAACTACCACTTACCATTTTATGGAAACCAAGCTTGGATGTCACACTAAAGAGGGCAAAGTATGGGTCACAGGATTTATCAACTGACCACCCCATCACATTTAGATGAATCATCAATATCTGGTCCAAAAACCACTATACATCAGACCAGCAATACATCATCCAGAGTAGGTTCTCATGCCCGTGCCCCCTGGGGATGGGCATGAGTAAACAGAAGAAGGTGAAACATGTCTCCAAACTTCTACTTTAAACAAACCAGTAATAGTAATAACATTATGGTTGCACCAACAATAAATCTCTGGTTTGTTCCCTCGCTGTCCTAAAAGAGATATAATTGAGGGGCTTTATGGCTCCAAGCTATAGACCAGACTAGCATGGCGTCCTCTCCGATGCTGCCACGTGAATATGACACGTGAATATTCACTGTCAGTGCAGTAAATGGCTAAATGATGCTGGTGACAGTGACTAGCATGGCTAGCTAACATCAGTGTGAGTAGCAGGATGCTGCAGTAATACAGTCATACATGAACATTATAGCAGCTTCAAACTGTCATCTCCAACTAAATCTCAGCCTATAGATCAAACAATTGGCTATTAACACGTTGGTTCTTTACAGACAACACTCAGCCTAACGGGATGCAATCAGATATGTATAGAAGTCTGGAAAAGCAATATCTGGCCATTGTGTTGGACGCGGGAAAACTGAAGGGACACGGGGTTTTAGTAAGGTATCACAAATGCTCAAGTTCAGGCAAGGTTGCAAAATAAGCAGACATGTTTCTAAAAGAAACATTTGTATAAAGAGAGATGAATGCAAATAAAATTGCAAACCAAACATATGCCAGATGCATTGAAATCTATGGGGTTTCAGTTTTCTATCCACCAGAAGGGGGTTTCTAACATTTCCATTGGCAGGATTTCTGAAGGGAAAAGCCAAAAGGAGAAGAAGATAATTTCTCACTTCAGCTGATATCCTCTTAAGATTCTTGAAAAAACTGAGCAAAAACAGCATTATTACGACTCTGCTTTCACCAGTGTTTCTCTGAGCACAGTAATAATAGCAATCTGTGTTTACAGCGGCTGGTTCTCAGCAGTTCAGTCACTAAGTGCAGCTATCAGTTTTTCCTCACTGCTTCCAGGTCTCTATCCACAGCTTTTCCTAAGAAGTGAGAGCTTTAAGAGGATCCCGTCCAGAAAACTGAAGACTAAAAATCCAAAACAGCATTTAAGTTGTAAAAGAAACCCACAGATACGAGTCCTGAAAAGTCACAACTGACTCCATACAAAAGGCACACTTTAACCTTTAATACAAGCTTATTGTGCAGTTGCACCAACTCTAAATCCCTCAGTAGAGTGTCTGTTAGATGCCCTAACACATACTGTAATAGCAAAAGCGGCTGCAGCATGAGTCTCACGAGTGTGTGCGGGAAAATATAGTAGTAAGCTAATCTGCTAGTTTAGTATGCTACCCCCCTCGGTGGTGCAATAATACTATTATCTGGTCCCTCATTACTTCAAAGCTCGTTAAAACCCGCCTCCGCCACAGCACAGAGAGTGGGCTGAGTGTGTGTATGACCAGCATATGCATTTGCGTGTTTATGAATGAAAAAAAAAAGCGGATAAAGGGAGGGTGGGAAAGAGACGTGGATGAAAGAAGACAAGCTGTGTGCTGTATATTTAATCATGCCACTAGCACAGTGCTGTAAAGATTCTAAGTGTTAATATGCTATGCTGAAACTCTGTAGTGGACACACGCTGACAGAGCACATATTAAGCCAAAAGCCAAACATTGGTGCATTTTTACTGTGCTGCAATTAGCCCTCTGAACCCCACGCAGTTTCAGGGCTTTTTTTTGCTGCTGTCACATTTTATTCACTGTGGCTTCATTTTTCACTGCAATATCTAAGTCCTAAGTCAATTCTCCAAAACGTTTGTGTTGCTGGGAGTAGATCCTCTCAAACACGTACTTCTCCATATCAAAGTCCTGCACCTCTATGGAAACAAACACAATCATGACCGGAAATATGGAGAACTCACAATTATCTTTTGTGCGGTATCACATAATTATGAGGTTATAAATCATAAAAAAGCATGTTGAATTTCTTGTGTGCCCACAAGTGTTACCAATATTGGGGGAAAAAGGGGGCTCTACATGCTAGATATATTGAGCTATATACATTTTTTCATCCTGTACTTACAACCTCTCTTGTCTCCTCCTCTGTGCTCCAAACAATGCCCAATTCACACAAGGCAGCTATGAAGTGCGGCTCGCCACAATAATTACATTTTTCTGTGGCTGGGAGGTGAATTCATGTGTTTCAGGATGGAAGAAGTTTAACATGTCACAGGAGTCACAGGATCTGTTTATTGTTGACAGCGGGTTCTCTCTGGTTGCACTTCACTGCTGAAAGTTAAACTTTTCCCAACTTTTAGTTTGACCACACTTCACTGTGGAATCAAACGGCCACAACTTGCTGGACTGAGGAACGGTCGCGGCAGCTTGCCGCATGCTGCACTTCACCGCTGCTCCTGTGTGAATTTCCTGCAGTGCAGTCGAAGTTTCACTGAATCTTTGTCACCTGACCGAGTCAGTCATGGCTTCCTTGTTGTGCTGTGAAGCGTGGAAATTGATGTTTTTTTACAGGATCTGGTTAATGCAAACTATATATTTTTGGCAACATTTTAATCGAGACATGTAAAATAAAGTGATTTTTATAAAATATCACAATTTTAGATTTGGTTGCTTTTCCTGACTGAAGCGTTGCTGACACATGATTCATTCAAGGGCCAAGGGATATTTGAAAATCCAACAATAAATTCTGTTTTTACAGTTTCTGACCATGATAAACTGTATTTTGTAAAGAAAACACGCTTTTAAAACCCACCGGTGGGTTGTGGGGTTTGGTCTGCTCTGCTCAAGTAAATATATTGTGTTTCTTAAAACTCTTCCTGACATACAGCGAGCAATCAAACTCTGGAAAATGGAGTGTGGAAAATTGTCCAGACATACTACAAGCAATATCACATAGAGAGAGTGATATTGCTTTACATCAGTTACTGTCAGAGTTGATTTTGACCAATGAAAATAGTCTAAAAAAAATAGACTCTTCTTCAGAATAAGGGCAAAACCCAGAATATTTTTGTGTATGCAGAGTAATTAGGTCTGTCAGAGTAAACATGATAATAACGATAATTGACGCCACTAATTTCTTTAAAGCATTTGCATAATTGATCTTTCGGAGGTTGTAGTGGACTCAGTTTTTAAGCTAGAGCGAAGATATTGGTGTCATGAAACTAGAAAACAAGTCATGTCATACTAGCTTGTAGCAAAGGAGGCTAAATAATGCTCCTTTCAAAGAGGTCCCTTGACCTCTGACCTCAAGATGTGCAAATAAACATGGGTTCTATGGGTACCCACAAGTCTCCCCTTTACAAGTTTGCCATATTATGATTTGAGCATATTTTTTATTTAATTGTTTTGTGTTGTTAATTGATTTATAATAATAAATTTATACATAAATTTACAGAAATCAGGCATATTTGTCCACTCCCATGTTGATAAGAGTGTTAAAGACTTGACAAATCTCCTATTAAAAGGTACATTTTGAACAGATAAAAAAATGTGCAACTGCCGCGATTAATCATGGACAATCAAGCGATTAATCAAGATTAAATATTTTACATCCCTGAAAGTAACTGATGCAAAAATCCTAAAAACCAAAGCTGCTATAAAGCAGTCAATCATTGATTTGTAACACTGCCCACAAGGGAGAGCAACCTCAGAATCAATAGCACAGAAAACTCTCTGAAAGTTGATAAACTGCCATCATCTCACAGTCTTATTACCAAACCTTAATTTATAGTACAATTTGAGTTTATAATTGACATCTGTGTTTCTGTATTGTGCTAGATATTTGACATCAGATGGCATGCAGTGGCTGCAACCATATGGTGTCCCAGAAATAGCACTGCTACAATGTACTAGGTTATTTCTCTTGTCTTGACACACCTTACCTTGTAGAGTGAAAGGCACAATGGAAAAATGGGAGTCCTGACTGATAACTGATCCCGAGCAGCATCCACAGCCACAACAACCTGCTCTGCTGAGTACCTATGTGACGCTGGTAAACCTAATACCCTAAAACCCTCACAGATACAGTTGACCACAGCAGTGTCTGGCAGGCAGACAGGTGGTGTGCAGATAATGCTGTCTCATTAGAGCAGCATACTAAAGCACTCAGAGCTGGCCAGAAAATCCACTTAGCAGAGATGAGAGCAGGACAGCAAGGAGGACCTGACAGAGTAAACTGGAAAGAAGAAATGGTGGTGGTGGTGGTGGTGGGGGAGGGGTCTGTACTCCAGTCTGCACAGATATTCCTGCTAGTCACGTGACAGCATTGATCCTCCAAAACAAAGGGGAATTTGTCTTTAAGAGTAAATGATGAGTGTCTTACTTACACCACAGTAGGGATGCACCAATCCGACTTTTTCAGTCATGATGCTGAAAGCAATACCTGGACTTTGGGTATCGGCCAATACAGAGTACTGACACCATGCCAGTGTTTAGTTAATAAACTTTATGCCTCGCTGTGTGGAATCGACTGGGATCATTCATCTATGTGTAAAGACACGTCAGACTTGATTTAAGAATTGCATCCTATTTTCTGAATTGTTAATTATTATTAAAATAACAAATTGTACAGCAGACACATAATAAATTAAAATGAACAGAATTATTATTATAGCAATAAATCATGCAAGCAGCAACTTGGTAAGAAATATTCAAAATTAGCAGAATATTTATTATTTTAAAAAATTGCGCACCTGTGACTTGGTAAAAAAAAAAAAAAAAACTTCAAAATTAACAGAATTTTTATTTATCATTAAAATAATCAATTATGCAACTGAAACTTGGTGGAAAATCTTAAAAATTAACTGAATTTTATTTATTTATTGTTAAAATAATAAATCACGCACCAGAAACTTGGTAAAAAATATTTAAAATTAAAAACATTTTTATGTATTATTAAAATAATAAATGATGTACCTGCAACTAGGTGAAACATCTCCAAAATTAACAGAATTTTGTTTATTTATTATTAAAATAATAAATTGTGCACCAGCAACTTCATTATTAATAAGTCTTCAAAATTATCAGGAATTATGGTCAAAACTTAAACAGGAAATAAAATTCCAGTCCATAATGTATATGGTACACAAACTTTGAACTGACTAGATCACCCCCATTGTCATGAATACCTGATCCAGCAAATTGAGGCAGTATCGGCCCCATATCTGATCTACTATCAGTATTGGTGCATCCCTACATTACATGGCGGACAGATTGACATGTTGCCCCCTCAGCCCTCAACCAGGCTGCACTTCAGTTAGAACTTGCTGCTACTGTTAATTACATGGTGTGAACATCTGAGATGCTGGTGGGGATCCTGCAGCGTTTCACCACTGTCTTGACCTCTGCCATTATCTCATCTCTGCAGTTTCCTGACTTCCTCTTAGACAAACAGCCAGTCACCTAACCACACACCCAACAGCTCAATAAGCCAATAAATAAGGCCCCGCTCAGACCATTTGATGACCATGAAATCTGTCTAAAGTTTAGTGGTAGTGTCGCGTCATCCAGCAACACATTGCTGTCGCAAATAAAATGCAAGTTCCAGGTGCAATAACAACTTTATAGCATGTACTGTAGCACTGTGTTAATTCTACTATTTACTAGAGTGGAACACTTAATCAGTTAACAAGTTATTCAGCAAGTTATTTTAGAGAATTAATCGATTTATTGATTAGTTGCCAACTATTAAACTGAATGCCAATTATTTTGATAATCAATTTATTATGTAATTAAGAGGATGGATGCTACTTCTATTCTGTGCTCCAAGTATGAGGCTAAAGCAAAGAGATGACTAGTTTAGCTTAGATTGGGCCATTATTCCGATCAGTGACACTAGAGCTGCTAAGATAGCACATACAGTTTGTCGGACAATTGCTACTGCTGCTAAAATATAGACAGACAACCATTCACGCTCACATTCACACCTACGGGCAATTTAGAGTCATCAATTAAATTGCATGTCTTTGGACTGTGGGATGAAGCCGGAGAAAACCCACGCTTACACGGGGAGAACATCAAACTCCACATAGAAGAGCCCCAAGCCGGATTCGAACCTGCGACCCTCTTACTGTGAGGCGAGAGTGCTAACCACTGCACCACCGTGCAGCCCCAGGTTCCGCTATCAGTTAAAAAGAAATCTAAATTAGCATGCCTACTTTAACCTCAATATAGATGACAACTGAAGCACCAACGAATCAATGAACAGAAAGCACAAGAGTGACTGCAACTGTAAATGCAAATTTACACACGTGTCTTTGTTAGATATGTATGAGCAGCTTTTGCAAGCCTGTGTGTGAAAGTGTGCCAAGGACCCTGCAGCCATTCACATGGATGGAAGTGAGACAGAGCTAAAAGCTCTTCAGTCGTTGCCGAGAAGAAACTAATGCGGACAGCAAGTCAAGTGGAAAACATGAGGAACTGAAAGGAAGACGGGGGAGGAGAAAAGAAAGAGGGAAAAGGAGTAGGGAATGACAGGAGACAAGGGGATGACAGAGAAGGAAAGAAAGATATGACTGAAAGGAAAGTAGAGCGTGAATCAATGGATGAAGAAGGAAGGAGCAAAGGATGGAACTAATATAGGAACAGCATTTACAGTTTAAAAACCTAGCCTTGATTTCACAGTGTGTTATGCTATTCTACACTTTATTCTATAAGGAAACATCGTTTGCACAGATCCTCAAAGGCCTGTTTAATGACTCTGTGGTAATCCATTTAAAACAGCCTTCAACCTTCTGACCTCAGGCCAGCGATGCCATATTGACTATCAGCTAAAAGAGAGCAAAACAGCAATAAATCAGATTATAATTAACAAGGGAGGGAGAAGAAGAATCCTGTCTAGAAAGAGAGAGAGGATCATATTGAGTCAGGAATAAAATATCTTTTGATATCTTCTAGACTTTTACAAGTGGGGGAGGAAAAAGAAGACAAAAACATGAGGACATTCGGGGGAGGGAGTGGAAGTAGCAATAAGCTACTTAGTCCCATACATGGATGTATTAAGAAAACAGGATACAGCCTTGGAGGTAGGGCCCCGTTTATTCCTTTGAAAGCTGCGGCACATGATGCTAAAATGGCTCGACTTCCAACTGGAAAAGTACTGGGATCTTTCAGCGATCTTCTGCATCTATTGGGCCCATAGAGCAAGCGTAGCAGCGTCCGCTCTCTCACATGGCTCGGTCACATTGTCACGGCTTGGTAACTCCCAGCCCTCGACCCCCTTGGTCTCATTCTCATGGACAGAAGAAATAACTCTGGATTCAACTATTCGCTGATTCACTTAAAACTGAGTTACGGACATCTCTTTCTCAGTGCAAGTCGATGGGAAAAAGTCTTGCTGGGCACAATGGCATTAAATGATGGACACAGAACTTGTAGTATGGCCGTTTGGCCACTATGAAACTTGGCATCAACGACTGGCGCTCTTCCTGGGGGCCCATAAGCTAATCACAGTGGCTAACCACCAATGGCGTAATTCACCATGAATTTAACAAGTCCAGCTTTATTTTTTTAAAACATATATTTAACATTAAATTAGCATTTTCTGCACTGTTGCTGTACTAAGAACCAGACAAAGCTAAATTTGTGGATTCAACAGCAGCACTGTGACCAATGGTACAGTTTCAATTGTCGACCTACAGTTGAGGAATCCAGAAGAATGTGGCTGAGAAACTTAAAGAGACCACCCAAAACCATGTATATGCTCATTTCAAATCAGCTATGATTTCATGTGTACAGAGGACACAGCATTGTAGTGTTAGTTTAATGACAGCCAGTTACTCTGACTATTTACTGTACAGTATAGATGTGCATGGCAGCATCAGACTAAAAATAGTTTCAGTTCAGTTATCTGTGGAGAAAAAAACTAAACCTTGTTACTGTGGATGTACTGATCTGCATCAGAGCTTTTCAGATTCTTCATCACGTCACTGTCTGTAGCAACGGAGTCAATAAAGTGACTAAATATGCTAGTGTAGGTTATCTGAGGCCACTTCTTCAGGTCATCCTCCCATCCCTCCATAGCAAAAGACAGAGCTATGATCACATTATCCTGTTTGCGCTGGAATATCTGCTGTTCATACATGTTTTACTAGATTTTTTTTAATATAATCACTCTAGGAGAGAGGATTAGTACCATTAGCATGGAAAACACCGGTTCCGGTTCGGTGATAGTACATGCTGGAAGTTGCGCCCATAATTCATGCAAGGCATCATGGGGGCTGGAATAAGGCGAATAAAATGGGGACGGTAGTAGCTCAGTCCGTAAGGACTTGGGTTAGGACGCGGAGGTCACCGGTTCAAGTCCCCCATGGACCAAGACCAACTGGTTGCTGGAGAGGTGCCAGTTTACCTCTTGGGCACTGCCGAGGTGCCCCTGAGCAAGGCACCAAATCCCCAACTGCTCTGGGCGCTTGTCAGGAGCAGCCCCCTCACTCTGACATCTCTCCATTGACATGTATATGTACTGTGTGAACAACAGAGTGTAAAAACTGAATTTCCCCACTGTGGGACTAATAAAGGAAAATCTTTCTTTCTTTCTTTCTAAAAAGGACAAAAGCCTGTGAACATTTATAGTAGGGTTGTGGTTGTCCAGCAATGTGCTCCATATGTATTATCCCAAAAACACTGCCTCTAACCCCTAACCCCTTTTTGGGGCGGCAGTAGCTCAGTCTGTAGGGAACCGGAGGGTCACCGGTTCAAGTCCCGACATGGAACAAAAACTGAGTGTGAACTGGTAGCTGGAGAGGTGCCAGTTTACCTCTTGGGCACTGCCGAGGTGCCCCTGAGCAAGGCACCAAACCCCCAACTGCTTGGGGCGCTTGTCTGGAGCAGCCCCCTCACTCTGACATCTCTCCATTACTGCATGTGTGTGTGTGTTTGTGTGCATGTACCATGTATAAGTTAAACAGAGTGTAAATTGAATTTCCCCACTGTGGGACTAATAAAGGTTGATCTTCTTCTTCTTCTTCTTCAAGACAATTCCCTATTGTAAGTGAAATCCATCCACCAAAGGGAATCCACATCAACCCATGATTCATCAACAGATCAGTCAATTTCCAGCCCCCACCTCCCCAGTGACTCACTCCTGCATGGTGACAACACAGTGAGTCAAATTCAACCTCTGGCTCATTCTGTAAAAAAAAGGGATATACACTTTCCCCTCCAGAAATGCAGTCTGCATGGGTGAAATTGTCAGTTTACTTTCACATCCACTTGGGGTTAACCGGCAGTTTGAGTCAGCCTCTTGTTATCCTGTTTTCGTCCTGACTGAACTGAAACACCAAAAAGCAAGAATATGGCTTCTTTACAGACTGATACAGATGAATGAATGTAAAAGGAAACACATAAAGAAATGGTGACTCCTTTGAACAACATGTGATGTACATATGAATTGATTTCATGCTGACCATCACGAAAAAATGTCTATGTACAAAAAGTGTGAATGAATCAATATATCACATTTCGTGACTAGTTCACAAACTTCTGGGCAACTGGACGGAAATGAATCACTTACTTGAGTCACAGCTTATCGAAAGCCCAACAACAACTATTTAGCTCCATTTCAGATAATTGAAACCCAAACATTGTCAGTGTTACATGTGCGAACTGTTTTTGAGTCAGCTATGGATTTCATCTTTCAAGTTACAGCTAAAAAAAATTTGAATCTGCTTTACCTAGCCCCATTAGAAAACACTGTTTTTACAAATGTATTCTGGTACTGTGTGGAGTGTGTTGCCCTGAACACACCAGCAACGCTCAGGTTTATACTGCTTTATCTCAACAGTAAAAAGCCTTTCCAGAAGCACTTCATGTCAAGAAAACTTGCTGCGGTTGATTCTGCCTCTCGCTGCCTTGCTCCATTGTGTATTTTGCTGGAAAACTGAGCAAGAACAGGTGATGGAAGGTGAAACTGTATTAAAATTAGCAGAGTTTGGTGTTGTGAATGTATGCCGAATTGAGGAATGGTTCGTAATCATTTGATAATCATCTTTGAATCACTGCTGAATTAAATAGAAAATTAAATAATGGAGTTTGGCGTTACGGCCCATTGTTGACATGGCAAAATCAATACATATTTCAACCATACGCGGATAAAGAGGCAAGTAAGTAATACAACGTCCATCTTTCTGGCTCTATGAATACTTACCATATCATAGACGTTGAGGATGATCGGCTCGTTTGCCATCACTGGCATCAGGCTATTCTCCCCTTACGTCCCTTCTTCTCTGCGGGTCTTCTTCCTCCGCACACCCCCCTACTCCTTCCTTCCTCCGGGAGCGAGATCCAAACTCTCGCCCTCCAAAAATAGACCTCACTCCTCCCCTTATTCCTGGCACTTTCACGACAGATGATCAGCTTGATGATTCAGTTTCACAACCCGGTGTACAAACGTTTCAGTTCCGAGGATATATTTATCGTCCAACATCTGACTGGCTTTGTCCAAATCCCCCCCTCCACCCCGTCACGGAGCAGCAGCGGCGGACAGATGAGCCACTCGTCTTGTCAAAACGCACTGACTTGCTAAACCCGTTGAGCTACCGAAGTCGAAGTGGAAAAGCGGACTTCACAAAGGGAATTTTGTCTTCTAGGAGGCGCGTTGGCTAGCAAAAATCGCAAATTCATTTTCCCAAACGAATTACTCAGCAAAATGGCATAAAGCTGAGGTAGCAAAGCAGAATTTCCTCAGCGAGGATGACTTGCTACCTCTTTATTAGCTAGCTAACGGGAGCTGTCGAGCAGGCAGGCAGAATGCGAGTCGACTCTGGACGGTGAGAGTGGGCGAGCAGAGCGGTACGATGAATCTACGCACGATTATTCAACCTTGGTGCTCTGAGCATTATGGGTGATGTAGTTCTTAAATGAAAACCCGCTTTCTTCAGCTGGAATTAAACCAAAAGGGAGAAACTACACCATGTTGCCAAAAGTATGTGTACATTTGATCTGGAACTGTTTTATGTTCAAATTTGTATTGGCACAATAGGTAAAGTACAACAGTACAACTTTAAAGGTACTGGTGTTTCATATATTTAGAACGACATTATCTTGTTTAATTATAATATTATAGACTCCTAACCCCCCATTACTCTCTGATATGAGATAATGTGGTACACATGGAGGACTTGGCAACTTGCACATGGAATTACAATAAGTAATCACAAAGAAAGAAGAACAAATAAATAATACTCTACACATACTAACATATAATATAACATAATAACACATACATACACAGACACAGATCCACATACATGTAAAATAATACAATAAAACATAATACATACACCAAAACATGCAAAAATAAATAAATAAATATATGATAAAGAGTTGCTGCTGACACTCAGGCCGCCATGTTGGACTATTGAAATTTGTGGACAGGTACGAGGATCTTATGTGAAAGACTGGGTGGCACACTCAACACAGGTAGGTACACTACTATGGGGATGTTGATCAACATAATTAGTATTGTTCTTTGAATCTTTAATCAACTTCAACTCCAACTATTTCTTCTGTACGTTTTTTTAAGGTTTATTCCGACCAAATACTGCTTTATGTCTAAGGACTTGTAATTTTAAAGGTTTATTCCATCCAAATACAGCTTTATGTCTTAGGACTTGTGGTTTTAAAGGTTGTTTCCACCCAAATACTGCTTGATGTTTCAGGACTTGTAGTTTAAAGGTCTATTCCACCCAAATACTTCTTCATCTCTAATGTCTTGTAGTTTTAAAGGTTGATACTGCCCAAATACTGCTTTATGTGTAACGTCTTGTAGTTTTAAAAGTTGATTCCGTCCAAATACTGCTATATGTCTAAGGTTTTGTAGTTTTAAAGGCTGATTCTGCCTAAATTCAACTTCATGTCTAAGGACTTGTAGTTTTAAAGACTGATTTCGCCCAAAAACTGCTTTATGTCTAACGACTTGCAGTTTTAAAGGTTGATTCTGCCCAAATACTGCTTTATGTCTAAGGACTTGTAGTTCTAAATGCTTATTCTGTCTAAAGGTTCATTCTGCCCAAATACTACTTTATGTCTAGTCACTTGTAGTTTTAAAGATTTATTCCACCAAATACTACTTTCTGTCTAACAACTTGTAGTTTTAAAGGTTTATTCCACCCAAATACTACTCTTTTTCTCTCTCTCTTTCCATCTCACTCTGCATTTAGCAATGCAATTCATCTGTCAGATATTCATATAAAGCATTTCTTCTTTCTGCCTATTCAGAAATTCAAATTTACCAGTATTACAGTTTGTCTTTCAGCTTCTCTAGCAATGTATTTCAGCTCTTAGCAACTTGAGATGATGGAGCTGAGCTTCCAATTCCAGTGTCATTTGATCTTTAACATTTTTCAGCCAGTCATTTCACATTTCTGTATTTTCATCAATGGTTTGCAATTAATTAGTGTGAATGCTGATTCAGAATTCACAATATTGTTTGTTGAATCTTTATGCAACAACATCAACATCTATTTCTTGCATAGGTTTTTGGACATTCACTACTCCTGCATACTTTCTTCTACAGAAACCATTCAACTATCAAAATATTCAGATACTTATTTATTTATTTATTTATATCCTTTATTTAACCAGGTGAGAAAACTCATTGAGATTAAAATCTCTTTTCTAAGAGTGACCTGGCCAAGAGGGCAAGATAAGGACTCAGATATAAACATTCAAATTTACCACTTTTGACAGTATTACCGTTTAGCTTTTAGCTTTTCTAGCAATGTATTTTCTAGCAATCAGCTCTTAGCTTCTTTAGGTAATGCAGCTAAGCTTCCAACTCTGCCAGTTGTACATTCCAACTTCATTTCACCTTTGTGCATTTTCAGCAATGCTTTGCAGTTAATTTCAGCTATTAGATTCACATATATTTTCAGCATCAAATGCATTTCCTTGTTGATCAATGGTCTCCAGTGAGAGTAAAATCTATCTAAATCTAATTTCAAATTTCTCCAATTTTAAGAGAGACAGAATATCAAGTAGCCAAGATTTATATGAAGGTGGCAGATTGGACTTCCATGGAAGTAAAAGTTTCCTATGGGCAATTAAGGAAGTGAATGCAGTAATGTTAGTTTGGGTAGTTGTTGTAGCGATTCCATCTTGGGGTCTACCAGAAAAAGTTATATAAGGGATGGGGAGGATTTGTGTTTGATTTGAGTTTGAGTTATATTTTGATGGCTTCATTTATCCAATAAAAAAAAATAAACTAATAGATGCAGTATCACCATGCAACTTACCTCACCAGCTGATTACTTACATTATTATTATTATTATTATTATCAGTAGTAGTAGTAGTAGTAGTAGTAGTGGTAGTAGTAGTATTGTTGTTGTTGTTGTTATATTCTTATTTTATTTCTTTTTTTAGTTAGAATTGCCCTGGGTTCCCTTGACAAAAAGCCAGTGGGTATGCTCCATTGGGTTTTGCATTATTGCAGATAATAACCTCTGTGGCAAACACACATTTAGGACACTTACACGTTTTGTTCAGCAAGATAATCTCCAGATATGAACACCACTTTTATAATTTTTGAAGTTAAAGCTAACGTTAGGCTATATACGAACAACAACACAGTTGAGTGTGAGTATGCACAACAAGGCTGTAAAGGTGGACGAGTCAGCGTGATGACATTTAGAAGTCTCATTTAGCCACTTGTTAGCAACTGCCTTTTTAAAAACATGTTAAAGCTTCAAAATTCATGTGTGGGGTATTTATTGATGTATTTTTATGTCATAGAACAAAACATTAAAATCTCTTCATCTTGTGTTAAACACACACCTTATTTAAGGAATCTATCTAAAAACCCATTTAATAAACCCACTGACTTCCAGACGAGGGAACCAGAAGTGCTAAAATGCTAACTCATTTCTTGGTTTTTATAGGGCCTATTAAAGGAGGTTACATCATGCGTCATCAGCACGTCACATCTTTGGGGTACAACACATGCACAGTAAAATCTGGTCTGCATTTGTTGAAATTGAGCCAATCGCAATACACATCCACAACTTAGTTACACTCCACATACAGTAAACCCTATACCCCAAGACCCATGTCCACCCGTGTCCCAGCTTCCTTCCATAGGCCATGGTTTTAGGACTCATTCCTGTCACACGCCATTCTTTTTTGGTATTACAAGTTCTCTGAAATGTTTTGTTTCAATTTGCAAATAGGCATTATCTTATTAAATCTGTGACAATTTGCATAAATATCCAGAACAGAAATCTGAACACTGGATAAAGCCAGGCTCAACATTTTAATCTCATTTTGTTGGTTTTTAGAGAAGGGATTTTGGATATCTCTTTGTGTCAATCCATCAATCAGATAATACTGTCAAAAGCCATTAAAAAAATACAATTTTGCCAAGAACTAAAATGATGAATAATATATGAACAACCCCCTCAGTACAAACCTTCAGCATAGCGATAGGAATGAAACTGAAAAATTTGTTGTTAGTTGAACTGTATGTTAAGTGCTGCCAAGTGAAGATTTGTGGCTCAGAATTTGAGAAAAACCTCAAGACAGATGAATATGGTTTTATAACTAATAATCACCATGAAACCTCCCCAGTTGATAACTTAAATTAAATTATTTTTTTTGTATTGCAAGTTGAAATGTTACATTTAAATGTGCAAATGAGGCATTGTGCTCACTTTTGGTGAATTTAGGAGAAATCTACAGCCACATACAGACAAAATGTAGTAAAAGCAACAGCTAAATGAATATTTTGGATGTGTTCTTACCATTAGTCTGAAAGAATACATGTTGTATAGAATCAAACTGACCAGTGAATGCACAATGTTTTTGCCAGTAGTGTCTCGCCTTTGGCAAAAACTTCCTTTATTTTATATCATTACATTAACATTACATTAATGTCTCCGCTCATAGATCTCATTATACTGTATACACCTCACTGTGTCCCACCTGTATTTTATATTATATATGAACGTCTCCACCTTTGTAAAAGCTGTCTGGATTTAAAACTTACCAATAGTCTTATAGTGCCTCCTTCTGGCATATATAGGAATCTACCATTGCAGACTGAGTCAAACTTTACAGTAATAGTAACCTGTATCAGGCGGTGTAGTCAACAGCCACTCAGATCTTTATTAGTTTGGTGTATATTTTGTATTATCAATCTGCAAAGTAACCAAAGGTATCAAATGCAGTGCAGTAAAAAGAACATTATTTCCCTCTAAGATGTAAAAAGTGGAATAGAAATACAATGGTAATACTTAGTACAAGTATGTTAAAATTTCACTTAAGTAATTGTAATCGCGCACACACATATTGTCATTTCACTATATCTGAAAGATAGATCATAGTGCTAAAATTTCCCCCCCAGGTTTATCATATCTATGCCAGTAGAACAGTATCCATTCACTCATTCAAAGCATCCATCCATCCATCCATCCTTCTTCAACCACTGATCCTGTCAGGCGTCACGGGAGGGGCTTATATATTGTGTGACTGTGTTACAGGCTGATCTAAAACATGCTAAAAAATAGGGCCTTACGTCCAAATCCAATTTCTCTAACAAGGAGGCTTGAATGGCATTTCTAATAATAAAGACATCAGTATTCGTCAGATTAGGGGTGGTGTTGTAGTTGTATTACCCACAGAAAAATACACTGAAGAGGCACATCGCTAAGCCTCTACAGCAATTCTTTGTTGGACTTAGAGTTTTTCATTTACGTTGGCTCATTTCTCTCAATAGCATTAACTTTCTCTAAATTGTAAGTACAAATGTCACAGCTGTTTCCTGGGACAGCACAACTCTATTGCATGTTTGCAAACGGTAGTAAGCCAGTAAATTGGCCAACGGCACCAAAGTGAAAAGTCATTTTGTCATTGTGCGAGCTGTCCTGTTCAAAATATTTAGATGTTTTTTCAACTGTCAACAATAAAAATGTTAAACTATATTATACTGTATACACACACACACACACACACACACACACACACACACACACATATATGTGTATATATGTACATATATATATATATACATATATACACATATGTATAAAAATCACTTTTTGTTTTACTTTTTGTTGACACTGACTGCTGACTGTACAATACCAGAATGTCAGTTTTATCAAGGTGAATGCTGTTGTGTATGTATGTACAACGTTGTAATAGTTACACAGACAAGAGAATATGTACATTTGTATGAATGCAGTAAATTTATTTGTGTAAAAATGTGTTGAACAGGAATTTTGCCACAAAATGACATCCGTGCCAAAAAAACAATGGTCAAACCTGTGGTAGTTTAGTTCAAAAACACAAATAGTTCCTCCTCGTCATAGAGATTTATGGTATAAACATGCCTGTCTGACAGATTCTGATTATTTTATGGATCATTTTGCATGTGATGGTTCAAACTATGAAACAAAGTGTAGAAGTTGTGAAGAGGACGGCAACTTCACTGAGAATCAACCCGTCAGTTTTGATCAGCAAGTCGTGCAATTGGTTATTGTCCTTCCCCTTTTGTACATGTGCCAAAACGTGCAATTTTTTTTTGAACGAATGAAAAATTCTGATCTTTTGTAAATGACAAGCTAATTGTTGAGGGATCTGTGCTCTTTGTTTTGAAAACAATAAATCTCATCAGAGAATTGAGCCAAAGTGAATGAGAAAAACTGTAAAAGAACAGAGGCACTTGATGAGGCTTGTATCAATGATAATTAATTTGGTTTTGTAATGGTTCATCACCCTGTTATTGCTTCATTTTACTTAGAACTCCCCAAAGTGCACAAGGGGCCTGAAGATAACCTTCCTGGCTGTCCCATTATATCAGGTAATGTACTCTCACAGAACCAGCTTCTAAATATATTGATTCCTTTATTAAACCTTTGGTGAGAAAACTGCCGTCTTTTACTAAGGACACCACTGATGCCTTGAATAGGATTGCCACTTTGACTGATATCCAGCCCCATTTCCTTGTCACCAGCAGATAAAGAGAGTTCATATACAAATATTGACCACCAGGAGGGGCTAGTTGCCTGAAGTCAGAGCGAACTCCACATGATAAAAGCTAGGAGTATTTTTCATTGATGATGTACTACATATAAATTACTTTTTTTTGGGTGTTATTTCCTCATATTTTGTAATATTTTTAGTATTAGGGATATCATGCCATTGTCTCCCATTGGTTGACAATACCATACAGGTGAGGCCACATCAAGATTCAAGATGTTTATTGTCCCACAGTTTAACAAGTATAACTGTGTGCATACTTTTTGCTGGAAAACTCCATTAAAAATAAAATCAAATAAAATTACATGAAATAAAATACCACTACTACCACTACTACTACTATTACTAATTATAATATAATAATAACAATAATAAATTACACAATGATAAGAAATTTTTTACAGTAACAGAATCAAAAATGTGTCATTACAAATATACAATAATAAAAGGGAAATACTTGGTACAAAGGCAACCCCTATGCATCTGCTTTGTTGAATGCCCTGTCAAAGATCTACCGTGGTCAAAACATGCTGGCTTTTTTAATGATTTATTTGCTATAATAAAGGCTTTTTAATGTATTTCCTTTCTTGTTAGCCCTTTTTCTTGTATTTTGGAGTGCCTGGATTCCCTTCCTCTCTGTGTCTCTGCAAATGTTCGCATCTCACTCTGTTTTTTCACTCTTTTATCCGCTGCAGCTTTGTGGGTGAAAATAGCCTCTTATCTTCTAACTATTCTACCTCCAATTTTCTTTCTTTCTGGTCAGATCTGGTCATATTTCTGATCCTACTGCAGGGCATCACTGGTACCTTGTTTGGCATAGTGATCTCAGCTGCAGTCGACAACGAGCAGATTGCCAACCAGGCTGGGCATCTTCTACCTCAACCTCATCATCAGCAGTACACCCTTTGTGTCCATCCTTCAGTGAAACACTACCAGCAGCTCGTGCAGCCTTTTCACTCTCAAAGTTATAAAAAAATCGTGTCCTTTGTTACAGCAGTCTTTAGCTGCTGTTGTGGGACTTTCCGTCATATCACATGATCTGTGTCTTTGAATCTAAGAAGTCTTTAAAGTGCTCAGGGGAAAAACAATGGAAATTTGGACCTTGTGGTGAGATTATTTTCCAGGCCGTTGTTTTCAAGCTTCAGGATTGAACTTTGAACCTCATATCATGCTATTTCTTCAGGGCCACTTCCTCACTTCCTTGCCTGCTCAGTTCTTCTCATCACAACTGGGCAGAAACAAGAGAAACCAGAAACTGTTCAAAGAAGGGCTGTCAAAGTTAACGCAATAATAATGCGTTAACGCAACTTGTGATTTTTAGGTTGTAACAGGCTCAGTTTTAATATTAGCATGTTGCAAAGGAGGATAAATAGTGCTCCAAACTTATACTGAATTTTGGTGAGGAAAAACTGACATTTACAAAGGGGTCCCTTGACCTCTGACCCACAGATATATGATTGAAATGGGTTTTGGCTTTTATAATGATTTAGCCACTACAATAAATGCTTTTTAATGTTATTACTATATTATTAAGCTATTGGCATCATATGAAATGAGAAAACATACCATGTCATACTAAGTTGTTGAGAAATAATGCTCCATACAAAATTCAGGCAAAGAAAAACTGTCATGGCCATTTTCAAAGGGGTCCCTTGACCTCTGAGCTCAAGATATGTGAATAAAAATTTGCATTACATTTGCATAAAGCATGCATATTTGCCCACCTATGTTGATGTTAAACACTTAACAAATCTCCCTTTGAATATACATTTTGAACAGAAAAAAGTGTGAGTAATTTGCAATTAACTGCGATTAAGTCGTTTAATTTATTGGCAGCCCTAGGTTAAATGCTTTATGAGATTCATTGTTGTTGCATTGAAAAGAACATCCAGAGATATGATATATTTTACCAGCAGATGTAAGTGTAGGTATCATCTGGCCTGGTACATCCTGTATCCTCCCTGCTACATCAGCCTGGCTCTTCCTTAGACTTACGCCTCTGAAGCCCTTCGCTGTATCATGGACAGAGGTAATGTACATGCACATGTTACACAACACTCACCAGTCTCATAATGCTGTTGCCTGGTGTGCAGTTAGTGTGTGTTCAGGTCAGATGCATGCACATGGCTCACATTATCTAAATCATTAATGAGCTCTGGATCCTGTGAAACTCAACTTCCTGGGATGTAAGGTATAGTGGTTTCGCGTCTTTCTCCTTCTCTTGACCTCGTCGTGTCCGAGCAATAAGACCTGACGACAGTTGGAGCGCCGTCCACGTTACATGATACACACACATGAAAGCACAGGAAGTCAGAAGAGTCGTTTCCTGTTTGAAGGCCTTATCACAGAGGTGGAAGACGAGACACAGGCAGGCAAGTCGACAGTGTCACAATTCAATTTGAGGGATGAAGAAAGTTTTTTTTTCTTTGCAACTGCATCCTGCCACATTCACTGACTGACTTCACTTGAACCTTAGCATCTCATCCCATGCGTGTATTAAATTAATACTTCAGTCCCAAAATGACCATTTGTATATCACTTACTCACCTCGTGCTACCTTGAAGTCTTGAAAAAAACAAGTTCTGTTTATGCTATGTATGCTTTTAATGTTTTACTACAGGCATGAATTCATGACAGTCTGGATCAGTTTGTATCCAGATAATAACATGATATGTATCTTGGTTATTATCTCATCTCAGTGGTACAGGAGCATAAAGTCTCACACCAGCAGGCTAAAAGCTTTTTCCACAACACCAGCTAAGGAACAGCTTTTTCCACAACACCATGAATTACAGGCCCGGCTTTACTCCATCAAGCTGTATATACCATTTCTTCTTATAATACTCATACAACATTTTGTTAACCTTTGCACTTTCACAACAATCTGTAACTATGTATACACTGATGTATATACACCCTCATTTGTATATATTGTCTTAATCAGCACTTTACTAGTTTGCACTCTGGTTAGATGCAAATTTGCATTTCATTGTACTTGTACTATGGGCCATGACAATAAAGTTGAATCTGATCTAATCTGATCTAAAACCTGTTCTGCTGTTTTCAAGGTCAAGACTGAACTCAAGTATATGAACAACTGAAATAATTTTATATGTAACACTGTCGATTTACATGTTAGAATTGAATAGATTATTATGAAAATAAAGTACACTGAAGTAGACACAATGGCAGAGACAATAAAAACACATGTAAGGTCATAGTATAGTATATAGTATATGACGCAAACCTGCATTATTGGCTAAAACCAGGATTTAGAAGAAGTTTTATCAGAGTTCACATACATTCTTTGCATACGGGAGAAGTTTCGTTCGATCCAATCTGCAGCCTCACCACTAGATGCCGCTAAATACCACACACTGGCCTTTAAAAGAAATAGTGTGGCATTTTGGGAAATTCAGTCTTGCCAAGAGTTGGAAAAGGAGAGGACAGATACTGCTGTCATATCGGTCAGTTACGTATAAGTATAAGTATAAGACTGGACACAGGCAGTTTTTTTTATCCCGTGAGGGGACGCGGGGAGGCTGGAACCGATCCCAGCAGGCATTGGGCGAAGGCAGGCTACACCCTGGAGAGGTCGCCAGTCCATCGCAGGGCACATAGAGACAGACAACCGTTCACGCTCATATTCATACCACCGGCAATTTAGAGTCTTGGACTCTAAGTCTTTACATGTCCTTGGACTGTGGGAGGACGCCGGAGCACCCGGAGGAAACCCACGGGGAGAGCATGCAAAGTCTGCACAGAAGGGCCCCAAGCGGGGTTCGAATCTGCAACCCTCTTACTGTGAAGTGGCAGCGCTAACCACTGGACCCCCGTGCAGCTTTGTTTGAATTTAACAAACAAAAATTTAAATGTTAATTGGTGACCTCAGAATTGTGTCTCTGCTCTTTGTAGATGACGTGGTTTTGCTGGCTTCATCAAACTGTGACCTTCAGCAACACTGTGGGGGGTTTGCAGCTGAGGGTAAAGCGATCAGGATGAGATTTAACACCTTCAAGTACGCTTCAAGGCTCTCAGCCCAGTGGTTCTCTGCCAGAAAACGTTGGACTGCACCCTCCGGATGCTGGGAGTTAGTCTTTGCTCCGAGCGAGTTAAAGTATGTCAGGGTTTTGTTCATGAGTGAAAGAAAAATGGAGCGGGAGATGGACAGGTGGTTTTGTTTGGTGTCAGCAGTTATGCGGGCGCTGTAGAACAGCCTCCACTCTGTCCTGCAGTGGAGAAAGTGGAGAAAACAACGATACAGTACTAATAAGAAAGAAAGATATTCCTTTATTAGTCCCACAGTGGGGAAATTCAGTTTTACACTCTGTTGCTCACACAGTACATATACATGTCAATGGAGAGATGTCAGAGTGAGGGGGCTGCTCCTGACAAGCGCCCAGAGCAGTTGGGGGTTTGGTGCCTTGCTCAGGGGCATCTCGGCAGTGCCCAAGAGGTAAACTGGCACCTCTCCAGCAACCAGTTGGCAACCAGCAACCAGTTGGTCTTGGTCCATGGGGGACTTGAACCAGTGACCTCTGCATCCTAACCCAAGTCCTTACAGACTGAGCTACTGCCGCCCCCCTAATATTTCCCCATCAATCTTTTTTTTCTCCTTTCTCAGGAGATGTAGGAACAAAATACAAGTTGTGGAGAAAACCACCAACCTGAACTGAGAACGATGATAACGACGGTTTGCAGTTGAGCACCTGGTAATGCACCAACATGAGTTACCGCTTCCTGTCACACACCAGACAAGACATGTGAATCTGAACACAGACTTCAAAGCATCAAGAAGTGATACTGTCGCTGTGGTAAGCCTGAATGGGTGAGAATTTCATCGACAATATGAGGCGATCATCATTTTAATACGCATTCTGGGTTCCCAGGACATAATGCAACAAACCTGTCCTCAAGTTTTCTGCTTGTAAAGCAACTAGAAAATAATTAAAAGTATGTTTTCACACTTCTTGTTGACAAAACATTTTGTTTTGTGCTGTCCATATAATGTTGTGATAAGGCCAATCAGAGTATTCAACAAAGTCATGTAATAATACCACTTATTCCATGGTGCAGCATCACCCTGTTGGGTTTATTTCACAATAATGATGACCGTACATTATCCCTTAGTTATTACATGGCTTTGTTGAATACTCAATTCTGACTGGTCTATCACAGCATTCTGCGTTCTGTTATTTCTTTATAGCAGACCGTTGCTATGTATAACAGACTGTTATGGGTGTAGTTCTAATGTCAGACCATTTTTGTGTCAAATTACTGATTTCTTAAGTAAGTAGCTGTGTAATAAGTGAGATAATGTACAACTAGCGGGTCATTGCTGGGAAATAAACCCCTTCAGGGTGCCGCATCGCCCTGTCAGGGTTATTTCACAACACTGACACTGTACAATATCTCTTACTTAAGGGATTATCACATTTTATATTAATGTGATTCAAACTGAAATGTGTTTCTGTTCATCTCTATGAAAAATATGAAGTAATTAGGGTGAAAAGTTGTAAAACACAAATACTCTAATGAATCTAAGAGTATAAATGGTAGATTTTTTACTTTATCTGGTTAATATTGGAATGTTGTGAATACCACTAAAACTCCATTTCACAACCTCTGCAGTCTCCACCAGAGGCCACGTGAAGCGTCCACACTCCTGTGTTGTTGTGACGTGTGCACTGTGATAGCAGACACGCTTTGCTGAAGTTCTGTTCATGTATATTTTTGAAAGAGTAAACCTTGTTGAGAAATCCTCCCTTCGTCTTGTTGTTCTGCCAGATTTTACTCAAAATCCCCCCACAGTTCCTGCGGTTCTAAAAAACACCCGCAAGCCACGGACGACAGATGCATTCAATGACATCATGCCCGCTTGCTCTCTGTGTTGCTTGTTACCATGGTGATGATGACCTTACTGCCTTCAGTTGAATCCACACCAGTTGACTGTTTGAACTGTGTGTGTGTGTGTGTGTGTGTGTGTGTGTGTGTGTGTGTGTGTGGATAGCGGGTGTGCCTTGTTATGTTTTGTACATGTGTCTTGTTGTTTATTTTCATGTGTATTTTGTGGTTGATGAGTCTGTGCATGCTAATGTTTCCTGTGGGGTATGTGTGTGTGTGTGTGTGTGTGTGTGTGTGTGTGTGTGTGTGTGTGTGTATGTGTTCACAAACTGAAAACACTGTATGTGTATGAGTGAAGTGCATTTGTGTGTGCTTTTGGGTGTGTGTTGTTTGGTGGTGAAATTGTGTCTTTAAACTGGAGTCAAATAGCAAAAAAATGTTTCATCAAAAGCAAAAAAGTTCTCAAATATTAACATGAAAATTTCGTTGGATGACATTGGGTGAAAGCGGGGTCCACCCTGGACAGGTCGCCAGGGCTGACACATAAAGACCAACCATTCACGCTCACATTTACACCAATGGACAATTTAGATTCAACAATTAACCTGCATGTCCTTGGACTGTGGGAGAGAAAGGAGAGAGAAAACCTACACTAAAACATGCAAACTCCACACAGAAGGACCCCAAGTCGGATTTGAACCTGAGACCCCCTTACCACCGTGCAGCCCATTACGGCAACTCACCCTACATAATAGTATATAATAAGAAATTAATGTGCCCAGAATATGTACATACACAGGACACCTGGGATGGCGTTTGTCAGCTGCTCTTTCCGAGGTCAAATATTACTTTCAGTGTCAGCATTGTTTTTTTGTTTTTTTTTGTTACCATATTTGGTTGCTAAAATATTTTAGGTTTGCTGTGAAAAACATGATATTTGACTGCACTTTAAAGGACAAGGCTCTCATTCTTTAATTTTCTCTACAGAGAGCGTTAGTCTACTCTATCAAAACTTTCCAACCGTGTTTGTGGCTCTCAGCCAAGTAGTTTTTATTGAATACGTAAATCTTTAAAGCTCCATTAACAAAAAAAAGTTATCTCCTGAAACAGCTGGGCACTGTAGCTTTAGCAAATGTTATTTAAACAGGAGTAAATTCTACATTTGTTGAGGACTACTTTCAGACATGATTAATACACATTTGTCATGTAAGGGAGTATTTACAGCAGCAGGATGCTGACAACAAATTACAGCCATCTACTCTATGACGATGGGCCACATTGACATGTTTTTAATGATGCAACAGAACTCTATGACACAGATCAATGAGATATATCAAGCTTCAGTTTATTCACTTTGTGAATTTCAAGGAATTTGTATAGCCATGAAACATACATACAGTAAATACAAACATTTCATCAACCTTAACCTGTAAAGACAATATTACTCCAATAAATGTATGTATCTGTGTGGATTTGCAGGCAGCATCGTCGTAGTAAAGTTACTGTTGTGAAAATCCCCATGCAATTTTCTTTTGTGTGATAACCATTGATCATCCTCTATACACAGAGTGTAACATTTCCAATAAGACTGTGGTACACCATAATAATCATAATGCAACCCCTGGAAACAGCCTCACTGACAGGCTGCTATTAAAATGTTCCTTTAATTCAGTGTCTTTGGTGTTTGGTGAGCTCAGTGACAACACTGTACCTAATTACAGTCAGCGTCTCTGTAATTACATGCAGTGACACCCAAAGTCTCGCAGGACTAAACTGTGCGTTCCTGTCACAATATATGTAACCTGACATGGACATAATGTGCAGAATCCTCCATTAAATTGTAACTGAAAGGCAAAATGATTGATTAAACACGGTTGATAACTGATGAAAGATCCTGATGTTGCACCATTTCTCAAACTTTAACCCTCTGAGACCCACAATAGACCAGTTTTTGTCTTTTTTAGGGGGATACAGAGGGTCTTTAGGGGAGAGAGCAGGTCAACAGTAGATGACACACAGAAGCTGGGAACCTGAAGATTAATTTGAGGTGCAGCGCAAAACACAAAGTGTATAAGGGTTTAGAACATTATGATAGAAGTATATGATGGCCATCATCATGCTCTATTATATCTCATAAGTTGTTGCAGCAATATTTGGGTTGATACCATTTGTTATACAAATTTGGTGCTAGACTTTACCATATCAACTTAACTCTCTACTGGCTAATTTTCTTTCCCTCATCACTGTGCCATCCTCTGTTCTCAGGGTTACCTGCACACAACAGGATAGCAGATCATAAATATTGAACATGTTTAAAATTTTCCTCTGTCAAAACCAAGGGCCTTGGGCCAGGGAGGTTATGTTTTCACAGCCGTTGGTTTGTTTGTCTGTCTGTTAGCAGGATTACTCCAAAAGTTCGCAAAGGATTTGAATGAAATTTTTTGGAGGGGTGGGGTGTGACACAATAATCCATTACATTTTGGTAGCGATCACGATCATCATAAACTGTAGAATCGAGTTCAATAAAAGCACACTTGGAAAGAGTAACACCGATGATATAAATGTTTGATGCTCTGCTACATACAGCTGATCATACTTGGGCACCTTGGCGGAGGTCTGCGCTCTCAGTGTGCCAATTGCATTATTATTTGAGATTGATGTGGCCAGGATGGACTTCAGAGCCAATCGGGGGATGTAAAACTCTTAAGATAGCTCACACCAAAGGAATATCTAGAGAGATAATCTTTAGAACCAATCAAAAATCGGGGCTTTGCTGGCGATTGTCGGGAGGGAAGAATCGGGCCCAAAATTGGCTTGATTCTCATGTAGTGTGTGCCCAGAATTAGCTGCACAGCCAGCTGAGCAACTGACAGCTGAGATGGAAAAAGAACACCTTGCCAGTTGTCCTCCTCTTGTCTTGGCATGTTTATTTTCTCATAGCCAGTTTACAGCCTACTGTAGATGTGTTCAGGGTTGCCAAATATCAGCCTGCATTTGTGTGTCTTGTGATGCTTGCAGGCAGCTGCAGGTATTTTGAAAGTTTATTAGAAATGATATCAGTGTTTCTCAGCAGGATTAAGCAATGCTGGCTGTTACCATGTGACGAGTGTCCTTCTGTTTCGTTTACTACAAAACAACATCTGGAGTACATTACTGCAACATATGCAGGCTACAGCTCACGTAATAAAGACACTTTCTCACTCACACACAGAACTTGTTGCTGTATAATATTTGGTATTTCAGTGGGGAAATGAAGTAATGTCGAGCGGTGCCAGTCCCATAGTGTATCCATTCAAAATATGAGCAATTGGCTTTAATTAAATACAGAATGTAGGATGCACACACGAGTCAGTTAAAAATGTGCTCAGTCTTGCAATGCGCGCACACGCATTTGATCATCTAGTGCAGTCACCCTATGTGCCTGCTTTGTGATATGCTAAACATTCTGTAAACAGTATCCTGCGCATGGTTACTGTCACCATGGCAGCACGACAACAGCGCTCAGCTGGGCCTCTCAAACACGGGACAGTAGTGTTATTTAATATTTGGCTACACATGAGCACAGCATGTTTCTATCACATAATCCTGTCACACCAGCGAAGACTTCTCCTCGCAGCCCTCCTGACTCTGAACGCAGCCCAGCTGTTGCTATGTTTTGGTCTTATCGCGCAACAACAACAAGGGGTAAAATGCTCACTGAGAACAGTCTGCCCTTACTGGTGCAATCCCACACACACACTTTGTCCACTGTCAGCATCACATGGGACAAGAGCAGATGCTTTTGCTGAGATTTAGGGCACTTACGTCACACTGAGGAAAGTTAAGTAAGTCACTGCATAAACAGATCTGTTTGTGTGAGTTGCCAAAATAAGACTTAATCCACATAACCTAAAAATAGCAGCATTTTAGAGCTTGAAAACTCACTATTAAAAGAAAAAAAAATCAGTTAGAGGTGTTATAGTTGCTGAACAGACTGTCTCATAAACCTGAGGTCATAGTTCAGTCGCTGTCAAAACATTCAGTAGCAGACCTGCAACCTGTCAAACACAGAAGCTGCAATAACCCCCTAACTCGCTCTAGATTGTATGCCAAAAGCTTAAATGTTAATACTGAGCTACGGAAATCTGTAATAGTGCTTTATTTTGGGATGTAACTAATATGCATCAAAATCAAAAACATTATCCCTTGCAGAGAGAAGCAACTTTTCATCTCCAGTTCAATCAGAATGCAGCAGCAGAGCTTTAACTCAACGCAGGCCAGGAGACTGTATTTCTACATGTGTGATTACAATGTTGATTTGCATATTTTAATGATCATATTGAGCTTCACTGCAGACGTCTTCAGTTTGATGCACTGCAGCCTACACTCCTCTGTCTTGCAATCTAATAATACAAATAACTTAAAAGTTGGTTGACTGTAAAATCATCTCTTATGTCTTAATGTATCCTCACTTGCATCTCACATTTTATTTATTTACCAATTATGTATTATATGTATAATATGTCTTAACTAGGCCTATTTTCTAATAAGCACCTTGAAAAACATGTTATAACAACTGAAATAAAGAAAATGCAAATCAGCTTTTATTGTCAGTACATTGTAGAAAGCAAATTTACTCTCTGCATTTAACATTCAACTACTACATAGCAACAGGGAAGCAGTTTGGGGGTCCAGTGTCTTGCTCAGTGGCACCCCAGCAGTGCCCAAGTACTTGCTCTGTGTATTGGGACATGAACTAGCGACCCTCCAGTTCCCAAGACAAGTCCCTATGGACTGAGCTACAGTCGCCCCTCCAAGAAAACAAGACAATCAAAAAGTGTTTCTACTACATTTTTTTTTTTTTTTTTGCGAGCATATCACATGAAATTTCAAATGACTTTTACCTCAAAGCAACATGGTGGGAATTAATGGTGCACATGGAGAAAAACTTTGACCTTTGATATCAGAAACTTAAAAACACAAGTCCTCATTTCTAATATTGTGTTTTAGGTTATTTAATGTAGACCTATTTTCACTTGTCATCTCCACCTGTTATTCTATTCAAATATTCAATCGCAATTAATCGTACAGTTCACGGTTAATCGCAAATGAATCACACATTTTTTTTATCTGTTCAAAATGTACCTTAAATGGTCAAGTATTTAATACTCTTATCAACGTGGAAGTGGACAAATATGCTGCTTTATGCAAATGCATGTATTTATTTATTTTTGGAAATCAATTAACAACACAAAACAATGACAAATATTGTAGAGAAACCCTCACAGGTACTGCATTTAACATGAAGGATAGGCTCAAATCATAATAGCTGTCAGTGTGCTAACTTGACTCTGACTTGCCTCAAAGTGCATGTGATTATCATAAAGTGGGCATTTCTGTAAAGGGGAGACTCGTGGGAAACCAGAGAACCCATTTACATTCACATATCTGGAGGTCAGAGGTCAAGAGATCTTCTTTGGCCATACCAGTTTTTCCTTGCCAAAACATAGCATCCATCCATCGTCAACCGCTTATCCCGTTAGGGGTCGCGGGGGGGCTGGAGCCGATCCCAGCTGGCATCGGGCGAAGGCAGGGTACATCCTGGACAGGTCGCCAGTCCATCGCAGGGCACATAGAGACAGACAACATATAGACAGACAACCATTCACACTCACATCCACACCTACGGGCAATTTAGAGTAATCAATTAACCTAAACAGCATGTCTTTGGATGGTGGGAGGAAGCCGGAGTACCCGGAGAAAACCCACGCTTACACGGGGAGAACATGCAAACTCCACACAGAAGAGCCGCAAGCTGGAATCAAACCTGCGACGCTCTTGCTGTGACACGACAGCGCTAACCACTACACCACCGTGCAGCCCCCAAAACATAGCATAAGTTTTTCATAAAATTAAAGCAAATTTGCATTAGTGTGTTATTTTTGTGTTAACTATGACAGCCCTGGTATTTTTTTCTGATATTTTAGTACTGTAAATGTGAAAGTACTTTCATTGCAAGTAAAAAAAAAAATAGCCTGCAACAGATAACATACCCTAAACTTCAGAGTAACATGGGCTGGTACTGAAAACAGCAGGTCACACTGTGTACCTGAGTGTTATAATCAGACCATGCACATCACATCTCCATTTTTCACCATTTCCTGACGCTTCACACAGAAGTGCAGCCCATTGGCTCTTGGAAGGAGAAGCACTTGTCAAAACATCCATCAGGAGTGAAGTGAACCGGCTGCAGGAGTGCCTTCACCCGTGGAATCAAAGGAAGGTGTGTCTGCTGCCTCCAGCCCCGGAGGGGTGTTGGTGCTGTAACCGTAGCAACGTAAACAGGAGGGTTCAAACACAGATTAAAATGTGTGCAAAGATTATGTAAGGTGTGTGAGTGTGTGTGTGTGTGTGTGTGTGTGTGTGTGTGTGTTTGTGTGTGTGTGTGTGCGTGTGCATAAGTACAGGCACACATGGTTTCTTATGTTTCTTCAGCCTTAGAATCTTCTTTCAGCGTCTGCAGCTCGTTGGGAAACACTTCAATTTGCAACGCCCACTACTCACTCCTGGCGTCCAGTTCAGCAGCAGGCGCGTATTTTATTAGCAAACGTTAAGTGTGTGTTTTATAGCGTCTCAGCAGTATAAAAATAAGTCTGTCTCTGTGTGCATATGTGGGAGAGTGTGATTACCATGAGGGAAGTTCTGTTTAATCTCTTCTTGGCTTCACCTGATTTTTCCACTTATTCTTACAGTGAAGGAGTTGTCTCCCACTCAGCCAATAATATACATATGCACACAATACACATATACGCATATACTCTCACAAACTGGAGGTCTTCTTCTGATCTTCCACCCCTTACCAACAAAAAGTTTACTCAAGTGTGCTATTTATATATTTCTTTTAAACTTTAAATGAGAGCATACTTTCAGTTTACCTGTACTTATCAGAGATATAATTAAGTATATTTAAGTATACTACACTTACACTGACAAGTACACAGAAAAGTCAAAGTATACTTGACTAAAACTGACAAGTACACAGAAACATCAAAGTATACTTGGCTTATATTTATTAATGATCTTACTGAGCTTCATTGCAGACTTATTCAGTCTGCTGCACCGCAGCCTACACTACTCTTCAGCATCTTAAAATTGTCTTGCAATCGACTGTAAGTTTACAATTAAGGCTTTAAAGCTTACTGTAAAAGTCAACTGTCTTTCTATACTGTTGTAATGTATCCTCACTTGCATCTCACATTTTGGTAACACTTTATTTTACAAGTTTATTTAGGTAATAATTAGCAAACAATTTCTTTGGAATAACTGCCAAATTCACCTTAAAATGTATCTAAAACTACTTTATTATAAACATAATAATTATATGCTAAAATAGCACATAATGGTTAAAATAGGACCTTGAGGTCTGAGAAACGGCACTGTGCTGCTCTTCGTCGGAGGAATCCACTATTTCTAGCACGATTTTGGATGCAAACTAAACCCGTTGTACCTGATAAAGCAATATAAATCAGGTATGACTTTAGGGCTGTGTGGTGGTGCAGTGGTTACACTGTTCAGGTTGCAAGTTCAAACCCAGCTGCTTTGCATGTTCTCTCCATGCTAGCATGGGTTTTCTATGGGTTTTTCCAGTTTCCTTAGATATACAGGTTAATTATTGACTCTAAGCTGCCCGTTGGTGTGAACATGAGTGTGACTGGTTGTCTATCTCCATGTGTCAGCTCTGTGATAGTCTGGTGACCTGTCCAGGGTGTACCCCGCCTTCACCCAAGGTCAGCTGGGATCAACCCTGAATAGGATAAGTGGTTACAGATAATGGATTGGATGGATGTATCACCTTGAATAATATACAGGGCGCTTCTACTGTGTGCACCGAGGCTGAAAATGCAGGTACTCATGATATGTCAGGTGTCTGGCATGAAAGCAAGTATGAAGGGGCATATGAGGGTGAGAGAGTCACGCGTTGTCTATGGAGACTGAATCTCACTGTTTCACATCAACGTGGAGGCGTTGAAGCAGACGCGCTCCCGAAGGCCTCGCTGGTGTTCACAGTGAGTTCATGAAGCCGTCTGCTGTGCGTCAAATCACAATTCTTTGTGGTTGACAGATGTGAGCATTGATTTCACCCAGAAGTGAACTGCATCAAAGTATTTAGTCAAGTACTGAAGCCTTGAGATTTGAAGCTCGGACCTTTTAGATAAACGTTTTGTGTGACTTAATTTACAAATTTGTACATTTCAGTCTTCTGCATTTATCTGACAGCTGCAGTGAAAATTGCGATATTAGAGTATATCCAAAATGTCCAGAATGGTTGATTATAAACTAATAGTGAAGTGCAATATGTACAGCACCTGATTCATACCATATCTCCTGACACAGTAATACATCATAAGTGGATGTTTTTACTTCACTGATGATCAGTACTTCTTTACTTTTACCGAAGCAAAAACGTTATTGGTTATTTATTTGTGGGCGTAAGGACTTGGGTTAGGACGCGGAGGTCACCGGTTCAAGTCACCGGTTCAAGTCCCCCATGGACCAAGACCAACTGGTTGCTGGAGAGGTGCCAGTTTACCTCTTGGGCACTGCCGAGGTGCCCCTGAGCAAGGCACCAAACCCCCAACTGCTCTGGGCGCTTGTCAGCCCCCTCACTCTGACATCTCTCCATTGACATGTATATGTACTGTGTAAAACTGAATTTCCCACTGTGGGACTAATAAAGGAATATCTTTCTTTCTTTCTTCTTTCTTTAGTTATTATACTGTAGTATTACAACTGTTGAATTACATGTACTTTGCAAAACTACAAGCTACATTAGCTACTTCCTCCTCATTTCATGGTAAACTATTGAATGAAGTCAAATGCAGCAGCACTGGTGGAAAGTGACATAAGTACAGACAGTTGAAGCACAATTTTCGAGTACTTCCATTTTACTTGAATATAAATGTTTGTTTGATACTTTAAGCACATTCTGAACTTCTTTGGTAAAAGTTTGAATGCATGATTTTACTTGTAATAGAGTATTTTATAGTGGAAATATCTTAATAATTCTTCCACTACTAGTCATTATACTTAGAGTAGTAACCTTTCACCACCTCATTTTACTGACAATACTTTTACTCATGTAGCCTAGTTGTACCTCAGAAAAAAATGAATGCAGAACTTTCATTTGTAGGCATAATAGTGTTGTGGTGATTCTGCTTTTAATTTAGTAACACATTTTAATGTATATAAATAATATAATGCCTACTATTTGTAGGCATAATAGAGTATTTTTAAAGTGTGGTAATTTTACTTGTTTCAACCTACCTGTATTTGAGTAATATGGCTAGGAGCACGTAAAACTACAAGTCCCAGAATCCTTTGCGGTGACGCCGTCTCACTCTACAGCGCATGCTCACACAGCCAGAGAGCCCAAAGAACGGGCAGAACGGCTCAGCTCCGTGTTTACGTTGAGATGCTCACAACAAAGGACAGCACACCGCTGAGAGCCTGATATTTAACGCAAAATACCGTGGATACTCCGTTTTACGGTGATAATTTATAAGTTCGGGAAGAGGAGAAGAAACAACACAAGTCCCCATCGGCTTCAATTTTTTTAACGGTTTTACTTTTGTTTGTTTTCTTTGGTAAACCAGCAAAGAGGGCAGAAATTAAGGCGAAATTTCCCATTTTTTTAAGCCGGTGGAGCGTTAGCTAGCTTGCTAGCCTCAGCAAGTTGGACGAAAGCCAGACAGCAGCTGGCGGAGAAGCTAGCAGCGCCGAAGACAACAATAGGACTTCATCATTTATATCGCTGTGAGTACATGAGTACATGTTAACACCTGACTTTTAATGATGATTAAACACGGGCGTTAGTGGGCTAATTCGGCGCTAGCCAGCCTAGTCAGTGTTGCTTTGTCCTGCCAAAGGCTCTGTGACCCGTCCATTAACGCTACTTTACCTCATATAGTAACGTCCATGCACTCAGCAAGGTAAGTCATCACAGGGCTTTTATTGTGAGCGCTGCAGCTGCAGAGTACTGATCTTCGTAATGCACACACACACACACACACACACACACACACTTGTGCACCTGTTTTGTCTTTATCTCAGTGGAAATCAGAGGCTCTGTAAAGCTAATGCTTCTAGTGGGCAGTGAGTGTGTGTGTGAAGGCTTCAGAGATGCAGGTATTAGTTTACATCACTTCCAGTCTGCATGCTGACCTGTGACAGGGAGGAGGAGGAAGGGGCTGAGTGAGAAAGGGAACATTGCCTGATAAGGAATTAAGCAAATGCACGAACTCTTGCCATTACTAAAGCTTGATTGCCAGTTAATGACTTCCCTCCCCTCCCTTCTTTCTCTGTCTCCCATCTCATTCTGCCTCTGTGTCTCTCATCCCCTTCCTCCACCCTCTCTTTCTTTTCCTCTCCCAGCCTCCACCCTCTCTCTCTGTCTCCTCTGTACTGGTAAGCCATGATGTTGTTGCCGATAGGGAGCTCGGCGATTTCCCTTCCCCATGTTGGAAATGTCACAGTAAAGACAGACGAGCATTAACTCCATCTGCTCCACCAGGATGCCCCAGGCCTTATTTCCATTGTCTGCTTGTCAATGTGATGATTAATCAGGAAACTTGCTGCCAGTGTTGTGTTTGCCAGTGCATTTCATTCTTTCAGTTAACAAATCTAACAAGACTGATTTGTATTAGGACTTTAAAAGTTACCAGCAAGTATCAATGCTAGCAGGAGACTGAAACTTTGCATTTACGTAAGGCCTGTCAATCAAGCAATGTAATTGCATGATTGTCCATAGTTAATTGTGATTAATCGAAAATTAATCACACATTTTTTATCTGTTCAAAATGTACCTTAAAGGAGATTTGTCACATATTTAATACTCCTATCAACATTGGAGTGGACAAATATACTTGCTTGATACAAATGTATGTATATATTTACTATCTGAAATCAATGAACAACACAAAACAACAGGTACTGCATTTAGCATAGAAAATATGCTCAAATCATAACATGACAAACTGCAGCCCAACAGGCAACAACAGCTGTCAGTGTGCTGACTTGACTATGACTTGCCCCAAACTACATGTGATTATCATAAAGTGGACATGTCTGTTAAGGGGAGACTTGTGGGTACCCATAGAACTCATTTTCATTCACATTTCATGAGGTCAGAGGTCAAGGGACCCCTTTGAAAATGGCCATGCCAGATTTTCCTCGCCAGAATTTAGCATAAGTTTGGAGCGTTATTTAGTCTCCCTCATGACAGGCTAGCATGACATGGTACCAATGGATTCATTAGCCTTTCTAGTTTTATCTTATCTATCTATTATTTTTTAACTGTAGCTTTAAAACTGAGCCCACTACAGCCTAAAAATTTATTGTTGTGTTAATGCATTAAAAAGAATCAGTGGCATTAATACAAATTTTGTGTAAATGAGTTATCATTGCGTTAACTGTAACAGCCCTTATCTACATACTTGTTACCTCGGTCCTACAGCTGCTCCATAAGCAATGCAGCTGGTTGAGAGCGAGACAGTGCAACAATTCCATGTGCATATGACAAGCCATTTTTTAAATTTAATAGCTAGACAGGATATTCAGTAGAGATATCTGCAATATCATTTTGTCTAGTCAAAACTCTAATTCAAGATATACCTAATTCTATTTTGACTTGGCAAAACTCTAATTTTAGATATTCATAATTATATTTTGACTAGTAAGATTCAAACTACTTTTGCCATTCATGAGTATGGGGTTTGTCATTACGGATATCTACAGTTTAGTTGTGGATATCCGCAATGTGAATTATGGATATGTACAACTGAATTATAACTAGTCAGAATTCCAGTTCACTTTAATTCCTGTCAATTGTAGATATCTACATTGTCCTTTTTAGGAAAACGTTTCATTTATGAGTTATTGATCTAAGAAGTTTGAATCTGTGAATATCTTTCCAACTTTACCAAAGTATCCAAGTTAGCAAATGTTTCTGCTGACACTGTTCAGATGCTTTGTTGGACCGATATCCAGTGGGAGGCCTTGCACGAGCAACGTCATGCAAAACAATTCTGACAAGTCATAATGATGTTTGAGATATCTGTAACTGTGATTTATGATAGTCTGAATTGAATTTCATATATCTCTAACTGTCCTTTTGACCAGTCAGAATGATGTTATAGATATCTGGAATAAGAATTCTGACTGGTCACAATGTCGTTACGTTGAGTCAAAATGCAATATTTCTAATGTTAATTGTGGATAGTCAAGCTTAGCTATTGAATGTTAAAACTGCTTGCTGTATGTGCATGTTGCAACTTCATCAAGATTTCCTACGAACACAACTGGTGTAGCAGGCTAAACTGAATTTTTAGGGTCCATATCAGATCTATAACAGCAAGCCGAATCTGGTCTGGAGAGCTGTAAGAGTCAAGTTGCAACACTGATACCTGCTAAAACAGTGCTGCCCTACTATAAAGAAGGCTGAAGAGTCTATTATATTTTTGTACAGACTATTTCAAGTCTGCATTCTCACAGTCCTTTAAATGGTGATATCTTCTAGTGTGAAGTGGGACAGGGACACAGTGTTTGCACATACACGTCGTTTGTGTCTGAACATTTGCTTTGGGTGTGTTGTCTGCAGGCCTGTGTGTGTGTGTGTGTGTGTGTGTGTGTGTGTGTGTGTGTGTGTGTGTGTGTGTGTGTGTGTGTGTGTGTGTGTGTGTGTGTGTGTGGATTGAGTTCTCCAACATGGTTTAGAGTCTCAGTTTCGGGGTGGAAACCGGAGCCAACGGTGTCAGACGGGAGCTCTGATGTCTTAATGGAGGCTCAATGCTGCCGGTATCCTTAGTAACTAGGTCTGTGGGGACACAGAGAGGCCTCCCAGTCTCGGCCTGCGCCGGATGCTCTTATCACTACTGTCCACAAACAAAAAACTCCAATACCATCAATTATTTTTAAAATGTTTTTAATTCACTTAAAAGCTTTGTGTGGTCTTCTACAAGCTGTACATGCTCAGCAAGTTTTCTGATCCAGTAGGACCATGAAAAAACTGTAACAGAATTAGGGCTGTCCTCGATCAAAGAAATTTACAGACTACACTCATACAATTTGGTTGATTAGTTGGTTTTATTGTCAGATCTATTTAACAGAGTTTCTCCACAAAGAATTGCACAAAAGCACCACTTTACCAATCTAATGTTTACCTGAGATGTGCTCATACGTTTCTTAAAATAAGTCATTCAGCATGAAACAAAGCCTAAAAATTACTAACTGACTACAGAAATCTTAGTTGATCAGACGGATTAGTCGACTAATCTACTAAGAGGTTGCAGCGTTTAACAGAATTACAAATGTGGTTCCTATCAGTCCAAAAAATAGTTTACTACTTTAATATTCAATTCAGTAGCATTAGTATTGCATTTATGTAAATTTCCAAATCTATGCTGCAATGGTAGCAAATTGCAGCACAGGATTTTGTTATCAAATATAGTTTCCATAATTCATCACTTCTTCATGCAGGACGTCCTTCCCAATCCTAGTTGTAAGGTCAAAAGACCGACAGCATGTAACGCCCTCGCCACACACACACACACACACACACACACACACACACACACACACACACACACACATAGATAGATGCAGTATAGAAGAAGAAGAAGAAGATAGTCCTTTATTAGTCCCACGAGGGGAAATTCAATTTTTTCACTCTGTTGTTAACTTATACACGGTACATGCAGACCCGAACACACACATGCACAAACATGCAGTAATGGAGAGATGTCAGAGTGATGGGGCTGCTCCTGACAAGCGCCCCGAGCAGCTGGGGGTTTGGTGCCTTGCTCAGGGGCACCTCGGCAGTGCCCAAGAGGTAAACTGGCACCTCTCCAGCTACCAGTTCACACTCAGTTCACACAGTTCACACTCAGTTCTTGGTCCATGGCGGGACTTGAACCGGTGACCCTCCGGTTCCCAAGCCAACTCCCTACAGACTGAGCTACTGCCGCCCCCATATACTTTATGTACTATATATACCATATACTGTATGTGTGTGTGTTTAATATACAGTGTGTGTATATACATACAGTCCCCTCCAAAACTATTGGAATGCTGAGGCCAATTCTTTTATTTTTGCTCTGCACTGAAAACATTTGGGTTTGACATCAAAAGATGAATATGAGACAAGAGATTAGTATTTCAGCGTCGATTTCTAGGTATTTACATCTAGATCGGTTAAAAAACTTAGAAGATAACAGCATTTGTTTGAACCCACCCACTTTTAAAGTGAGCAAAATTATTTGAACATGTGACTTACAGGTGTTTTTTGTTGCCCAGGTGTATCCTGTTACATTGATACTTCAAACAACAAATAGTGCTGAATGTCTACTCTGTATGTATAGTATAGCTCTCAAGTAATTTAAGGGTAGGAATTATTTTAGCCTTGATATTGTACCTGCTGTGCTCTGTAGTCTGAGCTAAGTGTGAACTGTATGTAAACCTACTTTTATTGCATATTGACTCAATGGAAACATATAAAAGCTGTACCAATCATGCCAGCAGTTGGTAGTTAACACCGTTGGTGTTGAGTATGTTTGAGATACAAACCAACAAATCAACAACATGTCCAAAGGCTGCGTGTGTTTACACCCTTTTTAAAACCCTGATAATGTGAACGGCATGTTTGTCATGAGAGGAGGCTTTTATTTCCGTAATTGTTTGCATTTATCTTTTTGCATGTACGTGTCTGCAGCGTGTGGTTTCATCAGGGAGGGCCTCTCAGCTCAGCGGGGATCCGCGGGTGTAATCTTCGACACAGCTGAGCGTCAGCTTTCCTCCTGCTGTTTGTGAAGAGCTTGGCATTCTCCTCCCGGTCCGGCTTACTCTTTGCCGGGCTGGTAAACAGGCTGAAGTTTGTGGAGGGAGATTACGTCTGTCATGGAAAGTGGGTCAGACAGTGGGCACGTTTTTATGGCCTTGTTTCTGCAAGGTGGGGAAGGAAAGAGGAGGGGGGCATTAAACCACCAGCCTTTTTCCACAGTGTTGCTTGAGGCAGACTGCGCTTGGTACAATTCTCTCATACCATTTTCCCACCAAAATTATCTCTAAAAATAGGCAATAGACTCCTTTCTCATTGCGAGTATACCAGTGCCATTGCACTAGACTAGTGTGATACATTGAGATTATCGTTGGACACGATATTGATCGGCCATGATATTGGTCATTGCATGTCCACGATAATGGAACGATTTTCAATTATGTTGAATACAGAGATTATACCAGTATATTAAAGCCTGGTGGGCTTGAGATGAAGAAAAATGTAGGAAAAAATGTATTTTGATGTTGAAGGTGTGTATGAACTAAAATGTACTCTACAAGTAGTGAAATCCTTTAAAAATAACATTAACAATAATATTAGCGAGTGTCTGTGTTTGCAATCAAGAGTGTGTGTGTGATGAGTGACGGTGAGTTAGCTGTAACTAGCTGTGAGTGTAGTGTTTGTACAATTCATGCTGTCGGTAAGTAAATGCTACAACTTCTCAAGAAACAAGACAAGTTCACCTGTCTTGTAGGGTTTTTCCATACATGGCTCTACTCAAAGCAGCGGCTGTAAAACAGTGATTTAATTTCCTATATTCTATAAAGTCCCCTATTATTTTCTCATTTAAAAGCTTTTATTATGAAGCAGCAAAATCAGGAAACGTTGGGTTTTCATCAGCGGCAACTTAACAGGACTCCCACGAGGCTGAAAAGATAAATGGTAAAGTAAAGCAGATATGTGAAAGTACAAAGAGTGAGATTCTGAGATTCAGTTAGAAGCTACAAAAGTACTGAAAGCTGAACACACAACGTCTTTCTCTCTGGTGTCTTCCGAGCTTGTTTGAGAGGGAGAGTGGTTGTTGGCGATTCTTTGGTTTTAAACCAAACGATCTACAGTTCTGTTTGTTAACATAATTTTGAAAACTGGATGTGGCTAACATCGCCAAGTCAGTCTCTAGCTCTCCCGTCAGCTCCGCTCTCTTCATACATCCATGGTCAGCTCCACCAGCGCTGTTTGAATGGATTTAACATAAATGTTTAACATAAAATGCTAAAGTGTATGGGTGCTCTACAGTTGTAGCGTTGGCCCATTTGACCACAGAGATGAGAGTGATGGCCAGGTTGACTGCACGTTATCTCAATTCCATAACATTTGCTGTCTATGATAGAGTTAGCATGCAGCTTTAGCCATGATGTTTAGCTCTGCTTTTTCTGCAATGTGCGAAACCCAAAGTGTTTCCATCATTTACTGTATGTGTAGTGTTTACCACTTTGGATTTAACATGGAAGGGTTCAGGGCGTAGCCACGCGGACAAGCCACCGTTTTTTGCTCTGTCTTTTCATCTCATTGCAGCCGGCTGCTGTTTCTTTTGGTGACGGATGTGGAAAGGATATGACGTCACGTTACTCAGGCTACAACAATAAAACTTCCTTCTATGTCCGCAGACTCAAATGAGGCAAATTATTTATATAATATATATATATATTATATATTAAAAATTGCAATACACAGGTGAATAGATTTTTTTTCCTGTCACCCCCATCGAGGAGATTATTCATTATTTAAGTAGGTATTTTAGAAGCACGTCACCCTTTATAGTCCACAAAAATGAAGAATACATTTCCAATTTCTCTCACTGCTTTTCGTTATCTTTCACTGTTTCTCAGTTTGTATTTGTCTCTTTCTTCACTTTTGCTTCTCACTCACTGAAAATAACACCAATGCTTCTCCTCTGCTGCCAGTACCTGAAGAAAAGTAAAGAAGGACGTAAACTGGAACATAGTGAGGCCGTTCAACTCCTCTAAAACAAGCTGTGCCATGTCACGGTCCCATTTGGCTTTCACTTTATTACATCAACGGCAAACCAACTGAATTCATGAATAGAAACCTTATTTGTTAATTTTGGTTGAGTTCTGGGAAAAAAATGTCTGTTGATGTCAGAAATGTGGAGACACAAGAAGAGCTGAAACATGAATCATTGCTCTATTTCATTTCATTAGCTTTTGGAAATGTCAACAGTTTTCACAATTTATTGACGTTTTATGGACTGGATGAATTGTTTAAAGGTGCAAAATTTGTTATCCAGAGCAGCAATACAGCAGCAAACATACAGTGTATTGTCTATGTAAGATATAGAGCAGTAATGTCTACCGTGCTCTTTCTCACGGCTTGCCCCTTAACAACTAACAGCAATCGCTGTTTTCTTTTGTCCTAGTCAAATTACCACAGCAAACTGTTCGATGACCCTTCTACTCCTATTTTCTTTCTATGGGACCACTTATACAATTTGGGCAAATATATGGTGCCTTCAAATGGGGTTTAACATATTCATGAGAGTCCATATGAGCGCCCCCCTCTTGTGGTATTCACAACCTCATAAGTGTAGCGTTTCTGAAATCTAAGAGTCCACACGTTGTGACGTGTTTGTTGACGTTGTCAGAAAGGGTAGAGGCCATGGAAGTTCATTTTTTGGTGCATTATAACTTAATATATTGTAATTTTAGTATATTGTTTTTCTTTGTAATTTTATATGTCTGAGGAAAATGTTAATATTCCCATTATGTCATTATACCTTTGCATTTCCTGCATTATGGTATCCATTTGCTAGCTTGCTAAACTGTTAGCCTCTGTAGCTTTTAGACACCGTCAGTAATGTTGATATTGCCATTGGATAGCAGCGGTGTTCTCCTGACTTAAGCCACTTGAACGCCACGCATATCGTATATACGACTTCCCATGTTGTAAACAGGAGTTCACAAGTTTCATTTGAAGGCACCAATACACCTCAGAAATCACCCTACATCCTATTTTACCACCCAAAGCAAGACCTTCTGACAATAACTTGTTATTTACCAAAGTGGTAGAGCGCTGAAACGTCCCAGATGTAGATCATAGCTGTGACGTGGTAGATACTGTTCATTTCCTACTTTCAATAAGAGCTGTTTGCCACCTGTTAAACTGCTTTCTTAATTTTTGACCTCTCAGTTTTGGGTGTGTTCAATACCTATGACCAGACTCAAACCACAACCTGTTTCACCTTAATTTCCTTTATATCAGCAGTCCTTTTCTTTTACAAGCAGCACCCGAAAGCCCTGTTGAGGTTAAACATTAAATGTGAAAGTAAGAAAGTGTGTTTGTGTGATTCTCAAGATTCAGTCGCTATGGTTTCCTTGCTGTGTAGTTCATACAGGCGACTGCACCCGAAACTACTGATATAATTTGGCACTTTTCTCTTTTCCACACGCACACACTTGCAGACATTCAGACACACAGACCTGTAATTATCAACTCCCCTCTGATCATGCATGATTGCCATTTCCTGCTTCACTTTCCAACCTTCCTGCCTCAAATGAAGCTTGTGTGTGTGTACATCCACGCAAAAACAGCTGAGTGTGTAACCGGTTGAGGCTTCCCCAGAGAGCGATGCTGTTTCTGTGAATGCAGTAAAAGACTGGGCTGCTGAAAATCCATTAAATAATTAAAGTGTGGGGTTTGTGCTCAACACAACCACAACAGACAGTTGCTGATATGTGAAATACAAGCAGTATTGGTAGATCTGAAATGCAATTGATTATATAACATGAAGCTGTTGTTTAGACTGTCACATTTATTTCTAGGAGTCTGTTTTGTTTTAAAAAGTCCAGGAGATAGAGCCAGAAATCTGAGGTGAAAGCAATGCCAAAACCCACACTAACCCCACTGAGGCCACAGCACCAAACACTAGCTTGTCTCATCTGGCTGGACAAGAGGCTAATGATTACACACTATGACCGGGTGCAGCGCAATAAGACTTACATAGACCGCTCCCTTTTCAGTCCCCAGAGAAATGTAACCTTCACCAACACTGCAAGGACCTAAACAGGAACGGATGGTGAACAAAACTTGAAGCATGCAGCTGTAGGAGACACTTTCCCCCTGATGTTTTCTAGGTACGGTACTTTAATAATGACTTTTAATTTAAAATTTGTGGGAACAAAATCATATGATGCCATTCTTGACTAGGGATGCTAATTTTGAAAAAAAAAAAATGCTAATGATAACTGACTCTCATTAACCAATCATTAACCATGAATCCACAAGCACGTGGGTCTCATGTAGCGGTGCGCCAGCTGCAGTGTATGAGCACAACAGACAACTGAGTCCCCAGTTGTTCACCGACAGGAGCGTTACCGGCCACCGTGCTGCATGTAGTGTCGTGGACATGCAGTGACTTTCCCAGTAAAAGCCCACCGCCGTTAGCAGCTGTGGCGCAACTAGAGGCTTCGGGCTCCCTGTCGCCACACACATACGCTCTTGTCATCATGGTGCAACTTCAGCGAGTTTCTGACAGACTGTGTGTGTGTGGCGGCGGTTAGTGTGGGTTTGTTGGTGGCGTTATAGCTGTAAATGTGGCTGTAGCAGTTTATTTGTCTGTGATTAAATGCTATGAGGCTACAGCTCATCTGCTCTGTGCTTTGCTCAAGACCGGAGCCAACTTCCTGTATCTGTAACTCAGGCTCAGATTCTCTTAAGTGGGCAGTTAAGGTGGACCAGCTTTTCTTATTAATATTTCTTTTAACAGTTTAACCAATAGCACTGATCGGTTATAATTCTTAATGTTGTTTAACGGTTAAACAGCTAATTGTTAACATCCCAACTCTTGACATTTCAGACCTCCATCTTGACTGTTTTCCAGTTACAGCTAGCCTCTATGTGAAACGGTGTAGCCTGAGGCTACAGCCACACCAATACTGGATCTCTGTCCAGACAAATGTTTTAGGACTATTTAAGGCTTTATTTGCATGGACTAGTTTTTCCAAATCCTGCTGAGACATCAGTCCTTTAATTCTTGCTATATTCTTCAGGTGATAGTAGGCTGTCTTTGTAATTGTCTTAATATGAGTGGTAAAACAAAGGTCAGAGTCCATGACTACACCAAGATTTTTGGCTTGGTCTGTGCTTTTTAACATTACAGATTGAAGGTGAGCACTAACATTCAAGAAGAATTAATCTCTGTCCATACTACTATGCCTGAAAATCCATCCACGTTAGTGTTGCACAATTCTTTAAATCATTTATTATGGGAACTAAAATCATAGTAGGTCAACTAATCCCATGTTTACAGTCACCTATACAATATACAATAAAAAACTATATACCAGTGCTGCAGATTACATCTGTCCTTGGTACTCGCTCCTCAGTATTGAAAGCAGCAAGCAAGCAGTGGAATTTTTCTCACATTCGGATCACAGCGTTTTGCCCATGAAGCGGGTTATAACCATAAAGGCAATTCCAATGTATTAGAAAGAAAATTGTCTATAAAACACCATGAAAACTGTAAAACTAGAGGAAAATAAAGAAAATAATTTATCAAATAGCTGGAATCATAGACATATACAGAGCTTTTATTGTATAGTTTCACAGACAGTTTACATATAACAGTGTATGAGCGTTTTTTTAACACAACATGCCATCATTCATTTGTAAAATAGACATAAACTTGCAAAAGCCTGAAGTGACAGAAAGCAGAGCAGCTCAGAGGGAGAATGTCAGCTGTATTGCTGCCCCAGTATTCCAACTCTGTTTGTATCTCATCCCTCCATAGTTCTGTATTGAGCAGCCATGATGTGGCCATATTGTATGACTAAAGAATGACATATGTTGACGTCAGTAACATTTTGCAGTAATGAGGTCTACCATTTAAATTATACAGTGCTGCAAAGATTCCCTAAATGTGTACTCTAGTGAATAACAGCAATTTAAATAGGGAGTGTAATTTTCTCTACCTGAGAACACACACACACACACACACACACACCCACACACACTGATCCCTACACACACTGTTCAGCTGTACCATGCATCTAGGAAGGTCACGTTTGTACAATGGCTCTAGAAACATTAAGGTGTGTTTGATTGCTTGTCCATTAGGGCTTGGCAATATGACAATATACAGTAGAGCATCAAAATACTATAAAAATGTCTCCATTGTATATGTATTTTTAGGGCAGTCAATAAAATTTTTTTGAGAAAAAATATTTAATTGCCATTAATCGCATGATTTTACATAATTAATTGTGATTAATCATAAATTAATTGCCCATTTAAAAATTTTTTTTTAAAGTGTACCTTAAAGGGAGATTTGTCAAGTATTGATACATTCATCAATATGGGAGCGGGCAAATGTGCCTACTTTGTGTAAAGATATGTACATATGTATTATTGGAAATCAATTAACAACACAAAACAATGGCAAATATAGTCCAGAAACCCTAAGAGGTACTACAGTTAGCATAAAAAAATGTTCAAATCAACATGGCAAACTGCAGCCCAACAGGCCACAGTCAGGGTGTCAGTTGTGCTGACTTGACTATGACTTGCCCCAAACTGCGTGTGATTGTCATAAAGTAGGCGTGTCTGTAAAGGGGAGACTCGTGGGTACCCATAGAACCCGTTTTCATTCACATATCTTGAGGTCAGAGGTCAAGGGACCCCTTTGAAAATGGCCATGCCAGTTTTTCCTTGCCAAAATTTAGCACAACTTTGAGGCATTATTTAACCTCCTTCTACAACCTAGTATGACATGGTTGGTACCAATGGATTCCTCTGTTTTTTAGTTTCATATGGGGACAGTATTTTCACTCAAGGTTTAAAACTGAGCCCACTGCAATGTAAAAACTGCACGTTAATGTGTTAAAGAAATTAGTGGCATTAAAATTAATTTGCATTAACATGTTATTATTGCATTTACTCTGACAGCCCTTATTTCTTTATGCCTATATTTATTTATTTATTCTCTATAATTTCACTTAAAACTGTTGCTTATTTTACTCTCAAGTTCTGAAAACCTGAAAATACTCATTGAACTCATACTCATATATGCATACTTATACTCATGAATAAGTACTTTTCATGTATCAAGTATTTATTACACACAGGAGTATACAGAACTAGCCTTTATGTTGTGGTTATTTCATATAGACTTTATTAAAAATTATGCTATATCGTTATAGAGATTTTATTTTTGTGTCCGAGACATTGCATGGGTTGGTGTCTTCTTGTTGCACATCCACCAACAGGGCTGTTTGTTGTCTGTGTGCTCTGAATCATTGATGAGACTGTAACTCGAACACTGGACCTCCTCTTTCCCTACCGTCTGTCATTGGTTAGCCTGCTCCCAGTCCCACTTACAGGAAAAACCAGTAGGCTGCTCTGATAAAGCAAAGGCTGCAGCTCTGCCCTGGAAACTGAAAAAAAAAAAAAAATCCAGTTGTAGTAATTTTTCCAGTTATTTTTAAGCTCTCATGAATGATCAAACTGTAATCAAAGAAACAGCTACTCATCTTTTTTGGGCAGTTCAACTGATCAAGAGAAGCCATTTTAATTAATCATTTAACTTACTTATTAAGCAAAAATACCAAGTATTCACTGGTTGTGGCTTTTCACATTTGAATATGTAATATATATGTAGACTTAAGTGGTAGTAAGTTGAAGGATCATTGGCTTTTGGACTGTTGTTCGGGAAAAAACTACAATTAGAGTCATTTTTCACTATTTTCTGACACTTTACAGATGAAATGTTTAATCAATTAACCAGAAATATGTTTGTCATTTGGCTTCAGCCGTACAACATGATTGTGGGCAGCTGTGGCTCAGGTGGTTCAATCCCCGGTTCTTCCGGTCACATGTCGATGTGTCCTTGGGCGAGACACTTAACCCCAAATTGCTCCTAAAGGCTGTGCCGTTGGTGTTTGAATGAGTATTTAGATTAGATCCTGATGGGCAGTTTGATCCTTTGCAAGGCAGCCTCTGCCATCACCATGTTAATGTGTGTGTGAATGGATGAATGCTGGCAAGTAAAGCGCTTTGACTTGGAAGACTAGAACAGCACTGTATAAATGCAGCTCCATTTATTTACCATTTCGCTCTGGGGGGAAACTATTGGCTATAACCAATTAGAGAAGAAGAATAGAGAAAAAGTCAAAATAATAAAACAGGGAAGAGTGTTCAGTATTTTAACACACCTTAGCTTGAATAGTAGTCTAAATTAAGCACCATTATATAAATTATATGACATATAACTGTTATCTGGAAAAGTCTAAAGAATTTATTGTTATTCTACAGATTTGAGGCCCTTATGTTAAATTCGTACCTTCCACTCCTCACAAAATAAGGTTTACTGTTTCAGCCACTTTATTGAAAATTATTGAGGCTTATTGTAATTCTTTTTAATTTAAGGCAGCCTAAGTTAGATTTTGGGAAGACTGATTCACATGCAAGTTATTCACAGAAAAAAAAATAAAAACAGGAACCACCACTACTGTTTTTAAGACTTTTCCTTGAGCTGCTTTTATTAGACCTTAAAGTGAGCAGTGGCAAGATGGAAACTTTGGGACGACTTGACACATTTGTTGTGAGTCAGATTCACCTCTTTTCACATATTCTAGTCCACTGAGCCTCCAAACCAGCTGACCCTGGACACAAGTCTGTCAAACTGAGGACCTTGTTTCGGTGGGACTGGTACTGCATCTTGGATTCTTCGGAGATGCCAGTCTCGGAGACTCCCACTGAAGGGTCTGACTCCAGTCAGCTGTTTTAGGCGTGGATGACGGAGGCATTGATGGTACTGTCATGCACTAGGAAAGATGTGATCGTGTCACGTGCACTTAACATACTTTTGAAGCTGAAAGTGTTTTTCTTAAAGAGATTCGTTGATGTTCACGGCTGAAGTTGGTCAGAGAGGTGTGATGTGTGCTGGCTTTTTAGCTGCCTGGAAAGCGTTTACAGGATATTTCAGCATGTGTTGGTTTTGTTAAGCGTGAGACCCGACAGCTTTTGATGCCGTCTCCACTATGTTCACATCTGCTTTCAACAACACAGCTCTGGTTTACATTCCTCACCTTGTTTCTAATGTTCAAGTCCTCTTCCTGACCCGGCTCCACATATTTCATGCCTTGCTGTTTATAGCTGATGAGTGTGAGCATTGTTGTGGCAACGCTTCCTCGGGTCAAGTGTTTGGCATCGAGCCCAAGTGGATTATTCTGATCTGCCTTGTTACAGACTACTCCTTTTTTTCCGCCATAGTCACAGCTGTGGAAGATCCTCTTAAAAGTAGCTCAGCATGGCTTAATATTGACCACATTAGTGTCTGTGTCGACTCTGTGTATTGGTAGCAGCACGTGGGGAAGTGGTCTGCTTTGAGTATCAGTTTATACACTCTCTGGTGTAGGCTAATGGTTTCTCCAGAGAGCCCAGACACCACAGAGTGTGCATATCTTGTAATACGTTTCTCTAAAAAGGGTGCTTAAAAAATAACAGATGGGCTGAAGCAAATTAATTTTTTATTTGCCATGATTTAGAGCATGTGTGCACCATCCCGAGTAAGCAGGTTGTTCGTCACATAACTCAACTGTTTATTCACATTTGGCCGACTCTCTCATCAAGACTGAATTACAGTGCTGCTCAACTTTCATGATTCATACAAACAAAACAAAATCAAACCAGTGAAGACAGATGTATTTATGTGGAGGTGGCAATGAAGTCATCCCAGTGATTAGATGGCCATAAGGTGCAGCAGGGAGTAAATATGATGACTAGAATTAGTTCACTAGAAGCTTTTCTTCCGTGTAAGGAGCTTGTCGCCCTGGTTTAGAGCTGAAACAATTCATCGATCGGTCAGTCGACAGAAAATATCAGCTGTTATTTTGACAGTTAATCTAGGGTTGTGGCTAAGGATTATTTTCATCATTAATCTGATTATATTGTTTTTTCTATAAATTGTCAGAAAATATTGAAAATTGTTTAAAACATGACTGCAACAATTAATCGTCAGAGTAGCTGGCAATTAATTTTCTGCTTGTTGACTAATCTAGATCAATTGTTTATTTATTTAAGCAAAATATGGCAACAATTCACTGGTTCCAGTGTCTTAAATATGAGTGTTTTGTTATTTGGACTATAAAATGTCAGAAAATTCTGATCAGTGGGCTGCACGGTGGTGTAGTGGTTAGCGCTGTCGCCTCACAGCAAGAGGGTCACAGGTTCGATTCCAGCTTGTGGCTCTTCTGTGTGGAGTTTGCATGTTCTCCCCGTGTAAGCGTGGGTTTTCTCCGGGTACTCCGGCTTCCTCCCACCATCCAAAGACATGCTGTTTAGGTTAATTGATTACTCTAAGTTGCCCGTAGGTGTGGATGTGAGCGTGAATGGTTGTCTGTCTATATGTTGTCTGTCTCTATGTGCCCTGCGATGGACTGGCGACCTGTCCAGGGTGTACCCTGCCTTCGCCCAATGTCAGCTGGGATCGGCTCCAGCCCCCCCGCGACCCCTAACGGGATAAGCGGTTGACGATGGATGGATGGATGGATTCTGATCAGTGTTTTCCAAAGCCCAAGATGACCTCCTCAAATGTCTTGCTTTGTACACAACTCAAAGATATTGAGTTTACTGTCATAGAGGAGTAAAGAAACCAGAAAATATTTACATTATATATTCGCATCATATTCACACAAGCCGACACCAGAGAACTAACGGCAAAGAAGGCGGGCGGCTGAGTGGCCTCACGTCACCTTTGTTTTGGGTGACAAGTTGCACTTGAACACACTGCAAAGACTACAGCCGACGGCCAATTACCACGTACGTTCTGCACCTGTGTGAGATAAAATAACTCCACACCAGCAACTACTGCTCAGCTGTTTTTGTATAGTGTAGTCTCAAGTTTTTCTGTGTTGTCAGACAAAGAAGTTTGCATTTCTTGTCAGGGCTGAAAGTTTAATCTGGAGGTTACACTGGTTGTGGCTGTCAATCTGTTGTGTAAGTGCCCACAGTTATTCCTACCTTCCTCTCAAGAAGCAGTGTGTCATAGGTCTCATGTGATTCATACCTTATGTTTCCATCCATCTTAGTGTAAATATTGGACCACACACACAGACGCACTGGAGAACACCTCCAGGGACCCTTGAACATGAGAAGTGTGCATCTGCCTGTGAGTGAGCAGGGAATTGGGACTTGGTGTGTGCATCGACACGCTGTCTCTGAATCACTTTGGAGCAGACCAGATTAGAGATGCTAATTTTGAAGAAAAAAAAAAAAAAGTAGCCGATAGCCAAACCTTGTTAACTGACTATTAACTGTTAGCTGAGAAGATTTGTGCTTCGCGTGCAGCAAATATACTGTTTGTATGAGCACAACAGCCATGGTGCTGTGTGTAGTGTTGTGGACATGCAGCCACTTTCCCAGTAAAAGTCCACCACCACACATTAAATTTAGTTTAGCAGGTTATCAGCTGTGTGTCTGCCCGGTGTAACAATAGCGAGTGTTCGACAAACAGTGTTTGTGTCTGTGTTTGTGCTACGTTAGCAGCTCTAGTGTTGCCCTGGTGGCTTTGTATCCGCAATTGTCACAGACACAGTCTGTCAGCACGGTGTAACTTTAGCGAAAGTCCCCCTCAGATCATGTGTGTGTGGCGGCAATGAGTGTGAGGTTGTTGATGGGGTTGGCACAGGGTCCCTGTTCATCAAAACTGCTCAGTGGCGCATGGAGTCAACAAGTAGACTTCCGGGTCTTACTGGACCCTATTGCTCATGCACAATATGCCCAGTAACATCCTTTCTCAATGTAAGTCTAAGGCTGGAGCCAACTTTCTGTATCTTACAAGGCTGGCTCAGACTCTCTTAAGGTGGGCTCTTAAAGTGGACCAGCTTTTCCCATTAAGTGATGAGCCACTCCTCTGAGTTTTGCTCAGCTTTTTAGTTAATTATTAATGTCTCCTAGCCCTTTAACTGATTGTTGATTGAGTGAGTGTTAATCGGTTAAAATGCTTAATATCCGTATCTTAATATGCCAGTTTTTCATTGCTTAAATTTAGCATAAGGTTGGAATGTTATTTAACTTTCTTCTCGACAAGCCTGTATGACATGGTTAGTACCAATGGATTCCTTAAGTTTACTTAAGTCTAGTTTCATATGATATCAGTATCTAGTATACGTTAGTTTTAAGTAGTCTGCTACAACCTAAAAATCACAAGTTGCATTAACACATAAACTTTGACAGCCCTAGTATATAGCTTTAGAGTGATCAATAAAATATCAAAATGAAGATATATTTAAACAATGCCTATACACACACACACACATGAAACAGTGAATTATTATTTTATTATTATTTTTATTGTCGCTCAGCAACTAATGTCAGGAGACCACATGCTGGTTTGTATTGATAATGCAGTCTTATCTGTGTGTGTACAGCCAGCTGCACTTCAGGAGATATAATATTCACGCTACATTAATTTTTCTATAACATTGCATCAGCAGTGATTTTTTTTCATGGCTAGTTTTATAGTTCCTCTGGATGGAAATGCTTTACGCATGCCAACATACATTGTAGGTTTATTTTGAGACAGTACATTGGAGTTTTTCTGAGAATGTAAATGAAAGCTTTTTCCCACTGGAGTCAGGAAGAACAGACGCCAGCCACAGAGAGATGGAGAGATGATGAGCCAGTGAAATCTTATTCACACCACTGAAATAGAGTGTGAGCAGTCTGGAAAATTAACACTAGCCATTTGCCAGACACTGGCAGATTTTAGATTTTGTCTGAAAGTGTGTCATCCAGCCAGCCAACAGGAAGTGCTGATTATTTTCATAGGAAAAGACTTGCAGCTATCTAGAGATGTCCTGACTCTGTATCCAGTCTGCAAGTTCCAGATTGGGCCCAAAAAGTTATTTTTTTTTTTTTAATTGATTACATCAGCTAGATATAGCTTGGTCAACTTCAAATCCCTTCAACCCAAAATCCGAGAACTAGCGGCAAAGAAAGCCGCCTGGTGCATCGCCTCACATTGCCTTTGTCTTAGCCGACAAGTTGCACTCTAACACACCGTAAAGCCTACAGCTGGCAGCCAGGTAGCAGGCATGTTCTGCACCTGTGTGAGGTGAAATAAATCTCCACACCAGCAGGTTTCAGTGGTCTGTATTTGTCATTCAAAAATGGAAACCAGAGGACCGAGGATGGTGGATATATAAGCCGTTGTTATGATATGTACAAAAGCGGTGTTTGCCGACCATTTTCACCCCACTTTTGCTCACCACATAGCTTCACTCCATATGACCATGTCATTGTAAAAATATCCACTTACTGGAATGATCAAATGAGATGAAGATGAAAAATGAGAAGAGCCTTTTGTGTGACTTTACTCATTTGCATGCTTTTCGTACTTTTCTTTCTGTTCTCGTGCACTGGTTCATTTAAGCTGAACAACCAGATCAGTGATTTCTTTCACTGATGGGAGCTGCTGCTTATTCAGCATGCTGAATTGGCCGAAAAATCTCTGACATGGGCAGACTAGATGGCTCAACAGTGCGGGACGCACTTCAAAAACTAGGCCGACAGATGCTCACTGACGCCCCCAGACTGTTGACGTGGTGTGTCAGGGCCATTAGATTGCACTGCGTAGCTGCATTTTGTAGGAATATATAAATATAAAATCCTGGAACAGCCTTTGCTACATACTGCAGGTACACTGTGACATTTTAAGAATGTCATTGTACCAATCAAGACTGGCATGTGTGAAGAGGAACCCCTCTGTTCAGGACAAATGCACATATCCTTACACACTTCAACACGTTTTTCAAAAATACTGGGGAAAAATGTTTCCCGTCCCTCCTCATTCTTTTCATGTTCCGCAATGCCGGCGCCATCTGTTCTTATTCATCGATTGGACAAGTTCGTCGAAGAACAAGAGACAGGATGGAAGATGGAAGAGAATCTGGCGTCAGGTTTGTCAGCTCCTCCCTCCACCCCACAGATCAGTTTCCAAGTCATCGAGTGTCTAATCTTCAGTGTGCAAACCCAATCCCTCTCCACTGACCCGACTATGCAACTCTACACACTGGAGACCAGACCCAGGGCATCTGGAATCGAGCTCGCGCCCACACAAATGCACACACAAATGCATTACATTGGGATTACAAATGCACACAGCCTCCCACACTCAAAACGGAAATGTCCACAATACTTAATTTGTAGAGTTAACACATGCTTTGACTTGTTATTGAGAGTTTAAACTTTTTTAGACAAGCACCACTTACAGCACAAGAATGAGGTTTATGGTCAGACCAAGCAGTCCTCCCTTTTCCTACAACTGTAAAACCTCCTGCATGATGTGCTGCACGATGCTCCAGTTTAGTCACCAATTGGAAAAACAATGAAAGACATTACAAAAACTGTAGGAAGCCATTTGTCTTGTGCTCTTTCCCTCTTTCAAGACCATAAATGGATGACTGATGTCCAGATCCACAAGGCTTTTTATTATGTCATTTTTCTTCCTTTTTTTTTACACTGCCTTCTACATCAAACTAAGCTTACATTTTGATTTAAAAGCTGAACTTGTTGTTCTTGCTTCTATTTATTCCTCTTGCTCGCTTTGAAAGCGCCGCAGTGGATGAGGAATGGATGATTTGTGAAGTAGAAATGAGGAGTTATCTTAAGGGATGGGATTGGGTGATCGGCATTAATGCTTTCTTGTCACCGTTAACTGTTAGCAGCCGGAAGCAGCAGAGTCCTACTTGGCTAAATAACGGAACATTAATGGAGGTTACATTGTGATGCATTCAGGTTGTATTTTGTGAAAATGAGCATTGCACAAAGGGTAAATTACATCATATCATGATGTGTTCAAGTGTAGTCTTGTGAAATGTTTTTTTTTTTATGAGAAACTTGAACAAATACTAATATTTGAAGGGAATTATGAGCTGTTAAACATCCTAACACTAGCTCTAAGCAGTGCAGAATACATAATTAAAACTTCTGATGCCAAGATTTTTGAGTTTTCAATCTAAATAAATAATTTCATATTTTCAGTCTGTTCATGTCACGGTTAAGGAAGACTATCTTAAGTTGCTTCAAATTGCCTTTCCTGTATTGTTTTTACATGCATTTAGGGGCTTGGTGGCCCGTGGGGCCAGTGCTTAACAATATTATCTATCCCTGCAGTGTCTTGCTTAACAGCACTTTACCCTGAAGCTGCAGTGATTAAACTGTGACCAGATTAAGTTTGAAGATTTCCAGAACACATTCATATGAATCAGTTTACCCAAATATGTTTTATTGCAGAGCTAACAATTTATTTAGAGTTCTTAATTTGATAATCATGTCAGTTGTTGTCATTTTGAACTGAGGAATGTGAGATCTTTGTCTGCGAGGTGGTTGACTATCTGAAGACTTACTGGCTAGTTGACTCTCCCACCAAGCAGGTGGTGTTTGTCACAAGAAGTTGAGGTTTCTGATCTGTGCCATTGATGTGGCGCTGCCTCTGCTCACATGGAGGTCCTCTCAGAGATCTCTTTCTTTTGCTTTGTACGATGATTGGAGAAATTTTAGGCTAACTGCAGATGTTTAAGTCCACCCTATAAGTTAGTGGTGGACCCTCTAACTGAGGTTGTTTTGAGTTAGTTCAGGGAGCCTTTTTTATGATTAGGTTTGGTTTAAATAAACCAGCTCGTAGAGGGCTGATACACTCACCCCTCACTGATTAAAAGGTCTTAAAAGGTGGAGTTCACAGCTGCTAATTTCTGGCAAAAACTAATTTTACTCTGCTAGTTGCTTGACAGACAAAAGGTTTCCCATGAAAACTATATTATAATTTTAGTGTTTTTGGTATGTTTTTTTCATGCTAATTGAATTTTCAAGAAACTTATGAGTGCATCGCTGTTAAACAAGTGGTGGCGCTTTTGTCTGATTCTTTGTGGAGAAAGTTATTTTTACAGATCTGTTGATTAATGAACTAATGGATTGGTCAAATCTCATCATGAGTGTTTGTCGACTAAGAATTTCTTCAGTCAAGAAAGCTCTAAATATTTTCCTGTTATGTCATATTTTTGCCATTATTAGTACACACAACTTATTGTGTTATAGTAAGACATTTTTCTCATTATAACAAGTAGGTATGTTTAAAAAAATACTTTCATTTTATATCAAGAACAAATCCAAGGAAAAGAGTAGATATGTGACGGTGATGAAATTTTCCCACCAGTTAAAAACTGACAACAACGTGACAACATCGGTGCTACAGATTGCACAAGATATACAAGATGGTGGTCAATACTTGTAGCACTATTACTTTGCTCTTTACCATCAGGTGCCGGTTTGGCTGCAGGGCCACAGGGGTCTAACGTTACCTGGTGCCGCTGCGCCACGCACACCGACTGTGACCGCTCCGTCCTCCTCACGGCAATTACCTACCTAATGTTATGGTTCCCTGATAGCGTACATAATGTAGTCCGTGTATACTGACCACCGTGTAACACCGTTAACACAGGCTACCACAACAAGTCTTGAGAAGACAAGACCGATCCTGGGCAAGAGAGGAGGGTGTGTGTGACCTGTTTTGTAGATGTTTTTGTCCTTTTTCCCCCCAAAATTAACCGAGTTGTGAATGGCTCCATAGAGACTTGCTTGGTTGCACATGACAATACATCATATGATGATTGTAATGCATATTGTCATTGTAGTTAAAGTTGAATATAAACATTTCAGTGGATTGAATATTCTCGTAACGGAAATGTGCTTACAGTCATGTTTCCCAAGAGACCTTTTCACTGCTGCTCGATTGAGGTTTGACTGTAGCAGCAACCACCTCTTTTCCTTGAGGCTGTGAGTTTAAGCACGAGTGTACTTTTTCTTTTCCACTGAGCTGGAATACTTGGAATACCCACTTTCCAAACAGGACACAGGTTAAGTGGGTTGGAGCTCCTTCTGGAGTGGGAATTTAACAAAGAAAGCTTTTGAGGTAGATCAGCTGAGCATGCTCGCTCCTTCCACATCGTATTTACTCTGTAGTTCACGTTTATCCTCTTTACCTTCCACCTAACCATTTCCTTTTCTTTAGTTGACACCCCTAGTTAGAAAATGTTGCTTTTAAGTTACACTTTAAATTTTACAAGGTAGTAGGCATAGTAGGTTCCTAAAGATCCACATCTGTGGTGCTTATAGCGAATGAAAACGCCTATTTAATGGCCTGATAACAGTAAAATTGGGTGACGTTTTGCTAATTGGCATTATTTTGTTTATAGGAAAATCCTCTTGTTTTGGCCACTTCTCTGTGCAGTAAAATAACCATTCGTTATGCAGTCCGGCTTGACTTAACGCCTTGAAATGGAAAGCAGGTACGCTACTGGCACAGCAACACTGCCTTTACCATTAAATCATCTTAATGAGCTATACTGGAAAGTAGGCTAACCCACCCACTGTCTCTCTGAAGTGATATCATACTGCTTTACAGGCGATTATTTTCATGATTGATCTGGTAATTCTTTTCTTTAATTAATTGATTAATCTATAAAATATCACAAAATATTTTCCCAGAGCCCAAGGGGATGTCTTATATTTTTTTGTCTGACCACAACTCCAAAATCCAAAGATATTATACGTAGTAAAGCAACAAAATCACAAATTTTAGAAGCTGAAAATGAATGATTGGTACTTTTGCTTGATATGACAGATGACCTCTTCAGAACCTTATTGAAATAGTTGTCAATTCATTATCTGTATTTCTGCTAATAGATTATTGATAAAAACTTTTCAGCACTAAAATGAACAAGAATTGTCGCTGATGGTGTATTTTCCTCTTAGTCAAAAGCACATCAGTAAAGCAGATACTGCCTTTCAAGGAGACATGAGCCTCGCTAACACTGGTGAATATCTTTTATCACTGCCTTACACCATACTTTTTTGCAGAAGTATGCCGAATTAGCTATCAGCAGTTCCTGTTTGCAGTGTATACATGGATTTACAGACAACTTTCTCTGGATTACTTTGACACTGATGTCTAAGCTAACATACTGTATATGCAGATGTTTATTCGTAATAGACATCAATGATAATGATATCTTCAGAAATGTGTGTGTCAGTGTGGGGAGAAGCGCCTTACAGTTTGAAAACTTGTGTTATCTTACAGGTGGCATCCTGCTGTGCCAGTTGAATGTCAGTGCTTTGTCCATTTTGTATTTGACAGCACATAAAATGTTCAATCTCTTTGGCTGCACATGACTCAGCTTTGGCACTTTTGTAACTTTATTGGAGGCTGTTACCTCGAACTGCAACGTGCAATATAGAGGTATTTTGGTGTTGTGCATGATACTAAGAGGTTAAAAGCCCCCCATCTAGTTGTGATAAAGGAAATGAATCATTTGTCACAGCAGATGCAATGATGAAAAGTCTGAAGAGGAGGGACAGGCAAAGAGAGACTTTCTGTTTTTGGAAAATAAATTTTGAAGAAGACGTGATTGTGCTGCTCTGCATGGAACAGCTGGGGGGCTCAAAGCCTCTCGCTCACAGGGAAGATGAAGGGTGAGAAACACTAAGCGCCTCAGACTGTTTGAGGATGTGGTGAGAACCAGTAATATCGGGACAGTTAGCTATCTGATGACCTTCATGATTAAGGGCTTCGACAAAGATCACAGCCGCCACAAGTATGAAGATCCGATAATGGCTTTCTTCCCTTAGGTTTCTCCTTTTTTACACACTCATAACTGTCATCCACTTTCAGCCTACATTGTACTGACTTGTGTTTATTATTAAAATAATAAATCATATACCAATAACTTGGTAAAATTCTTAAAAATGAACAGGAACCTTTTTAGTACAGCAAAAGATTGATCAAAACTTAAACAGGAATCAAAATTCCAGTCTGCAATGTACACACATAGAACTAAATTAAATAGATCAGACCCCATGTCAGATACCCGATCCAGTTCTTTGAGTCAGTATCAGTATGATATCCGATCCGGATTCGTAATCAGTACATATTGTACTTATTCATAATCTATTCTGGAGACAGCTAGTCAATTTGCACAAAATTAAATTGATTTTGAGATTTGTTTTCAGCTAGTAATTTTGTTAAAAGTTGTGGCACTAGACTACAGTAGATGTTTAAGTATTATTATATGCAATTTTGCATTAATATAAACTCAAGTTTGTTGTGTTTTCACATCGCAGCAGGCATGCTTCATATTAAATGGCTCCAGAAAGCAAGTAACATCGTCCTCTCTGAGTCTAGGCCAGGCATCTGCTATTATTTATTGATCTGATGACCCACTTTACCAGGAGGGTATCATTACCACTTTCCAGTAATGAAGTTGTGACACTGTTGGAGGTCCTGGTTTTCTTTTCTACCCTAACCTGGCACCTGGTGTGGGCTTTCCTCTTTCTTTGGCCCCGTTTGCTACAGTTTTGATCAGTTTATATCAATATATAATATATATATTATGCTCTTGGTTTTTGGTGAATTATATAGCAAAGATGCCAAATATTTCCAGCCTTTTCTTTGTCTCATATATATAATATATATATATATATATATATATATATATATATATATATATATATATATATATATATATATATATATTTCATTTCATTCATTTCATTTCATTCATTTCAATACACAGATATTTTCACAGCCACATGGTTGTCTGGATTGAAGTGAAGTGGTGTAAAAATGGTCTGCAAACGCTGCTTTGTTTCATGTATGTATCATAAAAATGGCTTGTATATCTGTAGTCCTCGGGCCTCCTGTTTTCCTTTTTGAGTGACGGGTACAGACTACCACCGCCTACTGGTGTGGAGAGTTATTTTCTCTCATGCAGTGCAGAACGTCCATGCTAACTGGTTGCACTGTGTTCAAGTGCAACTTTTCGGTCAAGACAAAGACTGTCTGCCATCATCAATGCTATTCATTGATGTTGGCTTGTTGTGTCTGGGCCTTAAGCCTCAAGGCCTTAGCACCACTGGCTCTTGGCTAGTTATGAATCAGGACATACCTTTTAAACTTAGCAGATTAGTCAGCCCCATACAGTAGTTCCCTCTTTGAGTTCGTCTTTGTCCGTGACCCTGTTAGAGTATCTTCTGACCCATTTTGGTTCTGGACGTACCAGCCAAGAAACACTTGGTTTGAGTCGTTTGTTTCCACAGAGCCTTGTGATCCTGAAAGTATGCCACCCTTTTGAAATACCACATCAAGCATTACACACCTTTTAACTCAACATGAACGCAAATACTGCAGAGAACTATGTGAACTTTGGGTGTGACCCGGTCGATTGATACAAGGTCTGTTTCCTTTGGCATGGCTTTATGTCGGCTTTTGGCACGCACATACTGTATGCTAAATAGGACAGTTTGACATGCATCGCATTCAAAAGGAAAAGCGCAGCTGTTGCGCTGCTTCCGTGTTAACATGAAGACATATTTGTGTGAATTCGCTGCCTGTGTGCAAGTACATTTGTTTATCATGTGTCATGCTCTGTTGGCAGCCAGTGGGAGTGGCAGGTGTCATTTGTGCCTCCTTGCAGTTAAGTTTTACGAGGGCTTTTGAAAGTGTGAGTTTGCTGTTCCTGCTGTCAGCAGCACACTGTTACAATCCCTGACCTCGGCCTGCAAAGTCAGTCTCACTGAGCTCCAGATCTATTGTTGTAGGACTGTGTGTCTCGGTAGCTAAGCAGCAGCTGGCATGCAGCCACACCGAGCTGTGTGTCATGCAGAGTTGCAGAGGCCGGGAGCTCAGTCACACACACACACACACACACACACACACACACACACACACACACACACACACACACACACACTCTTAAAAAATCTATACATACACCCATGCATATAATGTGCTAGGAATGCCAATTTAAGCAAATACATCGGCCATTTTAATGATCAATAATTTGAAACACAACGTACATGAATTTCTTCAATGAAAACCTCATTAACAAGTTAACTAACAATTGACATGCTTATTTCTCAGCATACCTTAAGTATAGTTTCAATTCACCATACTTCTGTTCTTACACTTACTATTTTGAATGCATAAGTGCATTTACACTGAAAGGTATGGCAAAATGCAGTGCACCCGGATTGTACTTGCCAACCTTGAGACCTCAAGAATAGGGAGGATTTCAGAACCAATTCAGTTTATATCTCCGTTTCTCACTGACTCAAGGCCTTTTCAGACAACATGTGCCACTGCACGTTTGGTGTCACTTTGTTATAGTCCGGGCAGAAACAGCAGGGCTTATACATGTTGTACAGTTCCAGAAACTGGTTGACAAAAAGGAAAAAAAAGGGTGAAAATTTGTCATGAGAAATACGGGATAATAGTGACCCCAGGAGGAAACTGGGAGAGAGCAATGAAAAACAGAAGTCTTCTAGGAAAATCTGGAGATTTTGCAACTACCACCCGAATATTGTACTTAAAATGGTCAAAACAAGTGTGTGGAAAGCTGGACATGTTGCACTCTCGTGGTCGCCATCTTTGCTATGTAGCAGAATGGAAGGGGCCACCAACCTGTTTCAAACTTGTGAAAATGGCGGACTAAGAAGCTGAATTATACAAATTTAAGTTATACATGTTTTTTATTTACTAAGTGCCACTATACTGTAGTTGGATAGAAGCCATTATTGGGTTAATTTATCCATCTGAATTGAATGCTTGCAGATACAGAGTGATGTCTGGGGTGGGACAGTTCGGTTCATATCACGGTTTGGTTTCCGGTTCGGTTCGGTACATTTATGGTACAGGAAGAAGGCCAATTTCCAGTTTCAATCTGAACATGCTCTTCATTTATTTGGCAAAATAAGTCAAACTGTTTGTCTTCAGAACAACAGAGTAACAAAAGGAACATAACACTTCTTCATTATCACATCTTATGGCTGGACGTCTTATCGAAAAGAAAAGTGCTACTGTGTTATTTAAAAAGAATTAATAAATAAAAGCTAATTATAGCCTCAGGCTATCAACTAAAAGTGCAGCGTCAGGTCAGCCAGCACTAGCCCTTTTTTAATTAACAGTAACATATACTAGGCCTGCACCATATGAGGAAAACCTGCCATGTGTGATTACATTGTTCAATATTGTGATGACAATATCACTTGTGATAAATAAACAAATACCTAAGTGTGCATATTAGCCATACTTATGTCGACCTTAAATTCAGAACCGGATTAGAATTGACTATTTAAAATACAACTAGGACACATGTCATTTCTAGAGCAACAGTAATATTTACAACAGCAAACTGGCAAGTAAACTCATTGATATCTCACTGGAAACAATCTAACATATTCATAAAATAAATCATATTCCTGAGTGAAGTTTAGAAAGACTGAAGAACACAAACATCAGTCATTATCAATCCTTCCTCCTGTCCTCTGTCCTCCTGTCCTCTGTCCTCGTCCCTTTGATGATGTGAACCACTACAGGTACCGCTGGTAGAGAGGAGGAGCTGCTTTGTCTCAGCCAGCTGATGAGTTTACAACTAAGTTATATGACAAACTAACCTAAACAGTGAGACTACAGAGCCCACTGACAGCTTTAGTTTTAGCTTGTGTAGCCGAGGGGTACATGGTAGTCTGGACCCTTGTCAGTGACAGCGCATCACTGCTTCACTGCTATCATTCCACCCTTCACAATAAACTCCCTGGACACAAACACTGAACACTGCTTACTAGAGGGAACTAAAGTCATTCATAACTAAATAACTTACATGTGTTAACCGTTTATGTGCGGTGGCGAGCTAATAACTGTGGTGCTATAAGCACAGTGGAGGTGGTTGAGAAAATATGCGCAGTAAAATCTGGTCAGCCCTCGCCGAAATTGAGCCAATCACAATGTACAACCTCAGCTTCAGTTACACTGTGCATGTGTTATACCCCATACCCCTGTCCGCCTTGTCCCAGCCTCTTTCCTTAGGCCTTGATTTCTAGTGTGACAATAAACGCAAAGAAAAAAAAAATACATGATCGGCCTCATAACCCATTTCAAATGAACCAAACGAAACATGCACGACCTGAACTGTGACTAGCGAACTGAACGGTGAGTTTTTATTCACTTTCTACTGACACAACAGTTGCATGCGATTTGAGACAACACTACCCTGTTGAAATTCATGTACTACACAGAGTGATCAGTGTACTACATGGAAGTGTACTAATGGAAGAAAAACTCAGAAACGACTTGTCACAGAAAGGAGAATAGCTGGTCCACCTTAACAGCCCACCTTAAGTGAGCCTGAGCCAGCGTTACAGATACAGGAAGTTGGTTCAGGTCTGAGGAGTTGTAGCATTTATTCACCATCAAATAAACTGTGCACACACTGCGCTGCTACATTCACAGCTACGCCACACTCACTGCCGCCACACACACACATGGTCTGACGGATACTCGCTAACGTTACACTGCGCTGACGTACCAAATGTTACTTCTGTGAACGTAGCACAAACACATGGTTTGTGGGACACTTGTTACACCAGGCAGACACACAGTAGACAACTTCACAGCTAAACCAAATGATGCAGTGGAAAGTTACTTGAAAAGTGGCTGCATGTGTCCACACAGCCATGTGGCTGCTACCGTGGCTACAACTGGGGACTGGCTGTCTGTTTTGCACATACATTGCAGGGCACACCGCTACATGCAACGCACTAATCTTGTCATTTAATAATCTGTTAACATGGGTCAGTTGTTGGTTAGAAAAAATAAATAAAAAATCAGCATCCCTAAAAGAAAAATCTGTCAAAGTTGTTCCTGCCCCCTCTCCACACTATTCTTTAGTGGAGCTTTGAATATAAAACAGATGTCGTTCATCATTAGTTCAGTGGAAATCACTCTTTCTGATGTTATAGTCTAATGTAACCTTACTTTTGGCTGTTTTATATATGATGCTGTACCCAATAAAGGCCAAGAGTATGAGCATTATTTCCAGGGAGACTGAGATGGGAGAGTTGACATCTTTGAGCCACTTAAGAGAAAGCAAGAACTGTGATTGAAAAATGAGGGGGGCATGGATTCATGGAGGCTGCTGCTGTTTTTGTTGAGTTCTTGATACCAGGAGAGATGAGACAATGATAATTTAGCAATTTGGCCTCTTCAATAACAAGACCCACTGCACTCTTTGCTTCTTTTGGTCTTCAGTGTCTGGATCCATAGGTAAAATCAATTTCTGGCAGCCAACAGCTCCCTCGACACAACTGAGTGTGTGCACATGAGTGTGCAAAGAGGATTTTACATGTTGAGAGCATAGTGGTTTAGTATGCACTGACAAGGCTGCATGTGTGCGTGTGAGGATGTGGGATTAACCCCTTCTGTCAGGGGAGCAGGTGGGGCCGAGGCTTACATTCGGTTTTGCAGTTCGAACACACCCGTCCTCACCTCCCCCTTCTTCCTGCACTCTCTTACATGTTCTCCATTTTGCTCCAGAATAAAACATCCCTCTCCCCGACCTCAGAAAAAGCTGAGAAGATTCACAACTTAGCACCTGCTGAATTAAAAATGCCAACGAGAAGTGCTTAATTTAAATGTGTTGAACCCTGGTGTGATTTCTGTCTGTGTCACCCAGGTACCAACTGTAAGATACAGTTTTTACTCTATCTCACGTATGTTATGGTTAGAAGTCAAGGGACTCTTTTGAAAATGGCCATGTCAGTTTGTCCTTGGCAAAATTTAGCTTCAGTTTGGAGTGTTTATGTAGCATTCTTCCCAACAAGTTGATATGGTTGGTACCAGTCGATTGCTTTGGTTTTCTAGTTTCAAATGAAACAGTATCCTCACTCTAGTTTTTAAACTGAGCCCGCTGCAACCTCTGAAAGACAGAATAGCAGCTGAACTGTTAAGAGGTTAATAGTTCTAATATATAATAGTAGATCTAATTAAAGGTTGATACTTGACATCTGTTTTCAGTTCATGGAAGTTAGTTAGTTTGGTCACCTAAAAATATCTTATTCAGTGTTCGCTCCACCCTTTCATGTTACTTCTGGTTCCAAAAACCAAGATGGTGATGACCAAAATGCTGAACTCAAGGTTACAAATCCGTACACACCAATGGGCGACAGTCATGGTGACTACGTCCACTTCTTCTTCTTATATACAGTGCCACCACTGTTTCACCTCCTCATTCTTCTCTCCCTCGCTCTGTTAGTGAAGAAAGTGATTATAAATTCACAGCTGTACTGATGCTGTGGTGTGATACACTAAAGATAGATTTATTAACACTTTGGGAGTGCGATATCAGGATGTGAGTAACAACTCAGTGTTTCTTCTTCAAATCTGAGGCAGTAAAACAGTTTGTATGATTGTAAGGATGCATCCCGAGCAGGTAGGACATTTAAACAAACCAGCTAGAAGATATATGAACACAGGCATCTCAGTACATGTTAAGTAGTACTGACTGTCTGACATTGTGTCTGAAATATTTACTTGGAAGGCCTCTGTATGAACTTCTCCCACTCGGTCTAATGGGACTGTAATCTTCACTGTTTAGGATTAGAACCGCCCATCCCCGCTCATCATCAAAACACTTTACTTCCTATGCTTTATTCATCTGTGGCTTTGCAAGGCACTCTGGGAATTGTAGGAGAAGTATTGTGCCTCATATGAGGAGCATTGCCTGGAAGTGAAGTGGTGTTATTATTTCTGTTCTGCTGTTGTTTTGAAAGATTGCTTAGCTTGGTTGTATTCAGCGTTTTTGTCAAGTGAGTAGAAGAGACAGGAGGACATACGAGAAAGGTCATTAGTTTAACTTAAACCTATGATCTCCTCAGCTTGTTGTAACAGGAAGTCCATCCTCTCCTTTCTCTCATCAGTGCTGCCAACTTTTCAGTTTAGTTTAGAGTGAGATTCGGTGTTGTTCTGTGAAGTCGGTGCATTTAATGACTATTTCTTCTGTGACATTACCCCCTGTAGACGTCAGAGGTCACTCCTCAACCCCCAGGAATTTTGTTTAAAAAAAGTACAGCAGCCAAATTCACAACTTGTTTTAGATTTAAAATCTAAAAATGGGAGTTCTGGCCAAGATGGCAGCATAAAATTTTCACACATAAAAGCACAAGACTTCAAAACAAAACAGCAAAAAGTTAAAAGCATTAAGTAATTTATTTCACTTAAAAGAAAGTAAGACACTCAAACAGCAAATTGCATCAGCCAGTGAATTAGCAGTGTCATTTACCAAGAGGACATGTACATTCAGTGTTCAGATACTCCTTAATTCTGTTTTTAAAATCTTGCATTGCTTATTAGGAAGCATGCTTTTTTTATTTAGATTTTTTTTTTATTGTTTTTTTTTCTTTTAGTGCCAGAATCAATATATTTGCTTTATTTGAGTCTATGCAGAGTTAAAAGGAAGTTGAGAAGATCAGATTATACTTTATTCACCAGAAGTGAAGGATACGGAACGGATATGACGTCACGTTACTACAACAATAAAGGCAGTAACCTCCTTCTATCGGCAGTAGCTCAGTCTGTAGGGAGTTGGCTTGGGAACCGGAGGGTCACCGGTTCAAGTCCCGTCAAGGACCAAAAACTGAGTGTGAACTGGTAGCTGGAGAGGTGCCAGTTTACCTCTTGGGCACTGCCGAGGTGCCCCTGAGCAAGGCACCAAACCCCCAACTGCTCGGGGCGCTTGTCTGGAGCAGCCCCCTCACTCTGACATCTCTCCATTAATGCATGTGTGTGTGTGTTTGTGTGCATGTACCATGTATAAGTTAAACAGAGTGTAAATTGAATTTCCCCACTGTGGGACTAATAAAGGTAGATCTTCTTCTTCTTTGCATAGACACAAATGAAGCAAATATATCGGTTTTGGCTTAAAAAAAAATTTTCAAATGAAAAAAACAAATTGCAATGTGGCGTGAGTGTGTCATTTAAGTCTCACGGTCAATGCGTGATGCTGCATACATGCCTTTATTTCTCACACATGCTCTCTTTTTCTGCTCCTTGCCATGATTTCCTGTTTATTCAGAAATCTGTGTGTGTTTTGACTCATTCTCTGAAGTCAGCATTTACAGACATCCACCTCAGCATGAAGAATAAGCCACACATACTGTTCTCCCCGACCTTAGTCATGTCCTTGATGTTCTGATGGAGGCCTTTTTATTTGAAACTTGCGAGGGGTGTATTTTGCATTTGTACTTACTGAGCAATTTTAGCCATTTAAAGTCATTCTAAATATAGGCTGTGTAAGGCTTAAGTGTTTTTCTCGTTTTCTGTTCTCACTACTACTACTAAATGCCCCTTATCCTGTGCACTGTGGTCCTTGTCACTGCAAACTTGACATTTGACCAGGGGAAGCAGCATGAAGACGTGTGTGTCATTCTTCTTTTTACATGTGGATGATGAGCTTCACTTGGATGGTGTAATGTCCATTGTGATGTTCTTGACCAATGGTTCCCAACTTATTCTCTTTTATCCGAGAAAAGTTGAGCTGCTTAGCTATAAAATGCTAAATCTCAGAGCACTTGAATTACAATATGCTGAAAAGTTATTATTGAATTTTTGCCCAATGATGCCATCTTGAATCAACTTTCGTTTTATGAATATAACTCGCTGCCTCCCTTTGTGTGCGGCAAGCAGTATAGCAAACTGTTTTTTGAGCACAGTAAAAATGCTGTTTTTGAAAGGCTAAACATATATGGACTGAAACCGAATATTTTGTTGGATTGAAACATGCTGTGAATTTCAGAAACTTTTTTCAATAATTTTGACTTTGAGTTGTTGGAAACTGTCACGAGTCAGACTCTGGAACGTCATCACAGTGTCATTTTATCTTTTGCCATGACAATTTTGAAGTAAATAGTAGAAATGTCACATTCTTGTTACAAAGCAATCTACCTGCACTGTGTGTTTTCATGGATTTGAACTACTGCATGACCCTGTATTTTTATTTGTTTTGCTTGTTTTTGCTGGTGTTCTCTGTGTTTCCCTGCTCAACCAACACACCCCCTTCATACCAAGGGGGATCCAGAGCTGTTTTCTATGTGAACGTGGTCTACAAACAAAACTAGGCCTGTTTTAGCGTGATTAATTGCATGATTGTTCATGACTAATCACGATTAATCGCAAATTAATTACAATTTTTTTTATATCTGTTCAAAATGTATCTTAAAGGGAGATATGTCAAGTATTTAATGCTCTAATCAACATGGGTGTGGACAAATATGCTGCTTTATGTATGTGTATAAATGTACTATTAGAAATCCATTAACATCACAAAATGACAAAATCCTCACAGGTACTGCATTTAGCAAAAAAATAAATAAAAAAAAATATGCTCAACATATAACATGGCAAACTCAAGTGTAACGGGCAACAAGAGCTATGTCAGTGTGCTGACTTGAGTATGACTTGTCCCAAACTGCATGTGATTATTACAAAGTGGGCATGTCTATAAAGGGGAGACTTGTGGGTACCCATAGAACCCATTTCAGTTACCAGTTGTTCCTCACCAAAATTTAGCTTATGTTCAAAGCGTTATTTAATTTCTTTCCTGACAAGTTAGTATGACATGGTTGGTATCAATGGATTCCTCATGTTTTCTAGTTTCATATGATGCCAGTATTTCATTCTAGCTTTAAAACCTCCTGCTACAACCTCTGAAAGATCGGTTGCTTGAATGTGTTGAAGAAATGAATGGTGTTAGAATGAATTTGCAGTAATGTGTTAACTTTTACAGCCTTAATTAAAACGCACGTACCTCTAGGGCTAAAACTGGGATATTTACACACAGACATCTAACGTTCAGTGGAAGATTTTCTGGAGGTATAAATTGCTCAGAAAGCTATGTGAGATTTTGTTGTCATGAGTAATTACGAGTGCCATCCACATGCATGAAATTAAACTCAAATCTGTAGAAATCTAAATCCAGAAAACATTTTAAGATAGAAATTGCATTTGGATGCTGCTTCTTCTCACTAACTTAAGTAAACCTTCTAATCTTTGTGTTAATCCTCTCTTTGTCACTCTGCAGGGCAGGGTGAGTGGTGCTGCGAGAGACGGACGCATGAAGCATGAGAGGGTGGAGCTGAGGCTTAGCTGACCCTTCCCCTTCCTTCTCCTCCTCTCCCCCGTGCTCCATCCGATCAGCACCTCCCCCCCCTCCCTTCCCCTCCTTTCCCCTTCCTATGTCCCTCACTCTGTGTGATTTCACCCATCTTGCCTCCCCTCCTACTCCAAACCTCAATCAGCCGTGCCCAATGTACTCCCCGGAGCAGGAAAACATCTCCACCACCGCCTCCACCAAAGTGCCAGTGAAGTATGGAGAGCTCATTGTGCTGGGGTAAGCAACAATAAATTACAAATACGTATCTTTACACCCAGAACACACCTGTTAATGTATCCTAATGCCCTATCCAAAATTTGCATATTTGAAAAAAGTAGTTGAAACCACAAGAGGACATAAAACGGAAATGTTTCTCCAGAAAAACATAAACAGTTGTGATATTTTTGTCTAGTTGCTCAGGGCCATGCACCAGGAATACACACAGATATGATTGTTGAAGAGTTAGAGATTAACCCCTTTGTTTGAAATATTACAAAACAAGATCAGTTTTGGCCATCAGCAGCATCGGATACTCATAGTTAACACCGTATTAAAATCTCCTCCCCCAGAAAGTTATTTTGACTCAAGTCCACATACTCAGCTGTAGGAAAAACCTTGCACCCCACCCCACCCTGCATCAGTGTAGAAGACATATAACTGTTCGCGCACACTTTCTCCAATAACAACTGACAGTGAAGGACTTCCTTTATCTGTCTGTCTCCTGTTTATTCCCCAAAGGGCTATTACACTCCACTCCCTGTCCCAGCCCACTCCACAGAGGAATGCAGATGTCGGAAAGACTCCTTATACACACATAAACACACACGTACACTCACTTTCATGTGCATGTTCAACACATTTTTCATGTCTCTCACACACAGTTGGTTTCACAGCTGACTCACAGCTTGTTGTTCTGGGTTGTGCTGCTGCAGGGGTGTATTGTCAGGGAGATGACCGTGGAAATTTTCCCTAGTGGAAAAACGCAGCGCTAAGCAGTAAACGCAGCTCCATGCCTTTACAAGGGAGAACCCCAGTTTTCCGTTATGCTCTGCTTTTTCCGCTCCTAATTTTTTTTTATTCGAGGCCATGTAGGCCACACTTTTTAAAAGGTCAATAGGGCCACTTGTAGCTATATGACATGATTAGTCACACTCTGTGCTGCAAGTAAATGCACTGTACAATTTTAGAAATGTTGTGCGCCTACTTTACGAGTAGATCGTTGTAAAGCCAAAGCTCATGATTTATGAACTCACACTGTACGGTCCGATCGTCAGCCACGACCTGAGTGCTCACACCGTACATGTAAAATAGAGAAGAATACGTCCTGTCTGCCCTTGCAGACCATTCTGGCTGTTGACAGTTATCAATAAAGATTTGTTTGAAAGCTCTGAAGAGTTTGTTTGCTGTGGGTCACAATGCTAAGACCAAGGCACAAGGCAGAAACGTGCTGCCTTGATCATTTGTGCCACCATTGTGTGAAAAGAACAATCACCAACAAACATTAGACTTTCATCCAGGAGGCCACTGTTTGTCTTTATTACGTTTCACTTTCATGTTACAATTACCTACGAGGGAAAAAGTGTTCCAGGGATGACATATTTTTGTAGGCCAGGAAGTTTGCATTGCCCTGGTTACCTCAACAAAAATCCAATGGGATTTTTCCATTGGGTTTTGGATTACAGCAGAAAATAAGATCTGGCAAACACGTTTATGATATGAACACATTTTGTTCAGTAAGATAATCTTTACAAATGAACACCACTTTTATGAATTTTGAAGTGTAAATCCAATCGCCAGAAGTAAAATGTTAACATAAGGCTGTAGACAAACTACACCACGATCACATGAGCATAAACAACGAGGCTGCAAAGGCGGACATGCCAGTGTGCTGACGTTTAGTAGTCTCATTTAGCCACTTGTTAGCAACTGCCTTTTTTAAGACACATAAAGGCTTCAAAATTCACATGTGGGAGATGTATTGATGTATTTCATGTTGTTGAACACAATGTTAAAATCTCTTCAGCTTGTGTTAACCACAGACCTTATTTCAGGAATCTAAAAAAAACACTAAAAAAAAAAAACATTGACTTCCAGACGAGGGAACCAGAAGTACTAAAATGCGAACTCATTTCCGGGTTTTAGGAGTCATTCCTGCACTCTATAGTGGTAAATTACTTGCTTTCATAACTGTGCAAACTAAATGGCTCAGCTGTGGTGAACTCCACCCATCTGGTTCTCCCAGCAGGCTGAAACAAGTGCAGGGATTTAATTGAGCCTCCCGTGTGACCAACAACAGGCTCGCAAATGCAAATACTAATGGAGAACCCATCAACACAGCACAGTGTTGTGTCTGGCCTCGTTGCTCACCCCAGTCCAACATTACCATGTTTGAAGCCCAGTCATGCTAATGGCCTAATCCGGAGGAATGCTGCAGCGTCTCTGGGGACCTTCTCTTTACAGGCAGGCGTATTGGACATCCATGTGGCTTTTTACTGGATACATTGCAGTCCCTCCAAATCCATCTCTGTCTGTCTGTATACATGTGGGATTCTCTATTAACACAGTAGTGGTGCATCCACATGAATGTTTTTTCAAATGCATTTTTCATGTATGCCATGGACCTCGAGTGTAGTATCCCATGCTTTATTGTTCATTTCTAAGGGGCCGTACACATGCCGCTTCTAAAAATGCGCGGAAAATGCCAGTCTTGCTGCTTTTTTGTTTCTTTCCAATGTGCTTGGGAGGTTGTACTCATAGATATGACAGTTAACAGCTGCTTTACAGAAAGGGTGAAGCAAGTAAAATAGTCTGTGGGACAGATGTGAAGCTCTGGGTAGCCCTGCACTAAAATGATTAACCTCTCATCCCTATATTTACCCTAGACTGATATTTATGGAAGAAAGAAAAGATATCTACCGACTGATTGGTTGTTACTCGTCACATGAGCGCTGCAGCGTTCCAAAAGTTAAGCTATTGTTATAGTTGTGCCCAGAAGGTAACCAGGAAACTGCAAAATCTGATCTGAGATTTGCAAAAACTTGGAAGAACTCGATCTATCCTAACCTTAATTATTCAAGGTAAATGCCTAATTAATTATTCAAGATCTATGGCTAACCTTAACTATTCGAGATCAATCCCTAACCTTAACTATTCAAAATCAATTCCTAACCTTAACTATTTGAGGTCAATGCCTAATTAACTATTCAGGGTCAATATCTAATTATCGATTCAATATCCATGGCTAACCTTAACTATTCGAGATCAATGCCTAATTAACTATTCAGGGTCAATATCTAATTATCGATTCCATATCTATGGCTAACCTTAACGATTCAAGATCAATGACTAATTAACTATTCAAGGTCAATGTTTAACCTTAAATATTTAAGATCAATGACTAACCATAACTGTTCAATATCAGTGCCTAACCTTAACTATTCAAGATCAATGCCTAACCGTAATTATTAAAGGTCAATGCCTAACCATAACTCTTCAAGGTCTATGCTTAGTTTTAACTATTAGAGCCCAATACCTAACCTTAACTGTTTAACCATCTCACGAGAATTTTCCAAAGTCCCTTCTTGACACTATATATTTTTATATCATGGTGCAGCCATCACGCCTTGAAAAATAGGCACTTGGGAACACTTGCATGCTGCGAGCATATTCTGTAGCGCATTCTGCATGTCTTTATTGGCAACAATGGATTTGACCGTGCAACAGATACGGCATGTGTATGGCCCTTAAGACAATATATATGTTCATATATGGAGATGGAGCTCACCGAAACAAATATTCTCTCCCTTCCACACCAGCTACATATATTTAGTTTGGCACTAAGATTTCAGCATCTATTTTCTCATTTGACATCTGCTTTGCAACTATGGTGTTTCTCTATACTGTTGATTTAAAAAAAAAAATAACTTTGTCTGTGCCTTCAGTAATAGCCTTTGTAATGTTAACACATGTAAGCAGAGACACATAGAGTGACTCAGCCATAGGCAGTAATTACCCATGATCTATCTTTATGTTTTTATAGGTTTACTGTGTAAGTGGTAGCTTGTTGCTGCACACCGAGCTCTAGTTTACTTGTGTTTGGAGGGAACACGCACACATGAAGAATACAGTATGTGTGCGCACAGACTAAGTTTTTCCTAACTCTGCTTCTTCCTGCCTCACTGTAGGAACAACCTGTATACACACATTAATACACACTACCTTGTTGTTAGCCATTGTTTTTGAGTTTTTGATTATATGTAAGTACACTCACACATTACTGCTACCCATGGCAACCTGGGTTCAAACTGCCAGCAACACTTTGAGCTCTCTCCAGCAGACTGTCCTGCCCTCTCTCTCCGGATACGGGCTGAATTTCACCATGGTTACGCTCTTGCCATGGTTACTCTTCCCAAACGTTGGCTCTGTTCTCTCACCATGGTTACTCATAAACCCTCACAGCGTTGTTTGATCCCAGCAGATCTGCTCTCTCAGAGAAACATTTAGCTGTAGGCTGGGCATCCTTACAACCTGTCTGTGCCGTCTGAACTGGATTCAGTGGGTGGTTTTCTCTCAAGAGTCTGATTGGCTGAAGACACATTCCAGCTGTGCTGAGCTCCTATACAGGCTAGGTTTGCTGTAGTACAGCATTTTCGGTTTTGCTTATTCATGTTTATCTACTTAAAAGTTACTGTGAGGAACATTTAATTGGTTATGAAACCGCCTCAGTGTAATGCTCATGTCTCTATAATGACCTACATAAGTAAATGACACCAGCGGCATGAAGATTGGCTATTTCTATGTAGTTATTCTTAATCCTTGTCATTGTGCCACTGGGTCGATTCCACACAAAATCAGATGAAACCATGCTGGTTCACCTGAAACTTATTCTGCTCAGACCCCAGTAGGGCATCCGGTAGTGACAGACCCAGACCCGGCTTTGCTGGCACCTGCAACCTGCAGTTGGAGCCCCAACAGGAGGTGGAGACCTCAGCAGCAGCACCAGGTCCTCCTCAGGCGATGAGCAAAGTTTTACCTCGCTGCTCCACCGGTCCCTGCTGGGAGCTGACACCAACACCTCCCTGCTGGAGGTCCAGACTGTATTGTTGGGCCTGGAACCAGAACTGGAACCAGTACAAAGCCCAGCAGACTGTCATATGCTGCTGCAGTAAATGAGACGTTTTCTAAAGGGACTCTGGTGCTTGGAAACACTACTACTGAAATCAGCACAAAATGAAAGTTCCTTGTAGTACCTTTAAAGAAAACTTTTTTCAGACATTGCACACACATCTGCATTCCTGGATTAAGATGATAAACCCTTGAAATCTGTATGTACTTAACCTGCAGCTGTGACTATTTCTTAGGAGTAGACTACTATTTTGACTTTGTTGCTGTGTTTCCCAGTATTTAAGTTTACCACTGGCTTCCTGTTTTCATGGAAATGTTCTGAAAAAGTTCTGAAAACGTAATCATTAGCTTTAAAAAGTGTTGGGTAATGATTTGTGCCCTGGAAGTCAAGACATTTTTTTTTCTATTCTCTTACATGATGACAACAGAATTACTAGCTTAAAAAAAAAGCAAATGAATGATAAACATTAGGTGAAAACTGCTAAATTTGTGGCAAAGCAAAGTGCCGTAGGAAGCAATTTAATCTTGGTGTTTTTCTTGAGTAATCACATTACATTTCTTGCAGTAGAGTATAGCTACAGTGTATCAGTAAAGCCAGAGGAGTCCATAACTTCTGTGGCTTCTGGATGTCATAACAATGTTAAAGTGGCGAGCTGTGTTTATGCATGTGGTGATGTTTATAAAGCTGTGGTTCTGTTAGGAATATCACTGCACACTGGTAATGGCTTATTATCTAAAACACGTATGTGCAGTAAGGAATGAAACCTTGTGTGCTCGCTGTTTGACAGGAACTACTGTCTTTCATATACTGTACACACATTTATACCTAGAAATCCAAGTACAGGTACAAATTGTTATTTCATTGCTTATTCCTAGACACTAATTTTGCTTTTGTCAGTCACTTAATGTTGTTTATATTACCGTTGTCAGTGAGTACCTTCTGCTATATTAAACAAGATATCTTTTATCTTCTGCTTTTTTTCGGAGTGATGAAGTGCTTTTCTACTATAATGCATCAGCTGCAGTCTGAACGGTGACTCTGGAATTTTCTCAACCTGGACCCTATTTTTCCCAGTGACAATTTTTGAAATTATTCATAGCCCCAATCATGCCTTGTATAGATCATGGGTGCAACTTCCAGCGTGTTGTGCCGCTGAACCGGAACTGGCGTTTTCCATGGTGACAGCACACTAATCCACTCTGCTAGAGCTGCTGTATTAAAAAATCTAATATAACGTGTGAACACCACCTATTCCAGCTCAAATGGGATAATGTGATGATAGCTCTGCCTTCTGCTATGGAGGGATGGGAGAACGACCTGAACCTACCCTAGCTACATTATTGACTGCGCTGCTACAGATGGTGAAGTGATGAACAATCTGAAAAGCTCTGAGGCAGATCAGTACTTCCACAGTAACAAGGTTTTGTTTTTTTCTACACACAGATAACTGTACTTAAACTATTTTAGTCTAATGCTGCCCCGCACTCTGCCATAAACTGCCTTATATTTTAAACTGGAAAATAGTCAAAGTAACTGGCTGTCATTAAAGTAACGCTACAATGCTGTGTCCTCCCTACACATGAAATCATAGCTGATGTTCTCCTGGTACTGCTGTCAGTCCTTTTACGGACATGACATCTCCTCTCCCCTGCTCTTTATAGCCCAACCACAAAGTAGGATACGGGATTTAGTTAAATATCTGTTAAAAGCAGGATTTGCTAAATTTAAGGCGAATTACTTTTCAAAAGAAGGACTGTTGGCAGTTAGCCACTATGGTTAGCCTACGGGACTAACTAGCTTAATGCTACTCCGACTACCTCACCAGAAGTTATGCCCATAATCATTTCTACATTAACGCCTCAGAGAATAAGGTGGATACTTTGGCTCAAATATATGAGCGGCCACTGAATTCAAAGACCTCATCTACATTGTGGAAGTTATCTAAATATTCAGTCATGACATTCTAAAACTTTTAGATGACACAAAGTTACGCTCTCTGTACTCCAGACAACACATTTCTACCATGGACTATTCCATTGGCTTCTTCTGGCAACATGTCGCCTCACCAGATTTCATAACGAGGCTTTTCCTTCAGCAAGACTCCATAATGTCAGACACATATAATATCTATCAGAGGCTGTCATGGCAAAAACAAACACTTTCAGTGGATGCAAATGACGGTGCCAGCTTGCCCCAATAGCACCACATTGCAGCTTATTTAGCAGCTGTTGTCTACAGCTCTGTCTCTCAGTACTGAACCAGTTTCAGGCATTATTGTTCCCATTGGTCAAACACAAAAATATTGGAAAATCGCATCCAGGTTGCAAAATGCCAAAGTTGTAATATACTGAAAAGTAGCTGAAGATTATATATTTTCTGAATGTTTTCTTACTTTATGATATTTAGCAGCGTATTCACTCAGACACAGTAAGACACAACAGCTCAGTCATGGTGCCGTCGAGAGTCACAGAGACTCCTTTCTGTTGGAGGGAACGCCTCTGTTTATTCTCCTTTTCCTCAGCCATGCATCAGGCTAAATGAGTCTCTTTGTGTGTTTATTTTCTCAGCCTTTCTGGGGTTTTGTTCTCAGGCTTCGTTGTTTATGGGGACATGATGTGCTTTTGTTAAAAAGCATGTATTAAAAATATAGACTGCAGATTGTGTGTGTGCACATATGGTCTTAGGGGCATGGAGGGAGTGCACCAAAATGCCTCAAGAACTTTCCATAATGACTGTTTTTCCAGTGTATTATACGGCTGCTCAGACAATAATGCTCTATTGTTGTGTGTGTGTGTGTGTGTGTGTGTGTGTGTGTGTGTGTGTGTGTGTGTGTGTGTGTGTGTGTGTGTGTGTGTGTGTGTGTGTGTGTGTGTTGTGTTTGTGTAGGTACAATGGCTCTCTGCCCAATGGGGACCGAGGCCGACGCAAGAGTCGTTTTGCACTTTGTAAGAGACCGAAGTCAAACGGAGTGAAACCCAGCACAGTTCACATCGCCTGCTCTCCACAGGCAGCCAAGGTGAAACACACACACAAACACACACTACAGCATCACATAGTCCTCCCTGAGATCAGTCATCAAAGCTGTACACATCAGCAGTTTCAGTCCTTTTCTTCTTGAACGGATAGCTTACGTGATAATTTGGGTTTTAAGTGAGTTTCATGGCTAGAAACATTACAAACAAATGTAGGGATAAAGAAAATGCATATGTATGAGTTTGAAAATTAAGTATTCTTTTCTTCTTTTGTTTAAAAGTGTTGACTTTGTAGGGGCATGATTTTATTTATCTGACAACATCAGATCAACCACACCCAGTTCAGTGGGTTTGGCCTACAATGCTGCTCCACCAAAGGCTGTATTGAAACTGTGTTTGCTTTTTGTTCTGTTATATTAAAGCAACACACACACACACACACACACACACACAAACCACAAACAAGACAGGAAAAGGAAATTAAACAGGTAAACGGCTCTGTCGGAGTTTAAAAGGTATTTGAACTATAGCTTTTTACGCAGCGTTTGACATGGGAAACAAATGTGAGCGGTCCAGTCAAAAGACACGTCCATGTGTTTCCATCGTCAATTATTAGGCCGCCCAGAAATCTGTTAAATGAACACACACTTTTGTACTTCCATTCACATAGGCCATACATAGACTGTATATAAGAAGTGGATGCCGTCACCATGACGTCACATATTGGTTTGTGGACTGCTGTTTTGAAGCCTTGAGTTCGGCATTTTGGCTTTTGCCATCTTGTTTTTTTTTTTTTTTTTTTTTGCATCCAGAAGCGAAACGAGAGGGTGGAGCTAAGTACAACTGAACTCTGAATATGACCTTTTTAGCTGACCAACAGTTTTATAATGATCTTTTATGAAGTGAAAAAACACTGTGAAAGGGTTAAAGTTTTACGACAATAACTCGGACAACTCCCAGTTACAGTACAGTGCAATGGTAGCGATCTGTCAGTCACAAGGTAGCCCCGCCCTAAAGCATCCCCTGCTTTATGGTCTATTTGACTCTAAATGGGACCATAATTTCCAAAATGAATATTGTGCTATATTGAAGAAGACTTGAAACCAGTGATTGAGACCATAAACTCATGTTTACAATGTTTACTGAGGTAATAAATCAAGCAAGAAGTAGGGTCATTGTCTCATAGACTTCAATCCAATCAGACTTCATTTTGCAACCAGAGGGGTCGCCCCCCTGCTGGCTATTAGAAAGAATGCAAGTTTAAGGCACTTCTGCATTGGCTTCATTTTTCAGACCCCGCAGACAGGGTTTTAGCTGCAGTAATTTAAAGTGTCTGGAAGAGTGGTCGTCTTTTTCTGTCTTTTGGGTGGTCCTGGCTGACTTGATGAAGTTCAGGCTGTGTTAATTTCAGCTAGTGACAACATAACTGAACTCTTCACCTACCCAACCCATCCTATTGTTATCTAAACAGGCATTTTTGCCATAAAGCAGTTCAGGTTCAATCCTCATGTCTGTGTTAAATGAAGACCCTGATTTGAGAGTTTAACTTTTGTGTTCATCTCTCCGTCATGTCCCATCAGGCCATTAGCAACAAAGACCAGCACAGCATCTCTTACACTCTGTCCCGAGCCCAGACGGTGGTGGTGGAGTACACCCAAGACAGCAATACAGACATGTTCCAGGTAACTAGCCTCAGCTGTCACAGCCGCATTATTTTTTCCACCTCACATCATTTTCTTTTATTATTGTGATAATTTAATCCAGTTTTGGATTTCTTCAAATGGAATAATCTTGTCATCAGACAAGGATAGATTTGTGTCCTTCTCTGAGTCATAACTACATCAAATCTGAACACAGCCATGATAAATATATTTTTAGATTCAGTACTTCCTCGTCTCCGATGTCAATTGTGAATAAACTAGGGATGCACCAATCCAGCTCTTTCTGTCCCAATACTGATAGTGATACCTGGGTTTTGAATTGGCCAATACTGAGTACCAATCCGATTCCAGCGTTTAATTAATAAGCTGTATGCCTCACTGTGTGGAAGTGACTAGGATCATTCTTTCACGTGTAAGGGCACATCAGGGTTGACTTAAACTTTCCTTGTCCTTGTAAAACTAAATAAAGAAATAAATACACAGATACATATTGACTGAATTGTTATTTATTATTAAAATTATAAATTGTAGACCATTAACTTGGTAAAAAAAATCTACAATTCAAGTGTAAACTTTTAATGTAGTAACAAAATGGTCAAAACTTAGTTTGGGCTGTAAAATATCAGAAAATAGTGAAAAATGTCCCTTCCAATTTCTCAAAGTGACGTCTTTACATATGTTGTTTTGTCAGTCAAAAACCCAAAGATATTCAGTTTAAGATAACATAAACAGAGAAAGCAGGATATCTCCATATTTAAGAAGCAGAAAACAGCATTTTTTTTACATTTTTGCATGAAAAGTCACTTTATTACTTGATTATAAAAATAGTTGAATAGATCAGCCCCGTTGTTATCGATATTCGATCCAGCTATTTGAGTCAGTATCAGTCCAATATCCGATATCAGTATCTGTATCTGTGCATCCCTAGAGTACAAATCTATGAATCCTTTTAGAAATAATAGGGCAAAAGATGCTTCTTATAACTGCAGAATTTGCCCAAGAATCACTATGTTTTTTTAAGCTTTCTTCAGCCTCAAAGTAATCCAGTGATAGCTGTAGGTACATTCATGGATGAATTGCCAACAGGAACTTGTAATCGCTAATTCGGCATACTTTTAATGGTGCCAATTTGTCAAAATATAAACAAATATAGCTATGACAACATATCTCATAGTTGAAGTGCATGCATCGAAAAATGTTAGAGCACATTTCCTTCTCTCTTCACCAGATTGGCCGATCGACAGAGAGTCCCATTGACTTTGTAGTGACGGACACGGTGGCGGGCAGCCAGAGTAATGCAGACACCCAGTCGGTCCAGAGCACCATCTCCCGTTTCGCCTGCCGCATCATGTGCCAGCGCACGCCGCCTTACACCGCACGCATCTACGCTGCGGGCTTCGACTCCTCCAAGAACATCTTCCTAGGGGTGAGCTAGCTGTGTTTTGTCTGGTGCTCAGACACATCTAGAAGAAGAAGAAGAAGAAGATATTCCTTTATTAGTCCCATGAGGGGAAATTCAATTTTTTCACTCTGTTGTTAACTTATACACGGTACATGCAGACCCGAACACACACATGCACAAACATGCAACAATGGAGAGATGTCAGAGTGATGGGGCTGCTCCTGACAAGCGCCCCGAGCAGTTGGGGGTTTGGTGCCTTGCTCAGGGGCACCTCGGCAGTGCCCAAGAGGTAAACTGGCACCTCTCCAGCTACCAGTTCACACTCAGTTCTTGGTCCATGGCGGGACTTGAACCAGTGACCCTCCGGTTCCCAAGACAACTCCCTACAGACTGAGCTACTGCCGCCCCAACATCTAGGTGAGGTTGAGAGAGTAAGAAAGAAGGGAAGAAAGTACCTTGTGACAGAAATAAGTGAGGAAAGAGTCATTCAGCTTGTGTTCTGGTAATAATAAAAATATAACTATCGGTGGAAAACCTTTAACCTTTTTTCCCCAATCATGTTTGCCTGTTTTTGTCAAGCTCCAGCATGTCAGCAATCTTTCACTACTCCCTCTCTCCCCTATATTGTGCTTTGCCCCCTGTTGAGTCCAGATGTTTGGTGTTGAGTGCTGAGAGAGCTGGCGACATCTTAAATAAATAATATAGGAATAACAATATAACTTCTGAACGTTAAACAGTAGGTGTGGAGAAAAAATGGATTCACCTATGTATCAAGATTGTTTCTTTTGACCAATGACCATGATTTTGAAATTGATTTTTTAATGCCAGAATCAATATATTTGCTTCATTTGAGTCTATGGAGAGGTAGAAGGAAGTTACCGCTTTTATTGTTGAAGTTTGAGTAACATGACGTCATATGCGTTTCGTACACGTCAGCCAAAATAAACTGTTGCGAACCGCAGTGAGTCGAAACGACAAAATACAAGACAGTGGAGGGTCTGCATAGATAAGACCTGCACCCTCACATGTTAAATCCAAAATGGTAAACAGTACACATACAGTAAAGTATGGAAACACTTTGGGTTTCACACATTGCAGGAAAAGCAGAGCTAGGCATCAAGGCTAAAGCTGCATGCTAACTCTGTCATGGACAGGAAACGTTATCGCATTGCGTTAACGTGCGGTCGAGCCAGCCGCCACTCTTATCTCCGTGATCCAGTCAGCCGACGCTACAACTGTAGAGCACCCATATACTGACGTTTATGTTAAATGCATTCCAACAGTCACAATGGAGCTGACCATGTCTGGATAAAGAGCTCAGAGACAGTGACGAAGTTAGCAGAAGTATACACTACGTGTGACTACGTCTGGTTTTCATAATAAGGTGTTAAAGGATAGCTAGATAGATAGTTGACTTTAATAATCCCAATACTTGTATATTCATAATACTTTGCAATGCATATCGAATCAGCACCCAAGTATTATGATAGTATTGGATTATTAAATTATTAGATATACTGTAGGTATTAGAGATGTTCATTCAGGACTGTATGATGAACATTATGAGTTGTCCCTGTCCTGATCCCATCTCTTGATTTTCCTCAGGAGAAGGCTGCTAAGTGGAAGACGTCTGATGGTCAAATGGACGGGCTGACCACCAATGGCGTGCTGGTTATGCACCCTCGAAACGGCTTCACCCAAGACTCCAAACCGGGCGTTTGGAGGGAGATCTCAGTCTGTGGTAACGTCTTCACCCTGCGGGAGACTCGCTCAGCACAGCAGCGGGGAAAGATGGTGAGAGAAGATGCAAAACATGCAGCATATTTTATGATGATGACCTGGATAACTGAGTTTTTTGGCCACTTGGGTTGGCATATCACAACTTTTGAAGTTGATATGTTGAATTTGTTAGCAAGCAGTTGCTTATTTAGACATCTAGCAGTTGCAGAGCATCAATATCATTCATTTGGAGTGTTTGTGTCCACCAGATGAATGTATGTTGTTGTTTTTGGTTTCTACCAACTCACGAGGGAAATATCTTTCACTGCTAGATGCTCCTCTATGTTCATCAGCTGCTGTTTGGTGCTGAGCTGGTAGTATACCAGTTTTCTCTGAAAACAGCTGCCCACTGCCGTCGAAAACATCCTTTTGAAAGCAGTGAGTTATCCAGAGTAAAGTTGTGTGTTGGGTAATGAGAAACAATGAAACTATGCTATGAATCTCAGTAAAGCCGAGGGGAGCTGCGGAGTCAGGTGATAACAATGATACTAAAAAAAAAAGGATGAAGGAAGGAACTAATTTATTTTGTTCTGTTCTTTTAGTCTTTTTGTCTCAGTCTTTCTGTCTTCGTGTTCTTGTTTTTGACTCAGTCAGTCTTTCTGTATTTTCTTTCTTTTAGTCTTTTAGTCAGGCTTTCTTTCTGTCTTTCTTTTGGTCTTTCTGTCTTGTCTTTTTGTCTTTTTTACTTTCTGTCTCTCTGTTTTTGTTTGTCATTCTTTCAGTCTTTTTGTCTTTCTGTATTTCCGTCTTTCTTTCTGTCTTTTTGTCTTTCTGTCTTTGTCTTTCTTTCTCTCACTCCAGCTCTCTCTCACTCTCGTACCAGCTCTGTCACTCAGGCAGCGTCAGTCAGTCAGAGCTTAACACCACCAGGTTATCAGGATGCCGTCCCCACGGCAACAGGTCTGGCTGTCAAAGCTGTGTGTAACAGGACCTTGTAAGGGGATCCTCCCGCTGACGCCGGAGCCTCTCAGCCAATCGTAAGGCTCCTGCTGTCTCGTCAGCGCAGCCACCTGTGGCATTTCTCTGGTTAGATTTAGTTTGTTGGTGGTGTGTTTGATTACTGTAGGGTTTTTTTTCCCTCTCCATCTCGCCACCCACAACATTCACATCATCAACCACACAGTCAGCAGTTCTAACATTAATCCCTCTCTTTATCTGGTACCCCACCTGTTTTCAAGTCTCTCATGCACAGCACAAATTAACAGCTCCCTTATCTCCTCCTGCCCTTTACCATCCGGAGAATTAACTGTGTGGGTATTATCCACCACTACAGAAACCACTCATTATTTCACAGTTGATTGACAATTTAGATAGTCGGCTGTGGGAAAGCACCTATTTTCATTACGTACGGTGACAGAACATGATGGGTTTTAATTGTCATGGTGAATGCACACAGGAGTGGAGACCGCTCAGGGTAGTCTTGTATGTGGTGATGGTGTCACAGAGACATGTTTTTGACACAGTTTGAAGGATTATATTACTATCAAGCAGAGGAAACTGGAATCAATAATCTGAACTACATGAGTGATTGATGGATTATATTCACCAGAAGTATAAAACATTATGTGTCCCGTATAAATTCAAAAGAAAATACCACTATTTTGTGAGGGAAATGTCACAATGACTGACTTACAATGACTGATATATTTGACTTCAGGACATCTCTGATTACATATATAGCACCCATGTATTGTGATAGAATCAAATCGGGTGATAGGTGTATCATCCCAGCCCTATAATTTAGACTATATTTTTTGAGATTCATGATGGCATCCCCTAGTTTCACAATAATGAGACCTGTTGTGTGTTCCGATACTCTCACATGACTCACAATCCTCTGCACAGCTGATAAATGAGTGAGAGGGTCAAAGTTCAAAGTGCAATGTTGTGACAAAATAGTATGTCCCAGTTACTACGTATGTGTGGTATGCGACTTGGAATGCAGCTCTTGTTTCCATACAGTCAATCAAAAACTCACTTTAAACCATAGTTGCATTAAAGCAGTAACAACGACCACAGTGGCCTGCAAGAGCCACAGACTCTGAACAACAGCCCACATTAGCTTTCCTGCTAAAGTCTCCTTAACTTACAAACATAATCACACATCTAGTCCTGCATCTTAGTTTGTTTAACGAGCCACCAAACAAACATTCACAAGGGAAAAGTGCACTGCTTATGTCAGTTTATAGGCGAATTAGCTGCAGCACATTAAACAACATGTAAACAGACCACTTTGGTCTGATGCTTATAAGCTACAGCGCAAGTTTGTTTACTGTGTCTCCTGTTCCTTGCTGGGGCTCAGCCTGCCAGCCACTCAGTCCAACACAGACCTCTCCAGCCGGCTGAGATGAAAAGCAGCATTTCTGATATTTTCCCAAAGATCTTTTTTCTTATTCTATCTTCTAATAATAAAATAACCACTATATTAGCAGTACATTTAAAACACACATTAATACAAAAAAAATGGATGACTTTAATAATGTATTTTCACAATCTTATTCTTCAACAGTTTTACAACAAACTGCAACTTTAATGACTTTCACGGTTCACTACCGTACATATTTTTTCCAAATCAAGGTCCCATGGTGGTCCACCAGAATGGGAGGGACTTCTCCTCTCTATATACAGTAATTTTAGACAAAGCTCCATCAGCTTTGTAATCTCGTGTATTCCACCCCTCCTCTCACAGCTCTATAAACGGGATAACTGCCCTGCGTTAGCGAAGGTTAACAGCTGAAGGACTTTCTGATTGAATGGACGGGGAAAGAGTCATCTCAGCAAGTTTGCCAAAAAGCTAACCGGGCTATTTGCGTGCGTGCCTGCGTGCATGTTCATAGAAACCTGAAACCTGTTGAATGACTTTGGTAAACTCGCCTGTCCTTGGATTATTTTATACAAACATCTGTCATGATAAAATCATGACACCTACTGAGAGAAAACAATTTAGGCTAAAAACAAAAATGACAATTGTGTTTTTAGAGGATGTTTTTTTTATTCCAAAGCCGTAAATATCAGATGATATTAGTATTAGTAGTGATTGTGCAGGTTTGTTTCAGACTCACTCAGCCTTGCCAACAGGGCAGCTGCTTGCCCTTTTGCAGTTGGACACAAGGTTGAAGCCGACTTAATTAGCAATATCTTACAGTGCAGCACACACATACACAGTGAGCCTGCTGTAGGGGCTGTTGTGAAGTATAATAAATTAGTACAGTGTCTGAGCTCCTGCTGTGTTTAATAGAAGCGTTTGTACTGATAAATGATTTGCTTCTGTGTTAATTAAATTATAACTGTGTCAAGGTTGAGTGTGTGGATGTTTACGTGGACTGAATCGACCCAGAGCGCCCACATCATTAAACTTGAGTGCGGTAAATCATTGATAAACAGTTTTACATATTGGCTTTTTTTTTCGTTGACGTGATGGTAGGTTTAAGTTGCTAAACACTAAATTGAGAGCACATCTCACCACCGCTCAGTGGTGCATGAAGCCAAAATGGCTCAACTCCCAAGTAATAAAGTACCCTGATCATCCAGCAATCTTCTACATCCATTTGGGTGTGTAAAGCAGGCGCAGTAGCGTTTCCTTTAACTCAGCCTTCCAGCCCTCCCTCCAGCCTCAGTCTGGGTCTCATTCACATGAACGGAAGAAGGGAAATAACTCTGGATTCAGCTCTTGGTGCATTTCACAACTTTTAGGACCTAATGATTTAAATAAGGGGTATACAGGTGTTTATATAAAACATTATCCACTGAATTACACACATCTTTTTCTTGTGACAGAGTATTAGGGCCACATGGTGTAGGAAAAAACAGATCTGAGATTACGAGAATAAAGTCAAAGGTTCATGAGGAAAAAAGTCATAATATTATGAGAATAACGTCAGAAGTTTGAGAAAAAAGGTGTATTATGAGAATAAAGTCAGCATATTAATAAATAGTAATTTTACATTATTTTAGAGGAGAAATAGAGCAGCGAGCCGCCTGTGTGAAAATGAGGAACATGGAGCATCTTGTGAAGTTTAACTTAAGGTTTCACAAAAAACAAAATACTTAATCTTTTGGTACATCAGCACCACACTATCATCATCATCGGGACTTTGAAAAGATTTTACAATTGATTCGTAAGAAAGAACCACACAGGCCTGGAGGAAACTGCCTCCAGGAAGTTATGACTTTATTCTTGTAATATTACGACTTTTTCTTGAAATAGTATGACTTTATTCTTATTAAATTCAGAGTTCCGTTGTTCCCGGTGCTCTTCCTGGGTGCTTAAAGCTGGCAGCTCGCAGCAAACGGTGCTAACAGTGCTAACAGTGTTTTCTTGAGGGGGAGTCGGAGGGTGGGTGCTACGCTTCAGTGATGACGGCATTGGTCGGGATGATGTTATCGACTGTAACTACCATATGAGAGCAACGCAGAGTGGCGACGATTAGCTAGCGGGTGAGGCACACTCGCATACACTAAAATGCTTGTGCGGCCGGCCCAGCTACATCAACAAAGCATGGAGAAACTCTGATTACAACACAAACAGAGGGAGAACATCTTCATTCTCCACTCAGGTAGACCTTAGTCCTCTATATCTTTACATAGACAATATATGTTTGTATTAATGCTGTGGATGTTGAATAGAGAAGCTTTAACGATTAGAGGAGCAGCCATGTGATCCACAAGTTTCTGGTTTGAAATCAACTGAACAGCTGGGAAAATCTGAGCAGTTGTTGAATAAAACAACAACTGTTTCCCTCAAGGGAGCCACTGAACTCTTCCCCGTTCCAGCTGAGCAGCTTGTTGGCCAAAAGTAGAAACACAGTGGTTTTACTGGGCAGATATGAATGTGTGTTACTGCATTGGTGTGTGACACAAAGAACACACATGCACTTCTCTGCAAACCTTTCAGGGACACGTGAAGGTTAAAAGCTGTCACCAGGAGGGACGCATCAACCCAAGGCGGTGTTGCACTGCCGCCACAGAAATGTGTTTTCCCCGAGCATTGCAGTGACCTCAACACCAGCGTTAGCCTGAGAGAGAGATCTCACCACAAACTCTGCGAGCTGCTCCTCCCCTCATCTGTGTATCACTTTTTTAAAAATAGTTCCTTCCTTCATCCTTTTTTTTTTTTTTTTTTTTTTTTTTTTTTTTTCTTGTGGTTATCTAAACATGGAATTTCCCCTGTCTTATCTGATCGAGCCAAACCGAGTGCTTCATCGAGACTGTAACTCTTAACTAAATTTTCCAGCAGCTTCCTGTCCTGTCCTGTCCCCCTCGTCGTTCTTTCAATTTCCTCATGTCATCTTGCCTCCAGCTGTTGGCCCACTGCCTCCTCCTGAATCACACAGCTGTCTGAGGGAGAAATCCCTGTGTTACACTGCCACCTACTGCACGCAGATGATTACAACAATTTGTGAATCCATCCATTCTCTGAACTGCTTAAAATACTCAGGCTGTGTGTTCCAATACCCATACTACCATTCTATTGAGTATGCAAGAAAATATTTAGCATGTTAAATGCAGTATGCCAAAAATACCAGAATGTCCTACTTCATCCAGTTGTTTTGCAGTATGCAAGTCAGCATGCTCAAAGTGTGCTGTTATGATGAAGTAGTATGTCCCAGTTGTGTGTATAGTGCTTGCAACTGTACGTACGTAAGGGCAACTGCAGTAAAAGTAAAAAGTATGCACTTTGGAATGCAACCTGTATCGTGGGGGCTGGAGACTATCCCAAAATGCATTGGGAGAGAGATGTGGTGGGGTACACACAGATCAGTTAGTCCATCAGAGGCTGGAATCAGTTCAGTATAAGTAAAATCTTGGAAGAAATGGAAAAAAAATTCTTACATCGGGTTATGTTGGAAGAAGTTTTTAAGAGGGCTTGAAGGGAAAATAGCATTTTGACGCTAAAACGTATTTTGACCAAAATGTGCATGTTCGGATTTGAATACCTCAGTGTTTCTAAATTTCTGGCCCTCATCTCAGGGTATGATCTGTTGTATTTAGTATTTTTATACTACTGTTGTGGGTGACCAGGCGTCCCACTTTACGAGGGACTGCACAGTATTTTTCTTCCTTGTCCCATGTCCCACATATCGAAACCATGTCCCACATTTTCACTGGCTCTAGTTTTCAAAAGTCAAACCACTGCAGGACAGATACTTATTTAAAATCTGGCTTTTATTCAAAAACTGTGAAGAAAGCAGGGAAGGCTGTCATCACAGGGCTGCGTTTGTCACCACAGAGTCACAAGCTGTACAGATTTAGGCTTAATATGATGGAAACTACCACAAAGAAAAGGAAGAGCAACTACAACAAGGACTGTGAAACGGCTTAGACGTATTTATAAGGTGGTGGAAGGTGATTCTCAGAGTTTTTTTGTGAAATTTGCCAGTTACTATAAGATAAGATAAGATGAACCTTTATTAATCCCCGGAGGGAAATTCGGGATTATTCAATGTCACACGGGGAATATGATGTGAAGCGAGACTCATGTGAGTCTCACAAGAAACGTGCTGCTCAAAAAGGGACGTGCTGATCTAAAAATTGTGGATTACCTCTCAGCTTTGTTAATGTGTCCCACATTGTCCCACACAAACACTCTTTGTCCCACATTTGATTTGTTGGATTTGGTCACCCTCGTTATCTGTAGCAGCTCATCTCTATAATGTTTCTCTGTACCAGGTGGAGACTGAGAGTCAGGAGCTGGTCGACGGCTCCCTCATCGACCTTTGCGGCGCGACCTTGCTGTGGCGCACTGCCGAAGGCCTGTCGCGCACTCCCACCCTCAAACACCTTGAGGCGCTGCGGCAGGAGATTAACGCGGCCCGCCCACAGTGCCCCGTGGGCTTCAACACGCTGGCCTTCCCCTCCATGCGTCGTAAGGACACGCCGGACGAGAAGCAGCCCTGGGTCTACCTCCAGTGTGGCCACGTGCACGGCTACCACAACTGGGGCAACCACCGCGAGGAGCGGGAGGGCCGGGAAGGCCGGCAGAGGGAGTGTCCCATGTGCCGAGCGAAAGGGCCGTACGTGCCGCTGTGGTTGGGCTGCGAGGCGGGGTTTTATGTAGACGCCGCCCCGCCGACTCACGCCTTTAACCCCTGCGGCCATGTTTGTTCAGAGAAGACGGCGGCCTTCTGGAGTCAGATCCCGCTGCCGCACGGCACACACACCTTCCACGCCGCCTGCCCCTTCTGTGCCCAACAGCTGACTGGTGAGCAGGGCTTCGTGCGACTCATCTTCCAGGGACCCCTCGACTAGCAGGGCAACTTCCCAGCATCCTTTGGGTGAAGCAGAGCGGGGAGGTTTTTTTAAGTCCCTGCAATGAAAACGGGAGCTACACAGATTTTTCTTTCTTCTGTGGTTAAGATATAAACTTTTTTCTGGACTTTTTGTCTCTCTCTCATTTTTAAGTGACCTTTGTATTGCTTTTTCATGAATAACAACAAAGATTTCTATATTTTCATGTGAAACCAGAGACACAAAAACCAAACAGAACACTGCTAGGTAAACTTTTTGTTTGTTTCTCGGAAAGAACTTTCAACAACAGTATTTTTCTAAATTACTATCGTACCGTAGTGCAAACATACGGTTTTTATTCATGTTTATTGTTGCAATACACATCTGTGTACATCTCTTAGAGCTTATTTAAACAAAGATGTTTATTTATGGCCCAGAAACCATCGCTTCATCCTTTATCTGTCAGATATGCCTAACTTCAATAGTATTTAGCATTTCAATTTGTAAACACAGTATATCGGTAATCAGATATAAAGTTCTAGGTGTGGTCTGAGGGTTCTGTGTCTTTCCCCCGATGTTCACCCCTCAGATCTGTTTGTCGTATTTATACACCCCGTCCTCTGGCGTGCTCTCACTTTGTGTGTTAACCCCCTCAGTTATACTTGTCGCCTTTTCACATTCAAAGCAATAGATTTGGAACGGAAACCTCCTAAAGCATTATGGGAAACTGAGTCTTCTAGGTGTCTCAGACAGCCTGAATGGACTGCTCCCTCCCTTTAAAGTCCAACTGACATGTTTCAGTAGGTGAGTGAATCTTTTCTGATCACAGGTTAGCCATGATACCGCAGCTATGTAGCTAATACACACACACACACACACACACACACACACACACACACACACACACACCTCTCTCTCTCTCTCTCTCTCTCTCTCTCTCTCTCTCTCTCTCTCTCTCTCTCTCTGTCTCTCTTCTGATCAGTATTCATTAATAGAAACTGTTATTTATGCGTACATCTTACAGCAACATCCTGAAATGAAAACTGTCACTCCAGCCAGTCTTGTAAGACACTGTTAAAGGCCGATAATGCCATGTTTTATTTTGAAAAAATGTACCATTTCTTGCATGGTTTTGAATACTAGTCATGATTTATGAGACAGTCATTCAGCGAGCTTCACTCTCTCTCTCACCTGAACTGTAATTGTGGAGGAAGTCCATCCATCTGAACACATTTAACAACAACTGTAGCTGTTTGACTCAGGTTTGACGTATACAAACACATGAATAGCTTCAAGCGACACTATACTCTTTCTGTGTGTGTGTGTGTGTGTGTGTGTGTGTGTGTGTGTGTGTGTGTGTGTGTGTGTGTGTGTGTGTGTGTGTGTGTGTGTGTGTGTGTGTGTGTGTGTGTGTACGTACGGACGCACACTCATCAGGGCATCAGGGCTTCATATTAATTTGTGCTTTCCAATGTGTTCAAGTGGTCCCCATGGAGCATTTTAGGTAGGACAGGAGCTCTGCAACGTGAGTACAAAATATCAGGACTGCCTGTTCTTTCATTTTTTATTTTGTAGAATATGACGAGAAGTGTTTATATTAGGGCTGTCGATCGATTAAAATATTTAATCGCAATTAATCGCATGATTGTCCGTGATTAATCTTGATTAATCACAAATTAATCACACATTATTTATCTGTTAAAATGTATCTTAAGGGGAAATCTGTCAAGTATTTAATACTCTTATCAACATGGGAGTGGGCAAATATGCTGCTTTATGCAGATGTATTTATATATTTATTACTGGAAATCAATTAATAACATAAAACAATGATAAATATTGTCCAGAAACCCTCACAGGTAATGCATTTACAATAAAAAATATGCTTCAATCATAACATGGCAAACTGCAGCCCAACAGGCAACGACAGCTGTCGGTGTATCAGTGTGCTGACTTGACTATGCCCCAAACTGCATGTGATTATCATAAAGTGGGCATGCCTGTAAATGGGAGATTCGTGGGTACCCATAGAACCCATTTACATTCACATATCTGATGGTCAGAGGTCAAGGGACCCTTTTGAAAATGGCCATGTTACCTTTCTATGCAAACATTTAGCAGAACTTTGGAGTGCTATGTTACCCAATTTTCATGGATTTCTTAGGTTTTCTGGTTTCATATGATAGTAGTAGCTCCAGTCTAGCTTGAAAACTGAGCTAGCTACCTAAAAATTGCAAGTTGCGTTAAAGAAATTTGTGGCGTTAAAACAAATTTGTGTTAATATGCTAATATGTTATCTTTCATATGGACAAACTCCATCTGCTGAGGAAGATCATGTGATATGATAGAAAGCTTGATTACAGATACTGAATGAACCTTGTGTTTAGATTGTAATTGTAGTGGCCATTTATCAGAAAAATCTAAAACTCTAATTAAAGGGCCACTGATGCATCATGGGAGTCCATTGTCCATGTAAAGTTTTTATTCACAAACAAGCAAACAAAAGAAGAAAGAAGTCATAGCTGTCACTGCCTTTCTTGCTTTTATAAAAAAAAAAAAAAATAGGCCCCCCCAGATGCTTGCTGATCCTTTACCTGCCTACATATACAGTACATCAGACCAGTACATACAGGTGCAATAACAAGTCAAGGCTGCACCCCCTTTAGGGGGTTGAAAAACCAAAGCTCCCATAGACTTCAATGCAGTCTAACGTATGTTTCGATCAGAATTTTGACAAGTTTGTATGCATTCATCTCTTTTTATACAAATGTTTGTTTTATGCATGTCTGATAATTACATTGCGATCTTTCCTGAACCTGAGCATTTGTGATACCTTGATAAATTAAGGCTTATTGACGCCATGTCCCTTCAGTCTTCCCCCATCAAACAGTGGCCGGACATTGCTTATCCAGACTTCTACATTGATTAAATTGAATCCCGTTAGGCTGAGTGTTGTCTGTAAATAACCAGCATGTTAATAGCCGACTGTTTGAGCTATAGGCTGAGATTGAGTTAGAGACAGCAGTCTGATGCTGCTATAACATTAATGTATGACTGTATTACTGCAACAGCCTGCCTCTCACACCGTTAGGTAGCCATGCTAGTCACTGTCACCAGCATCATTTAGCCATCTACCACACTGACAGTGAATATTCACGTATCGTATGAGCCTCAAATCTCAGTGTGAAAGCCTCAGTTAACCTGCTACACAACAGCTTTTCATCATTTTCCATTTTCTCCTCTGTGACGGCAAGTTTCTTTCCCCAAAAAGGGAGCGCAGCCTCGGAGATAGCGTCATGCTGGTCTGATACATAGCTTGGAGCCATAAAGCCATGCTGGTCTGGTCTATAGCTTGGAGCCATAAAGCCATGCTGGTCTGGTCTATAGCTTGGAGCCATAAAGCCACGCTGGTCTGGTCTATAGCTTGGAGCCATAAAGCCCGTCTATTAGATCGGTTTTAGGACACGGCAGGGGAACAAATCACAGATCAGCGTTTTTGGATTTATTGTTGTTGCAACCAACTACACAGCAACTCTTCGGCACAGTGTTATTACTATTACCAGTTTGTTTAAATTAGAAGTTTTAGGGACACAGGATTGGTTTCCCCAAAAGGGGGCGTGATCATGAGAGCATCCTCTGACGTAAATTAAGAAAATAATTAAAGATAAATAACTTTAAAGACGCTATCATAAATCTTATCTAATCCTTGTGAAGTTCTATTTTAGTTTTGGTTTCACAAATAATGAAATACTTCATCTTTTGGCACATCAGCACCACATTATCATCAGTATCGGGACCTTGAAAAGATTGTGCACAAAACTGCGTTTATTCCAAAGAAAGATCCACACGGACCTGGAGGAAACTGCCTCTTTTGTGGAGGAGGAAATTATTTTTTCCTCATAAGTTATGACTTTATTCTCATAATACTAAGACTTTCTTCTTGTAAAGGTATGACTTTATTCTCCTAATATTACAATTTTTTTTCTTGAAATTGTATGACTTTATTCTAATTGAATAATGACATTATTCTTGTAATATTATGATATTCTAGATATCTCAGGGTTTTTTTTTTTCTATGATGTGAGCCTAATACTCACTAATGACTACAGACAGAAATAACTAAAATTATTAAGAAGTTTGGACCCCTAACAGACTGAGACAAAATAGTGTGATAAAAAATGAAATACAGAAAAGACAGTCCTGATATTTTGCACATTATGTGAAAACACAAGTTCTGCTGTACTGGTGCCACGTTCACACAACACAACACAACACAACACATTTACTCCTCACGAGACACACACTCGTACTGTAGAAACCTCCCAACATTGAAGCAGCTTCACTTATCAGTTATTTCCAAATTGTCCACAACACTGGTGTGTGTGTGTGAGAGAGAGTGTGTGTGTGTGTGTGTCTGTGAGAGACAGAGAGAGAGTAAGAGAGAGATTGTAATCCATGCGTTCATGATGATTGTATGTTTGCAGTTTTCAGTGTTCACTAGTAGTTCTTCGCATACACACACACACACACACACACACACACACACACACACACACACACGTATCATTTCCATCACAACCATGGTTGGACTCCAACACACTAAATCACCTCAGGGAGAAAACAATGACCTGTGTCACATCTACACACACACACACACACACACACACACACACACACACACACACACACACACACACACACACACACACACACACCTGCTAAGGTCTTCTGAGGATACCTCATGAGTAAAAAAAAAAAAAAAAAAAAAAGTAAGTTTATTCTGGGTTATAAAGTTTTGCGTCTCCTTCTTCCAGTTTTAGTTTTTAGGCTGTGTGTCTCTCTCTGGATAAAGTGTGTGAGTTAAGGGCTTCACTCTGTCTCTGTACTGTTATCTCAACCCTGTTTTTACACCGACACACGTCCACCTCCCTCCACTCCGCTCTTCTTCTGCTCCTCCTGGCCGGAGTCTCCTCATGCTTCTAAAGGCGAAAGCAAAGAATGTTTCCAGCAAACACTTTTTTGTAATAACTTTAAACAATAAAGTGTAAAAGTGACATATTTGACTGTGTTGGGTTATGATTACTAAAACAAAAACTCTTTGTTTTACATCTTAGAAGTAATTAAAGGTGCTTAATTTGACATTCAGAGCATTAATATATTGTAGCATCAAACAACTATTTGCTATGTAAAGACACAGAGGAGTCCTGTCTACCTACTGTATGTAAAGATACAATATGATAAACAGTTGTGATAAGTTAACTCTTTTCTATCACGTAAAAAATGAACTCACATTTGTCAAGTATGGCCTTGGCTTATTTTCTTTGTTCAAGGTTAATGCTTATAGAGAGGTCCCTGCATAATATAATATGCAATGAAATGTTTTCCTCCATTTTAGCAATCATGCTTTTAATCTGAAGGCTAAAACTGCTCCTACAATTACTATTATGTACTTACTAATAAGAGCAATCAGAACAACAGGCAAATAGTAGTATATAAATAAATAATGGTAACAATAAATATTAGTACAATAATATTAGTTATGATCTGAATGTATTGAAATAATAGTGATAATACAGCAATTATAAAAACAAAATAATCTAATAGCATAATTGCTAACAGGACATGCCATCAGTTTTATTGTTTGCAGTATTAGATGCATATTGTTTGTAATGCATAGCGTGCATTCATGTTTTAAACATGATATCATGTCAGATATGCACATGAATAAACTAACATTAGCTTACTGATCAGCTGACAATATGAACGTTAGCTAGCTCTTATCTGATGTTACAGAAGCAAACGTTTTGTAAAGTTGTAACGTTGACTTGAACAGCTTATATGGTGAAAAACGCTTGAAGTAAAATGTGATATGATAGTACTAGTTTTTAATAATGACCTTATAATTGATTGAATCCACCATATCGAAGGACAGACCGCTGATCCAGGAAACGGAAGTAGTGATATTAACGTATTGTAAATTTCTCCACTGTGGGACTAATAAAGGAATATCTTTTCTTATCTTATCTTTTTTAACAGTTTTTCACCAAAATCTTTGGGAAAAGGAAAAAAACATCATAATGCTAATGCTAGCCCTCATAGATCATAAACATTTGATTATAAAAAACTTGTTGAAATCAGTTGAGAAATGTAGACGTTATAGTGCTTTTCATGCAGAAAAATAGCAGCTCCCTCGTTCTCTTGTATATGTTTACGAGCCCGCCTTGCTCGGTCAAATATGGCGCCCACGTTGATGGTGGATCCCATGGATTTTCATTTATCAGTGCATAATAAGTTAATATTGTGCAGCATATTGTAATTTTAGTCATATATTGTTTTTCTTTTATAATATTTGAGGAAAATGTTGATATTCTCAACGACCTCATCTTTCTCCTGTGTCATTATGCCTTCGTATGTTCCAGCATTATGTTACACTTGCTAGCTTGCTAAGTTGTTAGCCTATGTGGCCTCTAGACTCGGACAGTAACATTAATATTGTCGTTGCTTAGCAGCGGTGTTCTTCACGACTTAACCACTTGAACACTGCGCATATCATGTACGCGGCGTCCCATCTTGTAAGTGCGACCCCATTTGAAGGCACCAGTACGACCCAGGAGTCAATGTTGCATCTATGCATAAGTGATGCATATCTATGGTCGTGAATACCACAGGAGGAGGGGTGTTCATATGGACTCTTCTGGTGAACATGATAAGCCCCACAAGACCCCATCTGAAGGCACCATACAACACACAGAGGGAGAGTGGCCTCATTTATTCTCAGCTCAGGTAGACATTACTCCACCAAGACCACAGTTGTAAAGGTAAATGTTTCAAATATTTGCCGTTGCAGTGAATGACATCATCTGACAGGAAGTAAACATGGACCCATTGTTGAAACGGTCCATATTTTTACATTGCGAACAGTTGTTTGCCGCTATATTAATACTCTAAATATTGTAGAAGCCATCAACACTTCATGGTAAAAAAAAAAAAAAAAGAAAACATGAAAAATGTCGAACAGATATGAATCTAAAGGAATAACAGAAGATAACAGTTTCTATTCCAGCAGCAACATTTTTTTGGATTTTATTAATTTTGTTGGGCTGCACGGTGGTGTAATGGTTAGCACTCTCGCCTCACAGCAAGAGGGTCGCAGGTTCGAATCCGGCTTGGGACTCTTCTGTGTGGAGTTTGCATGTTCTCCCCGTGTAAGCGTGGGTTTACTCTGGGTACTCCGGCTTCCTCCCACAGTCCAAAGACATGCTGTTTAGGTTAATTGATGACTCTAAATGGCCCGTAGGTGTGGATGTGAGTGTGAATGGTTGTCTGTCTATATGTTGTCTGTCTCTATGTGCCCTGCGATGGACTGGCGACCTGTCCAGGGTGTCCCCCGCCTTCTCCCAATGCCAGCTGGGATCGGCTCCAGCCTCCCCGCGACCCCCAACGGGATAAGCGGTTGACGGTTGGATGGATGGATGGATTAATTTTGTTGGTAATATTGACTGGAAGAAAGTTTGATTCTTATCTCCAAAGTTCCTTCAAACAAACAGGATGAAAGAATCATTTAAAGGGACTGTATGTAAGTTTTTACATGTAGGCACATGCTGGAAATGTGGCTCAGACCAAAGAGAAGGTGGTGGACTTCAAGAGGACCAAGACTAATCTGAGTTTCCATCCTGGGAGAAGAGGTGGAGGTGACGGAGAGCTATAGATACCCGGGTGTTCGCCTTGACAGCAGATGGATTGGAGGTGTAACACTGAGGCTGTTGACAGGAGGGGACAGAGCAGACTCTACTTGGTTTTAGGTCTTTTAATGTGTGTAGAAAGATGTATCACTCGTCAGCCATAACATTATGACCACTGAGAGGTGAAGTGAATAACTGATAATCTTGTTACAATGGCACCTGGCAGGCAGCAAGTGAACATTTTGTCCTTGAAGTTGATGTGTTGGAAGCAGAAAAAGGATGTGAGTGACTTTGACAAGGACAAAACTGTGATGCCTGTACAACTGGGTCAGAGGCAGAGCGTCTCCAAAATTGTTGCTCTTTGTGGGATGTTCCCAGTCTGCAGTGGTCAGGACCTACCAAAAGTTGTCCAAGGAAGGAAAACCGGTGAACCGGCAACTGGGACATGAACAACCAAGGCTCACTGATGCACGTGGGGAGCGAAGGCTGGCCCATGTTGTCCGATCCAAGGTGTTGGAATACACAGCGCATCACAGTTTGTTGCATATAGGGCTGCATAGCTGCAGACCACTCAGGGGTGTCCATGCTGAGCCGTGTCTACCGCCAAAAGCAGCTACAGATGGCATCAGAACTGGACAACGGAGCAATGGAAGAAGATGGCCTGGTCTGATGAATCATGTTTTCTTTTACATCATGTGGATGGTTTGGGGCATGTTCGTCGCTTACCTGGGGAAGACATGGCACCAGGATGCACTATGGGAAGAGGGCAAGCCGGCGGAGGCAGTGTGCACACTGCAAAAATGGTTCAAGAATGGTTTGAGGAACACAACAACGAGTTGGAGGTGTTTACTAGGCCTCCAAATCTCAATCCAATCGAGCATCTGTGGGATGTGCTGGATCTACTCAATATTAGGCAGGTGGTCATAAAGTTATGGCTGATAACAACACCTATTCGCCTCCGGACAACGTTCCCCAGCTCTTGAAACCTTCGTTTTAAATGTAAGATACACAAAGGTACATTTATCCATTTGTTTTGGTCATGTGATCACAATCCAAACATTTTGGAAAGAGGTTCATTCTGGGATTGGTTACCAGTAAACAATTCAGAAATTGTAGAAAAGGTGGAAGCCGCTGTACTCTTTCCTTCAGAGACACTGATGCATTTCTGCTTACACTGTCTGTGCTATTAATTTATTCTTTGCCATATTATTGTACAATGTCTATGTGCTCGCTCGTGCATCCAGTTGTGTATACATGTGTATATTTATTTGTAATATTTATTTATATTTTGTATGTTTGCAGTCTAGGCAGCAGCTTTGTAAGTTTGGGATGGGATTTTTATTTCATGTAATTTTATTTTAGTTCTGTGTGTTTTTGCTCTCTGCTGTCGTGGTTCATTGTGTCTCTTTAAAATGCAAAAATCAGTAAGAATAAAATAAAATATATAAATCAATAAAAGAAAGCTGGCTCTGTGCTGGGGATGGCCCTGGAGCCCCTAGAGCTGATTGTTGAGAGGAGGATGTTGAGATTTACTGTGTGTTCTGAGTGGCAATGTACAAAGCACACTCTACTTCAATTTGCACAGCAGAGATGTATCTTTAATTCTTTTTTTATTGTATTTTTATTTCTTTTATCTAGTTTAAGTATCTAGTTTAAGTATCTATCTATGGAAAAACTGTTGAATTTCTATATAATTTGCTTGTAATGCCTCCAAATGTCCACAGAGGGGCAGAGTTGAACTAAAGAGAGACAATCAGAGACATGGGGGGTTGCATGCACAGGAATGGACAGATAGAAAGACAGAGAGGGAGGGGGCTGTTTGTGCAAAAGTCAATGAAAGGGAGACAATGTGAGTGCCCAAACTGATCTATTTAAAGCCTCCGAGGTTTAATCATTAAAAAATATTGAGTGGGCGCACTGTGTCACATTTAACCAGGTCGAGCCAGATCACACACTACCCAACTGTTCAGTCTAAATTATAAATTGTAATCTAGAAATAAAACCCTGAGAGCGCAAAGAGCGCGTTGCCTGTTCGGATGAAGTGTTGAGGAAAATCTGTGTGATTAGCCTTCTCCAACAGACGGGGATTAAGCTTTTAGCCCGTAATTATTATAAAGCACACGTCAGCAGATATATCCACCCATTTCAGGGAGACGGAGCAGCGGAGGGATGTCCTGCTCGCTGTGAGGCCCTGCTCAGACGTGGAGAGAGCCAGGAATAGGAGCAGGAACAGGAATATCTCCTCCTGAGTCAGTGCCACGACGCTGACACACACCACAGTCCCCGGCAGGGCTGCCTCTGCTCCGTTAATAAGCATCCTATGCTATTTTGCTCAAGATGGCGGTGCAGGCAGCGGAAAAGGACGGAATAGTGAGTATTTTGGAGCTGTACGAGAACCTGGGCTGGGTGTTAACATGTGTTGCTGTTTATTTTCTGTTGCATGACGGTGTTTTAATCCAAGCGCAGCGCAATGTCGATTATCCGGCGCTTATTTGTAAATGCGGAGCGCCGTGCGCAACGCGTTCACTCCTCTTTCATGTGGGGAGGAAATCCAATATGTTGGTGGCGAATTGTATCACATAGACCCCTCACCTATGGGTGCTCATTCATCGCAGTACAGTTATATTTGCAGCTTATTTGCGAGGCTATTTCTAATCTCACATGGCACACGACGGGATCCCTGATACCGTGACAGGTCTGCTGCTGCCACCTCGTCATTGTTGGAAACAGCCGCATGCAAGGCCATACTGTGTATTTATGAATAAACAGGCCTCATCCAGGGTGTATACCAGTTTTTATTATCATATCCTACCTGACATAGCGATAAATGACAGTTTGCATCCTGTGTTTTTTTGTCACTGGTGTTGAAGAACGTGGAAGATGACCACCTGAACGACTCGCTGGGGAACCCCGGCCTCATCTCACCTGACAAGGAAGATTTATCTCGTCTGCTGGTATGAAAGACGCATTAAAGTTGTCTAGTTGGATACCTCGCTGCTGGCTGTGCGTCTAAATTCACTTTGTTTTGCACAGACGGTGCCGTTCAGCGGGCGCATCCGGGGCGGCATGCGACCAGGGAAGAAGATCATAGTGATGGGCATTGTCGAACTGGAGCCAGACAGGTGAATATGCATGCATGCATGCATGCACACACTCCTTATCTATAGCTTCATCCCACCATATGTATTCTTTTTTTGGAGATATTCTTTTTGTTCTTGGGCCATTCAGACTTGCACAACCACTCCAGGAGACACTGAGTAACGCGTGGGCAGTCAGAGAGAATAGTGGCTTCTTAAGTATGCAGAGACAGGGCGTTCCCCAACCAGCAGGGAGGGAAAAAATGGGAAAATAAAAAAAGAAGACCCAGTGAGGCAGACTTGTTTGGGTGTGTCCTCTCACCCTACATGGAAACTTGTGTCAAGCTTGGAAGAAACCTCCCCATGACCTCATCATGTTCAGAGGCAGCTGCTGGCAGGACAAAGTTCATCTAGCTGGTCCAAAACCAGTTTTAGTTTGTTGCATCTCAGCAAGTTTGTTACTGTAATCACACAAAGAAGGTTGTGTAGGGTGACCAGACCTCAACAAACCAAACCAAAGTTTGTGTGGGACAGTGTGAAACACATTACCAAGGCTGAGAGGTAGTCTACAATTTTAATATAATGTCTAACTTAAATAATAAACATTTTTATTCAGCTCCTTATCTTGTAACATCTCTATGCTTTGCCTGAATGCAGCCATAGATCAGCACATTTCTTTTTGAGCCGCACGTTTCTCGTGAGACTCACATGAACGGTGTTGCTTCATGTGTATTCCTAGGGTGACGAGGTGTCCCACTTTATGAGGGACTGCGCAGCATTTTTATCCCTTGTCCCACATCCCACATACTGAGACAATGTCCCACATTTTCATTGGCTCTAGTTAAGTAAAAGTCAAACCACTGCAGAACAGACACTTCTGTAAAAATCTGCCTTTTATCCAATGGCTGTGAAGAAAGCAGGGAAGGCCGTCATCACGGCGTTGTGTTTGCTCTCAAACTGTGCAAATATGGGTCAAGTGCAGGTTAACATTTCACCATCTTTGATACACTACGCCCAATGGGGAAAAATTGCAAGTCACCACAGTCACAAGCTCTGCAGATTTAGGCAGAATATGATAGAAACTACCACAAAGAAAAGGAAGAACAGCTACAACAAGGACTGTGAAACTGCTTAGAAGTATTTATAGGTCAATGTAGTATAATATGTATTATTTAAGTTAAATAGACATATCTAAATTGTAGACTACCTCTCAGCCTTGGTAATGTGTCCCACAAGCACACTCTTTGTCCCACATTTGGTTTGTTGGGCTCTGGTCACCGTACGTATTCCCCCCTGTGTGAAACTGAAAAATAACTGGCAAATTTCACAAAAAAAACCCACTAAGAACCACCATCTTATAAATATTTAGAAGTAGTTTCCATCATAGTCTGTCTAAATCTGCTAATCTGGTCTAAATAGCTTGTGACTTGTGAAATGTTAACCTGCACTTGACCCACGTGGGCGCAATTTGACAGCAAACACAGCGCCGTGATGACGGCCTTCCCTGTTTTCTTCACAGCCACTGGATAAAAAGCCAGATTTTAAAATAGCATCTGTCCTGCAGTGGTTTGACTTTTTGAAAGCTAGCGCCAATGCAAATGTGTCTCGTTATGTGGGACAAGGGATGAAAATGCTGTTCAGTCCCTTGTAAAGTGGGACACCTGGTCACCCTTGTACAGAGACAGCTGCTGCTGCTGGCTTGACAAAGTTCATGTGGAAGTTCTGGCTGCTCCAAAACCAATTTTCTTTGGTTAGATCTCAGCATTTCCGTAATCACACAAAGAAGGTTGTGTGTAAACAGCACAGCTACAGGGCGGCGTTGGAGGGATATTGGGGGGGGTAAACCAAAACTAACAGCAGGGATTATGCATAATTACCACACAATAGGTTTGCTCTTACACAGCAGCAGCAGATTTATGACTTATCCCAGATTAGTTATTGGACTCATATGCTGCCTGTCTGACTCCCCCTTTTTCCCTTCGTCCCTCAGCTTTGACGTGAGCCTGACCTGCGGCCGTGACTCAGAGAAGGAGGAGACCCCGCACGACGTGGCCCTGAAACTCACCGCCCGCTTCACTGACCGCCAGTTCCTGCGCAGCGCCCGCATCTCTGGGAAGTGGACGGCGGAGGAGGCGTCCACCGCCTACTTTCCCTTCATCCCCGATCAACCTTTTAGGGTAAAGATTCACTCGCACTCCCTGTTTGTGAGCAGGTTCACGTTGTTGGTTCTTGTTGAACAGATTGTGGGATGCTCTCTTTAGCTCTGGCATCCTTCTTTTTTCATCCACATGTTAGCGTGGGTTTTCTCCTGGTGCTCCGGTTTCCTCCCACAATCCAAAGCCATGCAGATTGATTCTAAATTGCCCGCAGCTGTGAATGTGAGTGCGAATGGTCTGTGATAGTCTGGTGATCTGTCCACAACGCTTCTTCTTTTTCATGGTTACAGTTAAGGTTTCTTTTACAATTTGGATCTTATTTCATTCTGACCTTTATTTCTATAATTTAATTACTATGATTTGGTGCTACAGACACAACCTTACAACAGGAGTCCATAAAGACAAGCAGCAGAAGACAAGTTGCTAGTAAATTCATCGTGAAACCATGTTTACATTGAATAAATGGATGGTTTGGGTGTTTTGAAGTGGGGTTGTATGAGGTACTTCTCCATAGTCTGTGTATCACCTACTGTAGATGATGGTCAACATGCTCCCAGTTTGGAGAAACCAACAGGAGCACCGTCACACAACATGTTATAGACACCTAAAAGAAAGGCCCACTTAAAAAAAGGAATGAAGTGAACGCTATATTTAGAATATTTTCACCTTGCCATCAGACAGCTCTTTCTGATGGGGAACTGAAGCCACATATTCATCTATCTATGTGCTCGCCAAAGCCACCAGACTCCATTGGAGAAAAAATAACAAATTTGACCTCAAAGAACACAGGAAGGAGTTGGTGGTCAACTGCTGCCTTGATCAGTTAGTTTGTTTGTGGTACTGTGTGACTTCAGTTGCATGCGAACTAACCAAATCAACCCAAATTACTGTTTTTTTTTTTTTTTTTTTTTTTTTTTTCATGGACTTTGGTTGCTTTGGTAAGAGCATAGATAACAGCTTCAGTTCGCAGTCAGAAACCTAGACTGTATAGCTGTCTCACAGCAAGGTAAAAAAAAAAGGTGAAAAATATTCTAAATATATTGTAAACTTAAAATAATATTGATTTTTTTTTTTTTATTTTTAGGTTTAGGGCCTTTGTTTTAGGTGGCAAACATATGTTTTGGTGCTGTCCCTATCCACAGCAGTACATTACTTTGCTCTCATGCTGGTATTCCCGTCTGTTTCTCCAAACTGGGGGTGTGCCGACCGTCATCTGCTGTCGGTAGCACACTGACTATGGATTAGCATGTCATACAACCCCACTTCAAAACATCAGAACGATGCCTTTGAATGCTTGAGGCTGGAGTGTGCTTGAAAAAAACTTGTTCATATGATTTTTTGTCCGACCACGTCAGAAGGCCAAAGTGTTTTTATTGCTGTTTCAGGGCCAATACGTTTAACATTTAAATGGTGCAAACATGGCGGTAAACGTAAGGTGCTAAACGACAAACAAGCGCAAAGAAGAAGATGAGTAGCGATACTAAGTGGTGAAGCATTTAGTCAAGTAGTTGATTGACGGAAAATCAAGAGCAGTTTTGGAAATTAGTTGTTTGAATATTTTTTAAGCAAGAATGCTCAGACATGTACTGGTTCCAACTTTTGTTCTACAGCATTTATTTTGTAACCAATTTTTCCACATATTGTTTGTTGCTTTCTTGTGTTTTGGGGTGGACTTTTTCTTTTAAAATCCTGTTGTCGGCTTTACAGGCAGTGTAAGAGAGAGATAATCACATGTTGTTTTGCAGTTAAGAAATAAGAGACAAACAGGACATGTTTTCCATCATATCTATCTACTGTAAATACAGGCTGCATCCCGTGTGGTGGTCTGTTTCCTGCATTAGGGTTAGCATCAGCTGTTCATGAGTTGGGGGAGGAGGGGTGGGGGGTTGAGCAGCAGCAGCAGATATGCATGATGAGTAATTCTCATAAGACCTGAGGACTCGTCCGCTCTAATAATTCTGAATATGCACATGAATGACACATAATTGTGTTTGCTTAGAAATATCTATGTTTCAATCCAAAGTGAAGCAACCTGGAGAATTCTGCTTAAACTAAAAGAAAGAATTAATTAGGGCTATCAAAGATAACATGTTCATGCAAATTTGTTTTAAAGCTGCTTATTTCTTTAACACATTTTTTTTTTTAGGTCGTAATGGGCTTAGTTTTAAAGATAAAGAGAGAGAAAAATAAAGAAATTTAGAACATGCAGTTTGGGGCAAGTCATAGTTAAGTCAGCACACTGACAGCTGTTGGGCTGCAGTTAGCCATGTTACGATTTCAGCATATTTTTTATGCTAAATGCAGCACCTGTGAGGGTTTCTGGACAATATTTGTCATTGTTTTATGTTGTTCATTGAGTTCCAATAATTCATATATACATACAGTACATTTGCATAAAGCAGCATGTTTGCTGCTCCCATGTTGATAAGAACATTAAATACTCCCTTCCAATGTCCCTTTAAGGTTCATTTTGAATAGATGGAAAAATGCATGATTCATTTTTGATTAATTGTGATTAACAATGGACAGTCATGCATCATGGATTGACAGCCCTTGAAAGAATGCATTTCTTTCAGAGACGCAACAGCGGCCATCTTTGGCGTATTTTCAGAGTTGATCCCTGCATCTGGTTATGTAATGTCAGCTCTCCGATAAGCGTCATTGTTTGTGGTCAGAGCGTGACCGAGCAGGTCAGCACAGTCATGACTCCGTCAAAAGCTGAAGGCTGGTGATTAAGGCTGTCATGAATTCAGAGGGTTGTGGCCAGATGCATGATGATGTGCTGTGTGGTTTCAGAGCAGGATGGCTGGTTTCTGTTACTTTAAGTTCATGTGACTCAGGAAGTGTGTTCACACCTACAACTTTCTTTTCTTTGGTGTTTCTCTGGAATTTTTCTGTGCGGTTTGCTGATGTTCAGTGTGCAACAGCAAGTGGTATGGGCACAGCTTATTGATCCGACAGCGTTTTGGTGGGTTGGTACAAGTTAAAACACGCTGCAATTTCAGTTGTTAAACATTTCAGACTCTACCAACAGGATTACCAGAGGGCAGGTGAACGCCCGTCTTTTTCAAAACCTTATGTTCAGTAATTGTTTTGTGTATTTCATTAAAGCTGCAATATTTTTATATTGACATTGGGAAAAAAAAATTAAAGGCTTAACTGCGATTTTTATTAAACAGTCACTATATCCAAACAGTAGTTCATGAGACAGGTAATCTGAAAAAAATCATGTGCCTCTGGTGTCCTCCAGTGTCTTCCGGTGCTCCTAATCGTATCTGCAAGATGTCGCACACTGGAGGAAAACAACCAATCAGAGCTGATGTGGAGTCTGCCATCCAGCTGCCGTCTCTGAGCAGCTGTCAATCATTCATGAACTCTGATCAAGCCCTCATCTAATATGAATATTCTGTTACTGTAATGCTTATTTTTCTCCTCTTCAGAAACATCTTGAAGTTACCGTTTAGCCGTAAATTGAGAAAGTACCAAGCTCCACTCGCCGGTCTCCCATCATTTGGCATAAACAACATAAAAGCATGGCTCCATCTTGTCTTGTATCAATGGTTCAGGCTGGTGGTAGTGGTGTAATGTGTTGGGGATATTTTTGGCACACTTTTGGCCCGTTAGTACCAATTGAGCATCGTTTAAATGCTGCAGCCTACCTGAGTATTGTTGCTGACCATGCTCATCCCTTTATGACCACAGCGTGCCCACCTTCTGATGGCTACTTCCAGCAGGATAATGCACCATGTCCCAAAGCTCATATCCCCTCAAACTAGTTTCAAACTGGTTCACTGTACTCCAATGGCCTCCACAATCACCAGATCTCAATCCAATAGAGCACCTTTGGGATGTGGTAGAACGGGAGATGTGCATCATAGATGTGCAGCCGACAAATCTGCAGCAACTGCATGATGCTATTGTGTCAATATGGACCAGAATCTCTGAGGAATGTTTCTAACACCTGGTTGAAAGTATGCCACGAAGAATTAAGGCAGTTCTGAAGGAAAAAGGGGTCCAACCTTTTACTAGCAAGGTGCATCTAATTAAGTGGCCGGTGAGTGTAAATTGCCTTAAATACAGATCACTTCCTGAACAGATTTCACGATCAGCAGAAAAGCCAAAATCACATATCTGCCTTCATAAAACCATGTAGTTGATTTGTTTGTTTCGAGCCTACTTGGATCATTGTCGGGTCAAGGGTCAGTAAAAATATTGTGGCATGAAGTAGTGTCCAGGCGTTACCTTTTTCTTTAATGACGCTGTTCTAATAGTCTTGCACCTACATGATGTGTGTATAATTAATCATGGTTCATTTGCTTTCACACCACAAACAAACTGCACCAGAGTCCGCTTGGAAGAGGACCCACCTTTTAAGTCAGGCTAAGTTTTGTTGTTTGGTCTGCACCAGGGTTCGATTCAAAGCTTTCACACTAGCCCAACTGAACCGTACTAACAGAGCAAACAGACCTTAGTTCGTTTTAACCAAACCGAACAGGTTAAGTTTGAAAGCACCCTTGGTGAGCTTTAAACATGGTAGGTGGATTGTTACTGGTCTTTATGCGAAGCAAAAGTAAAAGTCTCCTGGCTTTAGCTTCATATTTACTGTGCAGACTTCTCATCTAATTAACCACAAGAGAGCAAATTTCCCAAAGTGTTGAACTTTTCTTTTCCCATGTTCAGCCTTTATTGCAGTTTGATGCTCCAGTACTGATGTCTTTGCTTTTTTATGGACTTATTATAAATTGCAAATAATTTAGCGTAATCTCAGCTGTTCTCCCTGTGCTCATCTTATTTTTCCTGTTCCTCCCTGCAGATTGAGATTCACTGCGAGCACCAGAGGTTCCGGATATTCGTGGATGGACACCAGCTCTTTGACTTTTATCACAAAGTAAAATCGTTCACCTCCATCGACACGGTACAGATACAAGGAGATCTACAGATCACCAAGCTGGGTTAACGTCCCACTCCTGCTCTGCAAGTCGTATGTGACACAAGGACTTGACCTCAGATGACCACACGCACACGCCTGTTACGTCATCATCCATAACCCATCATGCAACGCTGCAGCAGCATAACAGCTGGGACAAGGCTCTGGCAGTGACAAGTTAGTTCTTCTGCTACATTTTCACTCACTTCTCTCCATTCCTTTCTGTTGAACCAGGATCTGATGTGATGATGTTTTGAGGGCAAATGTGTTTTTCTCTTTTTAGCCCCAGTTTTGTCAGATCAGGGATCTCATGGCTTATTAATATCACATTAATTTTTAATGTCAAAGGATGCCGAGGTAGAGGCAGATGTGGAGTGCTCTCAAGGATGAAAGATAACTCAGATGTTATAGAGAGGTGAAGTCCCGCCCCTTCCATTGGACCACCATGGGACTTTATTTCAGAAAAAAAATATGAACAGTAGTCAACAGCGAGAGACAAATATTTTTTTTTAACCTGTTTGAATTGTGCCATGACGTGGACAGTATGGCTTGTCCATTTTGCAGAGCGAATCTGAGGTAAGCTAGTTACATTTTACTGTCGTAAAAAAAAGTTACGTTCTGATTACTGTGAGGCTCTGATGTTGGGGAACTGCCTTGTGGGTCTGCTTAAACTGCGCAAGAACCTGTCAATCAAAACTTCTACCCTCTTCAGAATTCATCAGTTCCCCCTGTACTGCACTAAAACTCCTGACAAAGCTGAAATTCAGTCCAACTCTAAAATGAGTCATGCGGCTCAGAATTCTGCTTAAAATCGTACATTGTATGCCCAGATTAAGTCAGATATCTAGTTAGTGTTGTTGATGTAAATTGCTCGAGATAAGTGATATTTCACTGAGTAGTTTCACACAAAACTAAATGATACTACGACCACAAACTGACTTTCTTGACTTGCAACATTATCTTTTAAGTTGCCAAACATTATATGTGTGATTCATGGTGCAATTCAAGTGGAATCAAAAATATATATTTGCTTCTCACTCTTGACCACCATTCATGTTTTTTCTGAAAAAAGGTCCCATGGTGGTCCACTGGAAAGGGAGGGGCTTTGCCTTTCTATAGAAAGCAGTTACTCAGGAACATGTGGCTCTGAGCAGCTAATATGAAAGCAAAGTGTTACTTATGGATGAAAATTTCCAAATTTGGTGAGTGATTAAATGTTTTAATTTTGCAACTTTTCCAAAACCTTTTGGGTAAACTGGAAAATGCATGATCAAGCTAAAAAGAGACATAGATTTTCACCCAACAACAGTGACAAATCTGCTTTGAAATTCTAGGCAGTGTTAAGATATTCAGTCTGAGCCTTGACTAATTCCCACAAGGGCTGAAGCATGATTTTCATATCTGATAAAGCTGTTTTTAAAGCAAACTGTTGCAGGTTGTTAAATGCTTTCAGATTTGATTTCACTCCCGCTGCAGTTATCTTCTGAAACTTAAATCTTCTGATCACAGCAGAGCACAGTATTACTGTACATGCCGTTTTCTCTGATTTATCTCCAACTCTGTCGGCGCTCCCCTGCCCTCCCTTGGGCTTATCCCAGTTGTCACGGTAACACGCTGCAGTCTCACCGACCTAAATCCCCCAAAATGAGGATTATATTATGACAAGATGGCGCAGGGAAGCGTCCCGTACTGTACATGGCGTGGGTTTGTTAGTTTTAGTCATTCTCCTGTTCATGGAAAGTCCTATGTGCTGAACAGGAAGTAAAATTATGTCCGTTTAGTGGACAAGGAGAGAGGCGAGGCTGCTTTTAAATTAATTTGGAAATTGGCTGTCACACTCGCAGAATTTGTTTCAGGCAGACTTCATCTGAATTGTACAATAAACCAATATGCAACTAATTCTCATTAAAAAAAAAGTCCCTCTTCAGAACATATAGAAGAAACTGCTGTCAAAGTGTGCAAACTAAACTCAAACCTCAGTCATAAGTAATAGGGTCAGATCCTGGTGGTATTTTGAATGTATAATATTCATGTTTCTATAGTAGCATAGGAGATATAGTGTTGCACAAAATGATTACTTACTGTCACAGTTCTTTGGTGGTATGGCTGGTGCTGTTATAGTCCATTTTCAGTCCTACAGTATGTGTTTTAAAGTGTTTCCTTAATCATTCCACTGAGACAGGTAGATGTTATAAAGCAGTTGCATCCTTGTTTAATGCAGTCAGCAGGTTTTTTACAGGTCAAACACACAGTAATGTCTTCATTCCTCTCTACAGGGGATTTTTTTTTCCTTCACTGAGGCAGACAGGAACTACTTACTTAAGAAATCAATAATTTGACACAAAAACGGTTCAGCAGAGTCTGACATTAGAACTGCATCCATAGCAATGGTCTGCTATGAAGAAATAACAGACCGTAGAAATGCTGTGATTGACCAATCAGAATTGAGTATTCAACAAAGCCGTGTAATAAGTTATAATAACCAAACAGTATTAGAAGTGTGATGTCTCAAGGTGCTCAGTTTACACCTCCTACAGTAGAACTAGGTACGAGTTAAGCTGCAAAGATTTCTGGTCACCACTTTCTAATAAAGGGTTTATACGATGTAACTAATGGCTTTATTAAGTAATCACTTACTAATGCTTTTATAGATCAGTTATAAGCCACTGATAAGCATAGCTTTTGGGTTGCCAGGTTGTGAATGTTCCTTTTTGCATTTCTTTTGTATTCAGTGCTCCAGGGATGACTATTTTTGTAGGCCAACCAGGAACTTAGCATCGTCCTGGTTCCCTCGACAAAAAGCCAGTGGGATTTGATTTTGGATTATTGCAGAAAGTAAGATGAAACGTTTATGATACTTACACATTTTATTCCGCAAGATGATCTCCACAAATAAACATCACAATTATGGTTTTTGAAATGTGAATGCAATCACCAGAAGAAAAAGCTAACGTTAAGGCTGTCAGTGTGACGACATTTAGTAGTTTGATTCAGCCACTTGTTAGCAACTGCCTTTTAAAACACATGTTAAGTCTTCAAAATTCACAAGTGGGATATTTATTGATGTATTTTATGTTGTAGAGGAAATCATTAAAATAAGGGCTGTCAGTCCATTAAAATAGTTAATCACAATTGATTGCAAATGAATCACTTTTTTTTTCTGTACAAAATATACCCCTATTTAATACTCTTACCAAGATGGGAGTGGGCAAATATGCTGCTTTATGCAAATGTATATATTTATTATTGGAAATCAATTAACATCACAAAACTGACAGATATTGTCCAGAAACCCTGACAAGTACTGCATTTAGCATAAAACATGCTGAAATCATAACATGGCAAACTGTAGCCCAACAGACAACAACAGCTGTCAGTGTGTCAGTGTGCTGACTTGACTATGACTTGATCCAAACTGCATCTGATTATCATAAAGTGGGCATGTCTGTAAAGGGGAGACTGGTGAGTACCCAGAGAACCCATTTACATTCACATATCTGGAGGTCAGAGGTCAGGAGACCCCTTGAAAATGATCATGACAGTTTTTACTTGCTAAAATGTAGTGTAAGTTTGGAGCGTTATTTAACCTCCTTTGCAACATTACACAACACACTATTATGATCTGATTGGTACCAGTGGATTCCACTCTAAAGCTTGTGTTAACCGCAGACCTAATTTTACACATCTAACTAAAAACCCATTGACTTCCAGACAGTGGAACCGGAACTGCTAAAATGCTAACTCATATCTGTGTTTTGGGACTCATTGCTGTCGGACTCTGTAACGCAGTTATTAATGTTGGTAAACCATCAGTTCTGCAGTTCTAAATGTTGATGAATCATTATAAAGGTTCTTAACTTTTTTTTTCTTTTTTTTCCTACTTCCTTTTTTAATAATAGTGCATTAACTCTTAAATTGTCAATGTGGTCTGCATGAAAAAACCTAAAATGAGGAGGATCAGCCAACCTGTCAACCCAAACGTTGTTCCTGTTAATGGCTTATAATTGATCCATAAAACATTAGTTAGATATTTATTGAGCATCCATAAAGTTATTTTTTTTAAACTTATAAACCCCTAAAGGTTGACTTAGTAGAAAGCTGAAGTTTCGATCATATTTGGAGACAGATGTTATACTTCATAAACAGAAAATTGAATTCATGCTCTTAATGCTGCAACACGGTGCGTATCCGCTTTTTGAGCAGCTCCTTACAGTGAAGGAGTGATAGACAGCTTCACAAGTCTGCACACAAAACAAAAACATTACGATTTAGACATTTTTCCACTTCAGTTTTGCTGCTTTGCTGCTGTGAATTTGGAGTAAGCCATGACATCTGTGCAGAACATCTGCACTGACTTCACCGCAGGGCACTCAGTAATTGATGCGTACCTTTGCTCACATTAATGAAGCTTCCTTTTAGATTTCCTGAGCAAACTTTTGAGGAAATAAAATCTTGTTACTGTCCATGCACAGTGGGTTGCAGCTGTATTCAGAGGCTATACATGCAGTAGTATTTATTAGCTCCTCTCACGTAGCAATAAAGTCGCTGCTCGAAGGCCGATGGCTATGGAGCAGAACTTGTTTTCTCCTAGTTGGTCAGACAGGGTCTTCCTCGACTCCTCGTTTTCGCTTTGCAGAGCAGTGGTCTATTTTCAGACACAAACAGGAAACGAGTACAGTTTGGTATGAGAGGGCAGCTAGAAGTGAAGTGTTTGAAAGGATGTGAGCCAGTGAGATGCATCGTTTCTACTCCAGTATTACAACAGAACAAATGTGTACAAATAATGTGTAATTGTTTGTTTTTGGATACTGTTCTTGTGTTCTTTCTATTAACTGGTGACCATCCATCTGTAACGCTACAGTTTCCTGTAATAATGTTAATATACACCATGTAAAGAACATGACCATAACTCAGCAGTGTGTTTCATGGAAATAAGAAGTTTTTGGCTCCTCCACCAGGAATTATGGGGGAGGGAGATGAACAGCTCACGACTTCCTGAATTAAAGGGCTCTAACCAGGGAGTGTGTGTTTGTGAGTGTGTGTTTGTGTGTCTGTGTGCAGTTGGGAGTGTGTTTTTCTCAACATTAGCATACTGTTGTGGGTTTTCCAGCTGTGTACTGGCTTTTTCTGCACAGATGATGGTACTCGAGCGGACTTATGTGGTACTGTTGCACTTGAAAGGGGACATATCATGCTCATTTTCAGGTTCATACTTGTATTTTGAGTTTCTACTTAAACATGTTTACACTAGGGCTGTCAGTCGGTTAAAATATTAAATCACGATTAATTGCACATTTGCCATCTGTTCAAAATGTACTTTCTAAGTGAGATTTGTAGTATTAAATACTCTGGCCAACATAGGAGTGGACAAATAAGCTGCTTTATCCAAATGTATGTATATATTGCTCATCAGAAATCGATTAACAAACACATAACAATGAAAAATATGTCCAGAAACCCTCACAGGTACTGCGTTTAGCATAAAAATATGCCCAAATCACAACATAAACTGCAGCCCAACAGGCAACAACAGCTGTCAGTGTGCTGACTTGACTAGGACTTGCCCCAAACTGCATGTGATTATCATAAAGTGGCCATGTCTGTAAAGGGAAGACTCGTGAGTACCCATTTCCATTCACATATCTGGAGGTCAGAGGTCAAGGGACCACTTTTTCCTCGCCAAAATTTAGCATAAATTTTGAGTGTTATTTTTCCCTCCTTCACAATAAGCTAGTATGACATGTATGACATGGTTAGTACCAATGGATTCGTTTTCCAGTTTCATACCAGCAATACCACTCTAGCTTTAAAACTGAGCCCACTAAACAAGATTGATTGCCTTAATGCTTTAAAGAAATTTGTGGCGTTGAAACAAATTTGGATTAAGGTGTTTTTAATGCGTTAACTTTGACAGTCCTAATGTGCACAAGCACTTAAAAAGTGAGTTTCTCATGATATGTCCCCTTTAAAAAAAAAAAAAAAAGGCATTGGTGTCGACTTAACCCTCATAATGTCCTGGGGTCAGATTGCCCCCAGGACATTATGAGGGTTAAAGGACTCATATCCACTTTGTATTTCAGTAAAAAAATGGTATATGTGCTTAGAAAACCTCAACATATTGTTTCTTCCTGAAATATTAAATCCAACAGGTCCTGATCTCCTAATGATCCCAAGTCTTTTGAAGATCAAACGATTCTTGTTCTGATTTTAATAGTTCAACCCTTTAAAAACACAACTGAAAAACTGAATGTTACTCTTTTCCTGATTGTAATCTGATGATAAATACCCAGATGGAAATACTGCATATATATAATATATGAAATAGACCAAGGGTGTGTGATATAAAACACTTTATTTGACCCGGGTCTGTATGTCACCCTGCGCTTGGACTTTAGATGTACATATTTATGAACGAGGCCTCTCTGGCTTGGTTTTTTATGTGAGGGTTACCAAGCTGAGTTACAAGCAGAAAGCATTTTGTTGTGCATGTAAGCTAGTACCTGGCATTACTTATACATGAACGATTGAGGTATTATATTGCCAGTTTTCGTTCCAGTCAAGCATGCTCTTTATTTTTTTCTTCCATCTGCCGTATCAGGCGTGTTGATTTTCCTAAGACCTGTTTACCTTTTATAGCCTAGTATTTATAATGATTCCTACCAAATTACAACAAGAACACCCCAGACACTAAAGTACAAATTAAGCTTTTTTCCCCCCAGGACTTTTAATAATAGAGCAACACAGTGACTTTCTAAAAAGTGACGACTACATCATGATGTCCATTTATGAAGTGTCCTCTGAGTAGCAGTAGGCAGATGTGTTATGTGGTTGTATAATTATGTTATCATTTGTTTTTTACAGTGTAACTAACCAGCAGGTTGTGTGTGGTAACGTCATAAATACTGTATTGGTAACGTACTATTTTTTTTGCTGTTTATATGAAGGCGTCTTAAAAAGTTGAGTTTTTTTATGATACTGAGGTCATATATTACATATTGTATTTTCTTGTATGTCACAAGGAAATATGTGAAATGAGTATTGGATCAAAGATTCTTTTCTTTTAACTGTAAAACAAGGTTAAACATAATTTTGACTCTGAGTCTGAGGATTGCCATGCAGGCTGTTGCTGACTTGGAACCGCTGGAAGTCTTTTACCAGGCATCATGTTGGCTGTTGGATCTGCTTTTTTTCAGCTGAGCAACTCTCTGTTCGCCACACAAAAAGCTGCTCCAGAAAAAAAAAAAAAACAGGAGCACTTGTATTTGACATGATACAAATTCCCAAAATATCCCGATGTGTTGTGTCTCATTGATGATTTGCACTGGACCAGTGTTTAGATGAAGACTGTACACTCTGCCATTGTGTTTGACCTCTGAAAATGTTCTTTTTTCTCTCCTCATGCTTTTGTAAAAACAGCTACTTTGCAAACCAATAAACTTCTCATCTTGGAAATGTTTTTGTGCTCAGTGTCTGTCTGAATATTCACCCGGACAACTACTAAAACAGGTAGCCACGTCCCTGCTAAACTAAAAATGTGTGGACATTTTAAATGTTGGAATTAACTAAATAAACACATTGTTAATGGTTCAGAAAAGTGGGTGGCTGCTCCCATCATATTTTAAATATTTATATATTTAAAGCTGTAAATGAATGATTATCATGCTAAATCTTGGGTCTAAACAGTAACTTTAAGCATTTTACTACAAAGACTATTCCAAATTCAAAGTATAACGTGTATAACACGGGGAGAACATGCAAACTCCACGCAGAAGAGCCCCAAGTTGAAATTGAACCTGTGACCCTCATTCTGTGAGGCGCCACTGGGTTGTGTGTACAGTATGATAAGATAAGATATTCCTTTTTTATTCCCCCAGTGGGGAA